>JAODXP020000032.1:20607144-20619644 GCA_027497455.2 Sardinella longiceps | reverse complement strand
GTACAACTATAGGCAGGAGGAGAATAAAGAAATAAGTTTGGCTACTTATTGAGTATTCTTTACCCATAAGGAATCAGGGCTTACTGAAAAAAAGAAAAATCATTTTAGGGTGAATTACATTAGAGTTCTTTTAGATAATAATAAAGGAGAAACTGCGTGGATGTAAACAGTAGGCCTAGACTGTGAATTGAGGCTGTACGTATCTGAAAAGAGGGATGTCATATTTAATTAGTCAAGTAAGTTATACTTATGATAATTAAAAAAGGCTTCTGTGTGTGTGTGTGTGTGTGTGCTTGTGTGTGTGTGTGTGTCTGCGTGTGCATGTTTGTTGAGTTACTGTAATTATAAGTAGCTTACTGTGCTTATATTGATTAATAAGGGAGGCCTCCGTATCTATCTCTCAGCCAGTAGTGGAGGTCTGTGTCTATACACATGGACACACATTAGGCCTTAGATGGAGCTTTAAATATGGACACAGGCATACTCACTCACGTGTGCATATGTAGTGGCACTACAGTGTGTGTGTGTGTGTGTGTGTGTGTGTGCGTTTGTGTGTGAGACAGTTTCACTGTGATGGCGTTCGCTCTAAGGTGGGCCAAGATAAAAGAAGGCAGTACTGGGGGGGGCCCTAAACCAGTAGCCTGTGTGTGTGTGTGTGTGTGTGTGTGTGTGTGTGTGTGTGTGTGTGTGTGTGTGTGTGTGTGTGCATGTGTGTGACAGTGAGTGGCACCATGGATGTTCCCTTTAAGGTGGGCTGAGATGAAAGCAAACAGTAGTGTGTGTGTGTGTGTGTGTGTGTGTGTGTGTGTGTGTGTGTGTGTGTGTGCAGTACTGGGGGGCCCTGGATGGCGGACCTGAGGGCCCCACTGATCAAAGGGCCACAGTTACTGCACAGACTCCGCACAATCAACAAACACAGCTCTCAGACCTGCCACTGTGTGATTGGAGTCTGTCTGTGTGTGTGTGTGTGTGTGTGTGTGAGCAAGGCTACCATAATCAGTGTGTCACAATGTGACACAATCCCCTCCTGGCTTGCCCTGTCCCCAGTAATCTATGTGAGGAGTCAAACACTCAAACACACACACACACACACACACACACACACACACACACACACACACACACACACACACACACACACACACACACACATAAACACAGGTCATGTTTCCAAGTCTCCCTAGACTGTCATGTGACAGAGACGGCTGAATGAATGAATCTGGACATGGGGTCACTGTGGGGTCCTGGGGTCCTAGTCAAAACAGCTGCCACACATACACACACACACACACACACACACACACACATCTCTCACACACACAAACACAAATACATACACACACACACACACACACACACACACACACACACACAGTGACCTCTCATCTCACAGCATTTCATTTCCTCTACAGAGCCATGGCGACCATGTCTATGACAATAAAAACATGCTGGGCACAGCTACTGATCACCGGTGTGGCCAAGTCACTGTGTAGGAGTGTGTGCATGGGATCATGTTCTTATGTGTGTGTGTGTGTGTGTGTGTGTGTGTGTGTGTGTGTGTACAGCTGTGTTTGAGTGAGAATGCTTGATTTTGTGTGTGCATATGTGTTTCTGTATGTGTGTTTGTGTGTGTGTGAGTGTATGTGTGCGTATGTGTTTCTGTATGTATGCGTGTGTGTGTTTGTGTGTGTGTATGTGTTTCTCTCTGTGTGTGTGTGTGTGTGTGTGTGTGTGTGTGTGTGTGTGCGTGTGTGTGTGTGCTACGTGTGTGTGTGTGTGTGTGTACAACTGTGTTTGAGTGAGTGCTTCATTTTTTGCGAGTGCGTATGTGTTTCTGTATGTGTGTTTGTGTGTGTATGTGTTTCTGTGTGGGTGTGGGTGTGTATGTGTTTCTGTATGTGTGTGTTTATGTGTAGCCATGTCTGAGGCGTTTGAGGTGGGTCTTATCCACCCATCCAGACGGGTAGGAGGTGACCCCAGGGGCAAGGCTGGAGGTTAGGCCTGATTGCAGGAGGTTAATCTGGGGGAAGAAGCCAGGCAGGACTGGGCCTCAGCTCTGGATGATGGGGAGGGAGGGTGGGTGGATTGGCTCAATAATAACCTGGGCTAAAACCAGCAATCCCCATGTATACGGGCACATATATAGCACACACACACACACACACACACACACACACACATACTGGTTTCCATGGTTCATGGGGACTAAGTTTTAAATCATCACTTCTGGGGACCACCCTTTCTAGAGGTTCTACAAGTCTGAAAAAAATCAGGTAAAGTATGCATTGGTCAGTAAGCCTAAACACACCTTCAAACCTTTGAAAAGGCAATGTAGTGTTTTCCCCATGCTACATGGGGACCTCCGTAAAAACGAGTCAATGTGTTTACAGGGGACACTATTTGCATAAATTTACATACTTCACACAAATGTGTATTTTACTTGTGGGGACCTATCTTTTTTTTTTAACAATTTTTTATTATATTTTAATTCATTTTATGCCGACTTAAACAGGGCAGACAGACAGTATGCTTATATTTGTACCTTTGGTTGTAGCAGCATATTGTCCAATATACATTGAAAAACAAAAACAGGTACACAACTTCCTACAATAGAAACATTTCATGTACATTTATGCTCGTCTTTCTCCTAGTCAACCCACCCATATACACACGCACTCAAACAAACACACAAGCAGCAACACTCAGTCCGCCTCACCCATACACACCTTCATGCACACATCCAAATGTCAGCAATTAATCAACAAAAAGAGAAACCCTCCCACCCCAGTGAGTGATCTGCAATCTGCAAAACATATTGCATCTGGGAGTTTAACTTCTACTGTAGCGGTATCTAGAAAGATGCAGATTGACTCATTTCTAATCACTCGTGTTGTGCAAGTGATGAGGATGATTCTTAAAAGGATGGCCATTGTGACAAATTTCACCATTATAAATACTACCCATGTCAACACATTACCTTTTGAATCGGTTCAAAACCTTCATGGCTATTTAAAAAATGTGCTAACAGGGTAACAGCTGTGCCTGAATGATTAGATCTGTGGAACTAACTCCAGTATCCGCTAAATATATGGAGACTGATTCCCAAGTGTAAAAAAAAATATATCATGTCTGGTCTTGTTAGCCTATGAAGACTGCGCTACTACTCAGTCAACTCATCCACACAAAAATCAAACCAATTTGACTTGTACACCATACCTTTTATTAAACAAGGTAAATTAGCGGAGAACTCTTTTCATTTCTTCACAAATTACAATTTTGCAATTAACAGTATATGTACAAAACATTCACAACTTCTGTGATACCATAAAACAAATTTTCTTCATTTGTAACTATCCAAATGTTCTATAACTAATAAAGTTGGCATTCAGACAAAGGTTTGTTTCACTTGTGCCATTCAACACTCCCAGCTTATTGATGGTCAAAGCCTAAACGCTATCTCTTTTACATTTCTTCATATATTACAATTTTGCAACATACACATCTACAACTTCTGCGATACCATAAAGCATCAAGCTTTTAAAGAAATACCTGCCAAACTGAACAATTGGCATCATAAAACTACACATCAAAGAAAAAAACAAAACTTCTCTACAACCCTTTTCTTTGTAATTGCCATACTATTTACCCAATGTTTTGACTATTCCTTTTTTCCTCCCTTCCTCCATCCTTTCCTTCTTCCTTCTTTCATCCCTTCTCCATTCTTTTCTCTATCCTCCTTCCCTTCTTTCCACCTTCCCCTCCATCTCTCTTTCCTCCCTCCTTTCTGTCCTCCCTCCCTCTTTCCTTCTTCCTCTACTTAACTTTCTTTCCTCCATCCTTCTTTCTTGCCTCCATCCTTCCCTCTTCTTTCTTCCGACAGGGCGCCGCTAGGGGAAAGTTGGATGATTCTGGGCCCAGCACAGACAGGGGGGCAGAGAAAATTTTAATATTAAATCAATATTTGAGGGGCCCAAAAATTATTTTGTCATAGGGCCCAAAATTTCTGCAGCGCCCTGCTTCCGAGGACAACAAGAGGGTTAAATCTAGACATTTAGATTAGACTACTTAGACATTTTCCTTTTTAAGGCTGTAATCCGGTTGTACACATAAAATTTCAAGTTCTGCCAGTCTCTGTTCCTGAGAGCTTCAGGTTCAGCCCTTAAACATTTTTCACAATCACTCTTTGACGGTACAGTGCAAGATCGGATGAACTGATTCATTTGCCTCTCTACTGCCCTAATCTCTGTCGGCTGCCAGCGTGCTCTTTTCTGTGGAGCTTTACCTGTAAGTGAGGAGACAAAAACAAAAGTTTTATTAAGAGTGTAAGGGAGACGCTACAGTTCCAAGTCCTGTGCCAGTACATACAGTACAAGTGAAATTAAGAGGCTTTTCAGAGCTGAGATAAGCATCGGTCCTCAATGATTTGATCAGTTTACAGCTGACAAATTTACAGCCGAGCCACAACTTGTGATTAGATGGCATTATAGGCCATAAGAAAGGCCCTTAAAAGTGTTTTAGTTTTTGAGGTTCCTTCCGGACGTGGAACAAACAAGAATGTTTTCTGTACATAATCAATAATGTCGCTGCAGTATTTATGTCTTTAGATGACATTATTTTGAGTGCTGTTGGAGCAATTAACTACAGTGTTTGCACAGTACAGCGCTGATCCACCAGACCTCATTCACAAAACAAACATTTTAACAGTTTGCGTGTCGTCTTGCAGACAGACGACACAAAGCAATAATTCAGACTTTTTATGAATCTGCATCATGTCGTCAATTCGGGATATTTTTGATCACTTTATTACGATTAAATCTTGTGAATATCTGAGTTTATTTTGATGTGGCTAATGACACTTTGTTTTGGTGTACAGGCAGTAACATTACACTGCGAACCCTAACAGTGAAATAAAATCACTTTTTATAGCTTAAACTAAAATTTAAACAATGTATTGAGTTACCCAGAGCATTGTTATTCTTGTCCTTCACGTAAAGTGTCAAGACGTGGGGTACCTGATGCTTGCATTGTGACCGCTGAGCTTTTCCCTCTATTTTAATGATCTCCTCATGATTGACAATACTCCGGCAGCAGATGATATTGTGAATGTAGCTCTCAATGCGTATTGAAGACCTTTCTGTCTTCTTTCTGATATCTCCGAACCATTTTGTCAGAAATTTGATATTATTTCCTTTGGTATACCCCTCACTGATATAGCTGAAAACTTCTCATGCTAGGAGCGAAAGCTTGACAGGCGTAGCAACAGTATCCAAGGGGGCGGGACTTAGCAAAGGGTCAATTTGTACTGAAATGTAGTACTAAAATGTACTCAGTTACAGTCCACCAGTGCTTGGGCGCCACCAGACTGAGGGTTGCAATGATGGCTCTCATTAATCTCCTGTCTTCAAATCTAGTGATATTACAATAAAAAAAGAGTAAAAAACAAACAAACTAACAAAAAAACATCACCTTTGGAGGAATGTCCCACAGTACTGACTCCAGATGATGATCCATGCTCTGCTGATGGCAGTTGTTGCTTGTCTGTTGAGTTTTCGTTACTCACAGCATCTGCAACAGTTTCCTCTGTTGACGGTTCTATGACATACACACAATGTACCTGATAAGACATACTTCAAATGCACTACAAACATTCTGGTCATAGAAAACAAAAGTAGGTCATTTATTGTTGCAAAAATGCTTCAAATTACAAAAAGAAAAATCTGTGCAAACAACAAGTTTCAAAAAACTGTTTTCTTCATTAACTATATCTAAATATTCTTTAATAATTGATCAAGTTGGGGTGATATCTACTTCACGTCACATTGTTGCATCCAGTATTAACTTGACAAAAGTTTGTTTCACAAAAGAGGAAAAATAACAATTACCTTTGGAGGAATGTCCCACAGTACTGACTCCAGAAGATGATCCGTGCTCTGCTGATGGCAGTTTTTGTTGCTTGTCTGTTGAGTTTTCATTCCTCAAAGTATCTGCAACAGTTTCCTCTGTTGACGGTTCGATGACATTCACACAAAGACATACTTCAAAAGTAATACAAACATTCTGGTCATAGAAAACAAAATTAGGTCATTTATTGTTGCAAGAATGCAACAATAACCTCAACCTGTTGGAGCAAGAGGAGTCACGCCAGCTCAGCTGCCTTCATCAATAAAACCCGGTCATAAAACCCGGTTTATAATGTTTAAGTTGCCTTTAGATGACATTATTTCGAGTGTTGTTAGAGCAATTAACTACAGTGTTTGCACAGTACAGCGCTGAACCACCAGACCTCATTCACAAAAACATTTTAACAGTTGTTTGCGTGTCGTCTTGCAGACAGACCTCACAAAGAAACAATTCAGACTTTTTATGAATCTGCATCATGATATTGTCATTTCGGGATACTTTTGATCACTTCATTACGATTAAATCTCATGAAAATCTGAGTTTATTTTGGTGTGCCTAATGTTTTGGTGTTCAGGCAGCGCACAACGCAAACCCTAGCGGTGAAATGAAATCCCTTATTACACCTTTAAAAACAACCATCTTACTCTTTTTTTTTACATGAAATTACTGAAACATACCATCAACAGGAAATGAACGATTTCCACCCTCTCCGCATGAATCTTCCTCATCACTCCCCATAACGTTTTCTGCAGGAGACATGACACGCTTATAATTCGGTCAGACAAAATGAAAAGACGATACATCAAGTACAGTGAAAATCAAATATACCATTTGGGTCAATTGTGATTTCGTCCAAGTTCTTTCCATGGAACTCAGCCAGTCTTCCTTTCTCTAGTGCCAGCAGAACTTTACTGATCTTTGCCAGTTGCAGGGTCTTGTCAGGGAGTCGATAAAACTCTCGGTGGATCCTGATATCGTGACCAAGAAAGTTCGCTAGTTGGTCCATCTCGGTGTCAGTCATGTTGAGCACTGTTGATAGAGTTGCAGCGTGTTTTCGCAGTTTGGTTGATGACAATGCCTTTGGACACTTTGCGCCAGATGACTTTGCAAAGCCACGTATACAGTCTGAGCCACGGAAATGTGACATAGCTGAAGGTCTTGCAAACAAGTAAGGATTATCACCAAGAACCCCGCAGGAATCTCTTTGCTGAACGAGGAGTTCCAAAGCATGGAGCATTTTTGGAGTCAGGAGAATTGGAACTGCTCTGCCTCGCTTTCCTCTGGTGACAATTCTGGAGAAATGTCTGCAGAGCTTTTTTTCTACCTCTGACAGTGCCCAGTCCAAGTCCTCATGGGGATCTGATGTGTCCCTTGACAAAAAAGCCGACAAAGGCATGCTTGATACCTCTCCTTCTCTGCGTCTGTTAAACATGATGGTCTCTGTTAAACAAACTTTTGCAAGGTCAATCCAAGCCTTTGTCGAGGGACTTTCAGACAATGTGATGCAACATTCATCTAGTTTTTGACTGAGAAACTGGTGCATTCTTTGCACATCCTCGGTAAAGGGCATCACAGTGGGTGCATTCCACTTGGCCTCAACGATGTTCCTTAGTGCTGTTGCAGAAACCAATGCATTCCACTTCTCGTTGTGCACTTCTTGGAACTCAGATGCACGCTTCACAAGCTCTTGGTTGCCGGTAATGAGTCCTTGAGCTTTCAAGAGCTTGCTGACTTTTACCAAAGCATTTCCAAGTTTTGTTGCCAGTAAGGGAATGATAAATGCGTTGGTACTGCTCTCATAGCCACAAGTACTTTTGACAGCTTTGACCATCTCCACATAATTCGCAGGATTAATGAAATCCTCAATCTTTCTTAACCTGGTATTTTTCCTGGCATTGTCCAGCAGTCGTCCCAATTCACGCATTCTTTCACGGATGCACTGTTGACTTTTTAATGTCATTCCACCTTTATTGAGCAAGTGCTCTCCATATTCAATAATGACATGGTCATTCTTAATTATTTCTGTGACAGGACCCGGATTCATGGCACTGACAACTTTCCAAAGCTGCTTGCTGATATGTGAAGGCACAGGCGCAGTGTATGCACATAGAGCCTGAACACGGTTCTTGCCAGGTTTTGGGTTGACTGATCCAGACTTGAATCTACAAACTCGCATATGTCTCCATAGAACATTTCGTGTGAAAAGTCCCTGGCAGTGTGCACAGTGCATAAAGTCACTTCCCTGCGCTTCTTTTGGTGGCCGTTTACATGGGACAAGTTGTCCCTTTCCTGACTCCACCACAGTAGCATTATGGGCATAGTTGCCTTTGTTCCGAATATATTCTAGCTGATTTTTTCTCTCTTTGGACTGTTTTGGAAAGCTAAAAGCTCTTGCCACATCCACCATATCTTTGTGTGCATGTTCCAAATGTCTTGCCATTTTGGCATATGGCTTTTTGCAATACAAACAATAGTGTCTCTTATCGTAGCATCTCTTGCCATTTTTATTTTGGAGAGCACCAACTACTAGACGATCATTGGTTCGCTAACTTGAGCAGGGTTCTTCCTCTACACCAAGTTCAGGGCAGGGTTCTTCGTCTACAGAGGATTCAGATGCAACGGAGTGGGTGTCCAATCCAGGTGTTGTGGTGTCACATTCATAAGGCATATCTGAGCCAAGGTTTGGACGAGAATGAAGAAGTCTTTTTTTTCTTGGAGTGAGGTCAATAGTAGAATCACTGTCAGTGTCCGGGTCAGAATCAGGAACATACTCGTCTTCATCTCCACTGACTGATGATGTGGTATCATATCCTTCTGAGATAAAAATAAAAAAAAAAGTCACTTGGACATATTTTCTCTAAAATAAACACTCCATTAAATCATGTACTTTATGAAAGATTGTGGAACATTTCCACAATGTTAATCCAGGCACTTAGTTGTGGACCTACCATAATGCTTTTTGTCCGTCTTAGTCTTGGTACAATTTCTTCATTCTCATTATGGAAGTCCTCCAGACTCTGTAAAAATAAGCAACAACTTAAATCATTATACAGTATGAAATTAAACTGAAAAGTACAAAAAAAGTAGTGTATGAAGCTAAATGAGACTCAAACATTCTTTAGAGAATGATAGTAAAATGTAGTGACAGAAGTTTTTAAGCCACTACTTAGGGAAATTTCTATCTTCAATACAACAAGCTTCATGGGGACTTTAATACACACCATGTTATCATCCTTCACGGGGACTAAGCATCTCTGGATGTTATTTAACACTAATAGTATCATAAGTACATTGTGGGGACATCGTAAATGTGTTGGATTACAGTGATATTTAGGCCAAAAGAAAATGCCCAGACAGGTTCAGATCCATCTTAAAAGTGCTTTTATCTTTTGCCTCATTGAGGCATTAGATTTAACTGTTAGTAGATCTGACCGACAATAAATTACCCTCACAATGACCCCATTTGCTTTATTTAGTGCGACTGTGGTCTGGAGGTAGAGCAGTCGTCCACCAATCGGAAGATCAGTGGTTTGATTCTTGGCTTCTCCATGTCGATGTGTCCTTGGGCAAGACACTTAACCCAAAATTACTCCCAAAGGCTGTGCCATTGGTGTGTGAATGTGAATGTATAACTCTAAAATGTACGTCGCTTTGGACTAAAGCGTCTGCTAAATGACACTAACATTGTAGCATTAGATTTAACTGTTAGTAGATCTGATCGACAATAAATTAACTGCACAATGACCCCATTTGCTTTATTTAGTTACTTAAAACTAACTTAAGAGAGGCTGTTGCAGTAATCAACAAGTGATGAAGGTGAATGTACCTGTTGAGGACTGTCCTGTGGACACGAAGCTGCTTCCATCTGTTTCTCAGACACGGCAAGAGGATGGGACGTCTTTGTAGGATGAATATCCAGGGCACACACACACACACACACACAAATACTGCACACACAGAACCACCAATCTTGATGTAATTGGCCTAAAGTATTGCCACACACACACACACACACACACACAGGCATGCCGCGTGCATACACACATGCCGCACAAACACAGAACCACCAATCCTGATGTAATTGGCCTAAAGTATTGTCACCAAATAATATGATGGTACACATACAGACAGACAGACAGACAGACACACACACACACACACACACAGAAACACACACACACACACACACACACACACAGATACATGATTGAAGGAAAGAAACGGAACAGAGCAAATCCATTTTGACCGCAATGATCCCAAATCAGTGGGGATCTGGAGAAGATCAGGACTGCCTCTGTGTGTGTGTGTGTGTGTGTGTGTGTGTGTGTGTGTGTGTGTGTGTGTGTGTGTGTGTGTGTTGCATGTGTGCGTGTGAGTGAGTGGATTATTAGACGTTATTAATTATGGGCAGGAGCAATCAGCTTATGACCACCAGCTATTGAATTAAAACGTTTGGGAAGGGAGAGGGAAATATGATCAGCACAGGAGATTACCAGCGCCAAAAATACACCACCACATGCTCCACAAACACACACACACACACACACACACACACACACACACACACACACACGCTGAAGACAAACACATACACACACGCATACTGAAGATACAAACACATACACACATACACACACGCATGCCGAAGACACACACATAGACACATGCACACACACACAGATGCTTAAGACACTAACACATAGACACATGAATGGACACACACATACAGATGCTTAAGACACAGACACATAAACACATGAAACACACACACACACACATGCCAGCATGCACACACAGATACAGATGGACACACACACACACATACATATTCTACAAAATATTTATACACAGTCACACACACACACACACACACACACACACACATACACACACATAGGCTCTGGTCCAACAAATGAGTCAAGCAGTGTCTCTTGAATCACTTGTCGTTCACATCCAGCAGCAATCAGAGGCTTATCCTCCCTGGGCTCAGCTCCTGGGACAGACTGCACTCTCTCTCTCTCTCTGTGTGTGTGTGTGTGTGTGTGTGTGTGTGTGTGTGTGTGTGTGTGTGTGTGTCTGTGTGTCTAAGGGAGAGGGATGGCCCAATCATTCTTATTAGCCTCCCCAGGCAGAGAGACAGACAGGCCTAATCCAGAACTGTCACAAACCTGGCTGTGTGTGTATGTGTGTGTGGGCAATGTATGTGTGTGTGTGTGTGTGTGTGTGTGTGTGTGTGTGTGTGTGTGTGTGTGTGTGTGTGTGTGTATGTCTGTGTGTCTGGCCATGGACAACATTTCCAATCACAACCTGCCTGCACGTGTGTGTGTGTGTGTGTGTGTGTGTGTGTGTGTGTGTGTGTGTGTGTGGCAATGGACACCATCCACAACCTGGCTGTGTGTGTGTGTTTGTGTCCGTGTGTGTGTGTGTGTGTTTGACAGTGTGTGTTTGTGTGAGTCTGTATATGTTTGCCTATAAATACAAACACAAGTGAAGTTCAGTCTGACTCTGACAGTTTAATCCATTATAAGACACATTGTGTTGCTACAATAGCAGATGGCCTTTCATCAAAAAATATTTTTTTTCCGTATTCACTATGGTGTGTGTGTGTGTGTGTGTGTGTGTGTGTGTGTGTGTGTGTGTGCATGTGTGTGTAGCCTATTCATTATTGGATCTGTGTGTGTGTGTGTGTGTGTGTGTGTGTGTGTGTGTGTGTGTGTGTGTGTGTGTGTGTGTGTGTGTGTGTGTGTGTGTGTCATGATGAGCTGGTCATTCTGCAAAGTCTCCAGATGCATGCCAATTTTACTCTACTAATAAACTCCAGTGTTGGCTTGTTTAATAATAGACACTAGCGGCACAGACAGGCAGACCAAAGCTACAGTGATCCACCTTCTTCTGTCACAGCTTATGGTCTTATAGGCCCCAATTAGAAAACATTACAGAACAAACAGTCATTAATTAAATTACTCGTTTCCGTTATACTGTAATGACGTTTTTTTCCCAACACTCCGCAATCTCCTCAGTCTCATGCATTACTTAAATATAAATACATATAAATATTTATAATTTTATATATATAATAAAGTCATACAGAAAGGTTTTGCTGAAGGGGAATAAACACTTTTACTTTGTTTTACATTATTTTATACTTTGTTTTACTTTGTTTTCAAGATTCAGTTCTTACTTGCCTGCCTGTGTGTGTGTGTGTGTGTGTGTGTGTGTGTGTGTGTGTGTGTGTGTGTGTGTGTGTGTTTGCTTTGACTCTGAGTTAGCTCTACTCTGGCAAAGATGTTGACCTAATAAGTTTGCCTGTTTGGGCAGTTTTCTTGACATTAATCACTCTAACCTGCTAATACAGATGTCTCTCTCTCTCTCTCTCTCTCTCTCTCTCTCTCTCTCTCTCTCTCTCTCTCTCTCTCTCTCTTTATCTGTCAACTCCCTCTCACCTTTCTCCCTCTACATTCTTCTTGTCTGCTCTCTCTCTGCCCCTCATCCTCTTTTTCTCTTTCTATTCATCTCTCTTCTCTCCAGCCTTCAGGTTGGAGGACTGAATGTCTATTTCAGATTGCAGGAGGCCAAAACGCAATCAGGAGTGAGGCAGG
>JAODXP020000032.1:20584644-20587144 GCA_027497455.2 Sardinella longiceps | reverse complement strand
TGGTCACTGAGCCTGTACTTGGTCAGGATTTGCCTCTGCTTCATATCTCTGACAGAGATGAGATACCCAGCCAATTCATATTCTCTGTTTAGGATCAGATAGGAATTCATTCTACTTTGTGTGGTAATTTGGTTTTCCCAATGCTGTAAATAGTCTTCTTTTGCTTGATTCATTACATTTTTGACTCTAATTGATGTTTGAGAAGCAGAGCTGGACTGAGCTTGATGTGTGTTAGATTTTGTTAGTGGATTAGTTAGCTTCAGTACCAGCTGGCATAGGGGACTCTTTTCAGGGTTCATTTCTTGGGTTTTCAGTGCCTCAAATTGGAGGGTGTTCTTGGGACTACCGTTTAGGTGCATCCAGAATTTTAGTATTCTTTTTTGAATAGGTAAAGCCAATGGAAACCGGCCTAATTCTGCTCTACATGCATTGTTTGGTGTTTTTGATTGGACTTTTAAAATGGATCGGCAGAATTCTGCATGTAGAGCTTCAGTTGGATGCTTGTCCCACTTCGTGTAGTCATGCATACCGAGTGGACCCCACACCTCACTTCCATACAGCGCAATAGGCTGGATTATGCTGTCAAATATCTTGCACCAGATTGTAATTGGGATGTTTACATTGTAGAATTTTCTTTTAATAGCATAGAGGGCTCTTCTGGCCTTTTCTTTGAGTGCATTCACTGCCGTGTTGAAACTTCCTGATGCAGTAATTACCAGACCAAGGTAAGTGTACTGCATTGTGTGCTCTAGGGCGGTGCTACCTAGGCTAAATCTGTATCTGTTTTCCTGACACCTGGGCTTTTTTTGAAAAATCATAACTTTGGTCTTGGTTGGGTTTACTGCCAGGGCCCAGGACTGGCAGTACTGCTCCAGCTGATCTAGGAGATGTTGTAATCCTTGTGCTGAGGATGACATCAACACCAAGTCATCAGCAAAGAGCAGACATTTGACCTCTGTGTCTAGGAGTTTGAGTCCAGGTGCTGCAGACTGTTCCAACTGCACCGCTAACTCATCAATGTAGATGTTGAACAATGTTGGACTCAGACTGCAGCCCTGTCTAACTCCTCTGTTTTGTTTGAAGAACTCTGTTCGTTCTTGTCCAATTTTAATACAGGATTTTGAATTTGAGTACATTGATTTGATTAAGTCATATGTTTTACCCCCTACACCACTTTGCAAAAGTCTGGAATATAATCCATCGTGCCAAATAGAGTCGAATGCTTTTTTAAAGTCTACAAAACAAGCAAATATTTTTCCATTTTTTTGGTTTTGTACATGTTTATTGATTAGGGTGTGTAGGGTGTAAATGTGATCTGTTGTTCTATGTTTTTTGAGAAATCCAATTTGGCTTTTACACAGGGTATTGTGTTTGTTAAGGAAGGCTTGGATTCTGTCATTTAATATGCTGCTAAATACCTTCCCCAGGTTACTGTTCACACATATACCTCTGTAATTATTAGGGTCCAATTTGTTTCCACTTTTGTAGATTGGGGTAATGATCCCATGATTCCAGGTGTCAGGATAGCAGCCAGAACTAAGGATGAGGTTGAACAGCTTGAGCACTGCATTTTGTAATAAAGGTGTGCTGTGTTTTAACATTTCAGATCTGATGTTATCAGGACCAGATGCTTTTTTGGCCTTAAGAGAATTTAGCTTTTGTGTCAATTCTTCTTCAGTAATTGGATAATCAAGGGGATTTTGGTTGTTCTTGATAACTGATTCTAAGGTACTAAGTTTTTCTTTTATACAAATTTGTTTTTGATTTAGAGGGATTTCACTATATAACTTTTTAAAGTGTTCAATCCAAACATTTCCATTTTGAATTGGTAGGGAGGATTCTTTTGTTTTTGTTGTGCTCAAGCTGTTCCACATCTCCCAAAACTGATGATTATTGATAGAATCTTCAATTTGGTGTAAAATTTGGTTAGTATGGTTTATTTTTTTCTTGTAGATTGTGCGTTTGTAAGTTTTTAGTGTCTCACAATAATTGATCCTGAGGGCTGTGTTTTCAGGCTGATGATGTTTATGGTTTGATAGTTGTCTTAGCTGTTTTCTGATGCTCTTGCATTCAGAGTCAAACCAGTCGTGCTTTTGTTTATTTGAGTTCTTTTTATTTTTTCTTGTTAGTTCAGCCTTTTGTGCTGACCTCTGGAAAATCAGGTTCAGCTCCTTCACAGCCATATTTATACCGATTGAGGTGTTAGTGAACTGTTTGTTAGTAAAGTTAGTAATTTGTTCTGCCAATTCAGGTGAGTTTAGTGCCTGGGTAAATTTATCAGGGCTTTTTGGAGGCCATCTGTAGGTCAGATTGAGTTTATACAGCTTACTGGTCTCCATACTTGCATTTCTGGATTTTTTATCCATTTTCAGAAACACATTAATTTGGTTGTGGTCAGAAAGAGGAGTTTGCTGCCTGACAGTGAATGCATTGAAGGAGGATGGGTCCATGTCAGTTACTGCATAATCAACTACACTACTTCCAAGAGATGAACAACATG
>JAODXP020000032.1:20574644-20577144 GCA_027497455.2 Sardinella longiceps | reverse complement strand
CAAGCTCATTCTCTCTCTCTCTCTCTCTCTCTCTCTCTCTCTCTCTCTCTCTCTCTCTCTCTCTCTCTCTCTCTCTCTCTTTTCTCTCTTCTTCTGTGTGTTGTGTGTGTGTGTGTGTGTGTGTGTGTGTGAGTGAGTTTCATACCCTGTATATGATTCATGTATCGACCCTCATTTAAGTCTTCAGCATCCGTCACATGCCCAAGGTAAATCAACAGCACTCACTGAGAAGTAGCTGTGCAGCAGAACTGTGAGTGTGTGTGTGTGTGTGTGTGTGTGTGTGTGTGTGTGTGTGTGTGTGTGTGTGTGTGTGTGTGTGTGACCTCATAACAGATTACTGTGTACTGGGACACTGTGTGCCCCTCTTTATCTTCATGAGCAAGGAGGAGTGTGTGTGTGTGTGTGTGTGTGTGTGTGTGTGTGTGTGTGTGTGTGTGTGTGTGTGTGTGTGTGTGTGTGCCGATACCACACACTCAACACGACTAGCTCTCATTTAAGAGGAGATCTCTCTCCCTCTGTCTCCGTCTCTCTTTATATTTCTCTGCCACCCCATTTCTACCATCCTGCAGAACACCTTGTTAGCAGACATCTCAGGGATCCAGAATAGAGTCATAAAAGTCATCCTCCTTCTGGTGACTGAACAGACGTCCCCACATCACCCAGAGTGTGTGGGTGCTGATGTGTGTGTGTGTGTGTGTGTGTGTGTGTGTGTGTGTGTGTGTGTGTGTGTGTGTGTGTGTGTGTGTCTGTGTGTGTGTGTGTGTGTGTGTCTGTGTAGGAGCTGATTTGTGTGTCTGTGTGTCTGTGTAGGTGCTGATGTGTGTGTGTGTGTGTGTGTGTGTGTGTGTGTGTGTGTGTGTGTGTGTGTGTGTGTGTGTGTGTGTGTGTGTGTTGGGGGGGTCACTGCCCAGAAGTCCACATCATCCAGAGGTGCTGGAGACTGGTCCTGATGGGAGTAGCCTGTGTTGGCATTTTTCAGCAGCTACTGTTTAGCTAGCCTGGCCATTGCTTTCATATGTTATTCTATTCGATTCTCATTTCACTCCAGCACTGTAAAATTAAGGGATAGTCAAAGCACTTTTAAAAGTTCCTCACTTTGCACATTGGCAGAACCCACAATGGACTTTGCAGGAACCATTTTAAAAAATAAGCTATAGCAAAAGATCTTTGGATGATATTTAGGCTGTAAATAACCCAGAATGTGCAACCTTTACATGAGCCTTTGAGTATCCTTACATTTTTTAAGTGAGTACTCCGTCCGGGAGTATTAAGGATGCAGTATGAGAATATGGAAAGCTATCAATCAAGGTCTAATCCAATCTTTTTTTTCATTGTTTCTCAATAGCCAAAATCCCAGACCCTTGTACAGAGATAAGCCTAGACCGAGGGACTGGTTATGACCAGGCTACTGTTTAGCCTGTCTGTTTGAATGAGACTTAGCCAGCATAGCCTGTAGACTGCAGCACTCTCGACTTAGCCGCTAGCGAGTAAGCATCCCCTGGGGAGATCTGGAATTAGAGGAATTGAATGCTTAACAGGCTATCCGATAGATGTTAATGGTCCATGGACAGGAAGGGATGAATGAAAAAAAGAGAGAGGGAGAGAGGGGAGAAAAAGGGAGAGAGGAAGAGATGAGTGGAAGAATGGAGAGAATGGGACAGAAAAAGAAAGGATCAGAAAGAGAGAAAAAAAGAAAAGATAGCCTATGCATGATAAAAAATATATTGAAGTGGAGAGCAATGAAGTGACAAAAACAGGCAGACAGATGAAGAGATGGAAGGATGAGGAGGAAGAAAAGAGAGAGAGAGAGAGAGAGAGAGAGAGAGAGAGAGAGAGAGGTGAGAAGAATGAGATGAGTAGGATATGGGCATCTCTTAAAAATCTATCTGAACTAAGTATTGCGTCAAAGCAAAGGACAATAAAAAATGATGTGTCATTCCTCTTCATTCCATATACAGTACGCTTCACATCATTAAAGATACAGACTGAATGACTGAAAGACTGACGCACTCTGCGCCTGTGTGTGTGTGTGTGTGTGTGTGTGTGTGTGTGTGACA
This sequence comes from Sardinella longiceps, assembly GCA_027497455.2. NCBI lineage: Eukaryota > Metazoa > Chordata > Actinopteri > Clupeiformes > Clupeidae > Sardinella > Sardinella longiceps. The sequence goes on along the minus strand of JAODXP020000032.1, from coordinate 20,575,087 downwards.
GAGACGGAATGGAATGAGTCACAGGGATTTGGTGTCATCCCTCGTTCCCAGTCTCAGTAGATTGGTCAGATCCATCCTGCACGTGTGTGTGTGTGTGTGTGTGTGTGTGTGTGTGTGTGTGTGTGTGTGTGTGTGTGTGTGTGTGTGTGTGTGTGTGTGTGTGTGTGTGAGTGATTTATCCCTTGCTGGTACTGTAACTCCAGTCTCATTCCATAGACACAGTCAGCCTTTCATTCATTCAGCCCTAATGACAAACACAGACACACACAGAGAGAGAGAGAGAGAGAGAGAGAGAGAGAGAGAGAGAGAGAGAGAGAGAGAGAGAGAGAGAGAGAGAGAGAGAGAGAGAGAGAGAGAGGCATCTTCTTTCTGCCTGTCTCCATGGCTCCTAAGTCTATGCAGTAAAGTTGAGTCTGTGGCTCATACAGAGACAGTAAACCAGG
>JAODXP020000032.1:20559644-20562144 GCA_027497455.2 Sardinella longiceps | reverse complement strand
ATTATTTATTTATGTGCACACAAATCTCTCTCTCTCTCTCTCTCTCTCTCTCTCTCTCTCTCTCTCTCTGTGTGTGTGTGTGTGTGTGTAATATAAGAAAACAACAAAAGTCAAAATATGTTTGAAAGAAATTGAAAGACAGCAGCAATGTGGATGCAGGTGCATGTTTATGAGTGTGTGAGTGTGTGTGTGTGTGTGTGTGTGTGTGTGTGTGTGTGTGTGTGTGTGTGTGTGTGTGTGTGTGTGTGTGTGTGTGTGTGTGTGTGTGTGTGTGTGTGTGGCATTATGGAGCACTAGCAATTGAAAAGCAAGCCCCATCAATTTTGGCCTGTCATCACTACATTTTATGGCATCCCCGAAACATTATAAGGCCCCAAACCTAGCAGATGTAAAGAGGGTGTGTGTGTGTGTGTGTGTGTGTGTGTGTGTGTGTGTGTGTGTGTGTGTGTGTGTGTGTGTGTGTGTGAATGTAAGTGTGTGTGTGGGTGTGTGAATGTAGGTGTGTGTGTGTGTCTGTGTGTGTATGTGAAAGTGAAAAAAAAGAGAGAGTAAGGATGAAATAAAGAGTGAAGTGGGCGGGTCTGGAGGTTGGGGGGTTGACACTTTAAAGTGTTTGATTGACAGATACAGACGGGTATCCCGGCAACAAGTGGACTGTGGTTACTTCACCAGAGCGGAAAGGACAAAAACAGGCTGTGACGAATTAGAGATCCTGTCTACTTAAAAACACTAGAGAATAGTGTGTGTGTGTGTGTGTGTGTGTGTGTGTGTGTGTGTGTGTGTGTGTTAGGGTGGGGGGCAAGAGGTTAAAGTGTAATAGAGAATAGTGTGTGTGTGTGTGTGTGTGTGTGTGTGTGTGTGAGAGAGAGAGAGAGAGAGAAGGTGGGAGGCAAGAGGTTAGAGTAATAGAGAGGCGGTGGCAATGGAAGAGCAGATATATTTGGTTACAAAGCTTCTCTATGAGAAACATAATTACATCAATGTTGTTTAAAAATAAGGTTTATATTTTGCAATTCATTTCAATGTGAGTCCATACAATCTGTGTTAATGTGAAAAGAATAACATTCACCTAACTCTAAACCAATGGAGTAAAACTTTAAAAGTCCACAATATTCCCATCTTAGTGTAAATCAATCACCTAGTATCACCTATGCCGTGTGCTGTCCAAAGAGTGTCAAAGATTTTGTCAAATTCCTTCCAATTCCTAGGAGTGTGTGTGTGTGTGTGTGTGTGTGTGTGTGTGCGCGCGTGCGTGCGTGCATGTCTGTGTCTGTGGCTCAGGGCACTGCTCCAGCAAGACCATTCACACACACACACACACACACACACACACACACACACACACACACACACATGCTTCCCTATAGTCCCTGCCCAGATCAACCCAGAACCCCAAAAACCTCAAATATGTCCGGAGGGAGGGAGAGGGAAAGAACCAGAGGCCCCGGGCGGTGAGGGAAGCCGGGCCCAGCGACAGAGGCCCAGGGCTGGGGAAGGGAGGGGGCAGCGGTGGCCTCTCTGGAGCTTTTGCTCTGAGTCCTGCTGCTGAAAGAGCAGCGTGTTTAAGGGGATGAATAATGAACAGACCCAAAGGCTACAGGGAGAAGCAAGAACTTGTGTGTGTATGTGTGTGTGTGTGTGTGTGTGTGGGAGAGTGTGCGAGAGTCAAATCTCCAGACTCAGAACACCTCTCGATGCATAGAGATGTTATAGCAGGTGGGAAGGTGAACACACTGTGTGTGTGTGTGTGTGTGTGTGTCTGTGTGTGTGTGTGTGTGTGTACATTTGCCTTTATGTCTGTGTTTACAGATAAACAACTCTTTAAAATGTCAGTGTTTGAAGGTCACTATGTAAGCTCATACTTATGCGTGTGTGTGTGTGTGTGTGTGTGTGTGTGTGTGTGTGTGTGTTTGTGTGTGTGTGTGTGTGTGTGTGTGTGTGTGTGTGTGTGTGTGTGTGTGTGTGTGTGTGTGTGTGTGTGTGTGAGTGTGTGGCTCTGGTAACGCTATGCTTCCTGAGGCCTAGTGTATAATATAATATACTATAATGTAATCGAGGCAGTGTGAAGTAGAGGGAATGTTCCAATCTGATTTAACATAAGGAGGGGATTGTTCCAGTCTCTCTCACTCTCTCTTTTTCACACACACACACACACACACACACACACACACACACACACACACACACACACACACACACACACACACACCCCCACCTCTCTCTCTCTCTCTCTCTCTCTAACGCATACACACACACACACACACACACACACACACACACACACACACACACACACACACACCTCCATGCTTGCTAAGTGTCTGGCAGATTTTATTTTCCCTCATTGGCTGGCTTTGGGGAGTGAGCAGAGTGGAGCTGCGGTATGCAATTGCCGTCTGTGTCTGTGGCCCCAGGTCCCTAAAACCTGATTACTCAAGTGTGTGTGTGTGTGTGTGTGTGTGTGTGAGTGTGTGTGTGTCTTTGATTATTGCAGTATGTC
>JAODXP020000032.1:20539644-20549644 GCA_027497455.2 Sardinella longiceps | reverse complement strand
ACTTGAGTAAATGCGAACTTCTGCATTGGAACATTACTTCGGCTGTGTTTTATGACATTTCACAAGTCCACAAGAGCGCAAGTACATTGAAGTACAGATATTGAGAAACAGCCTCAGTCTGTTCACTGAATTTAACCCGCATGGATCTGTGTCAGTGAAAACGAAAGTCAAAAGTCATTGGGGTAATTACACATTTTGACTCAACACAAGAAAAGGAAAAAAAGGGAAGTTAGTCCAGTCTGCTTTAGGATCTGTGACCAGTACTTTTGAGTCACCAACAGAATTGTGTCTGGTTTTGCTGTTGCTGTTTAGTTGGTGCATCTTCTGCTACCAGCTCTCTAGACCCCAAATACCACAAGAGAACACACACACACACAAACACACACACACACACACACACACACACACACACACACACACACACACACACGCACACACACACACACACACACCTTGCAGTGCAGTGCAGTGCAGTAACAGGAAACACTGACACTGAAATAAAACTTCTCATGAGCTCATTCTCACTGTCAAAGAAGGAGAAAAGTGCAGAGCACAGAGAGGACAGGAGAGGAAGATGGCCCCCATCCTTTATCTGCTGATCTTAACGCTCATTTGTCTGGGCCAGGACCATATAGGTGAGTTATTGGAAACTAAACTATACGCTTTAGATTACGGCTCATATAGAACTGAATACGGAGTAGGTAAAAACGGTGTAAGAAAAAAGTATCAAGAGATTACATTCTAGACCACTTACTGCAACTGTTACCTCAGGAACCACTAGCTTAGACTAGCCAGCTTGTCATTTTTAACATTTACACTGTTACTAGAGTACATGGGAATTTTGCTAGCATTACGGCTCATTTGGTTGATACAGACTTACAAATAGAAATAGGCAATTCAATATGCTGAAAGTATGACTAGAAAGCTACTGGACTGTAGCTACTGTAGAAAGCTAATTCTGTGTACAATATTACATCTAAAAAGTTACTTTTATCAGTCTGTACTAGAAGTTCTTTTAAATATTCCATTAGAATGTGAAAACTAAGGATTCTATTTTCCTCTGCGATTTTTGTTTCCTAACCCTGCATGGTACCATTTTGTTTGCCAAACCTTAATTCTTGCAGGGGAGAATTGGTGTAGGGATGCTTTGCTCTCAAGTGTTTTCTAACTGGTGTATCAGCAGTGAAATTAAAACTGTAATTAAATTGCAATTAAACATAAACTCTTTTATTTTCCATTGCTACTATACATCTTTGTCTTGTAAACAATGTATGAAATGAGTTTGAGAGGTGTGATTCCACCGGACGTGGAGGAGACAGTGCAGTTGTCAGCTCTGTGAAACCGCAAAGGTTGTCTCTTCACACAACAGACATTCACCTTGACTAATAACACCAAAGCCAAACACAGTTAAAACACAAGCGATGATGCTGATTTTTACAGACTACTATGAAGTGACTTTTCACAGACGTTTACATTTACTTTCAACGTTTCAAATATTGTGGATACTAGATCCAAATTGGTCATCTAGTCTAAAAACATTCACACTTCATCTCTCTCTCTCTCTCTCTTCCTGACTCCTGAGAAGTGGAACCACTTGTACCAAAGTTCTTTCATAGTGACTAAAATAAGGCAACATTACTATGGGAGCAAATGTGAACAATTACGGTCTGCATAAGTAGGCGTGTCACCATGCGTCACAACAAAAACTTTTTATTTTAATAAATTACGAAATAATATGAATTTAATTCCATGCGCCATAATATTGTCTGTAATCATTCATGATACCAATAAATAAAATTTTGGTGCTTTGGCAAACAGTTTGATAAGTCCATGAACGTAGTTAGCATGCTACTAGCAAGTTACTAGTAAGTTCAAGTGAATGGCAAGTAACATAGCTATAAGATAACTAGAAGCGGACAGTTTTGGACTTCGCTTAAACGTTTAATTGTTAAATCGTTAAATCGTTTATTTTTGGTCTGTCAACTTGCCCCTCTCCCCTTGCGAAAGTAGAACCCAGAACTAAATGACCGTTGGTGCCTCTCGCTCCGCTTGAATCCTCTCTGTACTTCCCCCTCCTACTTTGGCACTCATGACTGGTCATGTTTGGTTGTATTTTCAATTAACATTGAATTAATCTGGGCCCATTCCTTCCTCAGCTGTTCAGGGAAACCCCCCCACTACTGTCCAGGGAACCCCACATACTGTATTCTCCAGTGAAGGTGGGACAGCTACTCTGCCCTGTGGGAGTGTGGATGCCCGTGGCTGCTCCAAAACAACATGGCGTAATGACAGCTCAGAGGTGGTGACCTCGGGACAGAACAAGTTTGACAAACTCACAGTGCTCCCTAACTGTTCACTACACATTACTGACATCATCACTGATGATGCTGGACTCTACACCTGTAAATATCACCAGAATAAAGCTGTTAAAGTTCATCTGACTGTTCTTCGAGGTACAGTGTGCACTCAATGACTACTAAAAGAAACCACTGTGAGATACCTAAATGCCCTTTATAATTCATACCCTTACCTGAGCTGTTTGTTATTAAATTTTCTTTTTTCTTTATATGTCAGAAGATTGTGTAAGAGTAAAAATGTGATGTCAACTGATTATGCCTATTATCATTTGTCTTCTTCCCCAGGATCTGCTGCAGCTGAAGCTGAGGACGGAAGCAATGTGACTCTTAGCTGCATCCTGCATACCTCTCATTGGTGTAATATACACTCTCAGAAATATAGAGTTTACCTGAGCTTGCTGGATAAGCAGGGAAAAGAGCTGAAGACTAACAGAAATGAGTCCAAAAGATGTTTGATCAGACACAAGGAGTCTGTGCAGTTATTAAACCCAAACCGAACATGGATGTGCCAGCTGACTGCTAGAGGGGAGATTCAGACTTCTCATAGCTTTACCATCAAAAGTCAGTGCATGCAACACAATGCTTTTATTTACTGGGATGGATGGATGGGTGGGTGGGTGGGTAGGTAGGTAGGTTTTTATATCTTCCTTTTATTCCTAGGAATATGTTTGTGTGTTTATTTTGTAATAATTTTTCTCAGTGTACCAATGTGTCTATTGTGTTGTGTTAGTGCTACAAGTCATAATTCCTAACTACATACACCCCACTATTTCCCTCCCTAACTCTTTGTATCTCTTGTGCACATCACTTCAAGATAGTTGGTAGAATCGACCATGTATTAATTTCATATACCACATTGTTAATGTGACATAATGAAACATGATCATGTATTGTGTTGTTTTGTGACTAATGGTGAAATGTGTCCTGTATTAAAGTCCATCACATGACAACAACATCTACGTCTCCCCCAGGCTTTCACTCCACTCCCCTAAAAACATCCAACAGGACAGGTAAATCAATGATGCTGTACATCAATCATTAATATGAAGTTAACTCAGAATATTTAAATGTGTTAAAGGTTACGTACTGTATGTGATGCTTTCCTGGACCACTTTTTACTATATTGCTTAAAATGACATTCACACCTCAATCGCAAACAATTAATTCAATCCTCAAAAGCTAAAATCTAATTTGTTTGTCATCTATGGTACAAGCAGGACAGGAAAAACAACATCCAATCATTTTAAGGAACCAGCAAAAATGATTGGATGGTGATAAGTCAAACCCAACTGTCGTTTGTCCTTCCCTCTCCCCATTCGCTCCTATACTCTGGAGGTGTGGCTTCTGGGGAAGTCTAAAGACAGGGGATTGGACCTCTGAATTGTTTCTTTTCAAATACCTAGCGATCTCAAACCATTTTTCCTGATCATATACCCCACCTTTAAAGTGTTATTTTACTGTGGGAAAGAAGAGATTATTTACAGTGCCTTATCACTTTATCCCTGTATGATAAATAATCAATCAAGTAAAGGAAGTGATCATAGCCGTTACTCTCCCACAACCCCTCTCCCTTGTGTCTGTCCCTCCCTCTGTCTCCAAGGCACAGGAATTGGGGTCTCTGTTTCTCTTCTGGCTGCTGTTGTGCTGATGGTGGTTGTGATTATATACAAGAGACAGAGAAGTGAGTACAGAAAGTCAAAGGTCGACCAATACCAATGTCATATGAACCCTACTGTTCCATCTTCTACTGAATGGAAGCTATGTAATTTAATACTGTCTGTATTTTAGATGCTAATATAGTTTTACATTTTCTATATTTTAGATGTGCAAAGAGAAGCACACCATCAATCTGTGAGTTACTATGGATTAATTCAATACTCTAACACAGTTTAAACAGTATATGAGTTATTTGATGTAATAACTAGAAAAGCGCTCAGAGAGTGCAGACCTCCGCCAAGGCAATGTGGTCACTGATGGTGTTCTGGACCAAAACACATGTTGTCCGAAAATTTCATCCAAATCCATCCAGTACATTTCGAGTTATGTTGTAAACAGACAGACACACAGACAGACAGACAGACAGACACACACACACACACACACACACACACACACACACACACACACACACACACATGCCAGTGAAAACATAACCTCCTTGGCGGAGGTAATGAGCTAGTTGATGTGGATTGTGTCATGTGTTATTTTTTCACAGACTGAGAGCAAGAGTGTTCCACCACGCCAGCCTGTTCCAGTGGTGTACTCCTCAGCTAAGGTAGGCCTATTTACAATAAGTCTGGCTTTGCCTTCCTACGTAGTTCCACTCAATAATCATCTCCCTCCATGAATTTCTATGGCATTCCGGCTATTGGCATCGTTTGAACCAAGTGATTTCATACCGAGCTAAAAAGTAAGCATGATTGGAAGTTGTGACAGATTATGTTGGGTTATGTAGGGATGCTTACTTCACGACCAAGCTGGTGCATTACGTCAGCGATTGGGTGAAATCATATTTAATCGTTTCAAATTTCTACAGTTCACACCTCAGCTTGCAATCGCGTAGTCCAAGGGGATGGCCACAGCCAGGCTAATTTACAATAAGTCTGGTAGGGGAAGAGGCAAGAGCACCCTTACGACTTTGGTGAGGTTTGCTATTGAGTGAATACAAGGAGGATCCTCTTTGTATCCTTGTATTGACTGAGGTCTGGTAAAGGAAGAGTAGTCTTCAGACACTTGCAGTCTTCACTATTCACTTTAAATCAAAAGGCCTTGAGCATAGAACAGAAGCCATTAAAAGTCAGTTAAAAGTCAGTATCAGTTTATAGCACACCGTTATTCTCCTTTAATTCAGGTTGGCTAGGTTCAGTCATTACGATACATTCTTCAATCAACAATTAGCGATGCGTTTGCTGCCAAATTACATTATTTTTTTATTTGGATGGCCTTCTGTACTGGATGCTAACGTAATATCATATGTTTCTCCTCTATAATGCAGAGGGATGAAGATGAAAGGATTGAGTTGCATTACGCAGCCTTTCAACACCAAAGCCAGACCCTCTGCAGTAAGTCACTACTCTTGAGCCGTCCACACACCAGGTCCAACAGCATTGCAGAGCACTTTCCACTAGTTTCATTCGCCTCCATACACTGGTATTGGAGTTCAGTGCTAATTTTTTTTGGGCCTATGACAGAAAATAATTTTGGGCCCCCCCCTAGCATTTATTTTGACATTAGAATTTTCTCTAGGGCCCCCTTTTCAGTCCCACACCCTTAGAATCATCCTATCATCCCAAAACCATTATATTAGCCTGATTCCACAGGCTAATATAATAGGCTATGTTAGCCAGGACTGGACTATCAACTAACACTGATAGTTACGGTTCTTTATTGTAATTGGTTGAATCATGTTCAGTGACATACGACCACATTTTCCTGTGCTATACTGTAGGAAAGTGAACAGTGCTGCAATTGTGTGTTACTTAACAACCATTCAATAAGAGGAAATAGATTTTTTGGTGGAGGAATTGCAAATCATTCACTACATTTCTAGTTGTTGTGTCTCAATGGCTAGTTAATGTGGTGACACTGTACTGTGGTAAAACTAGCATAACCCCCAGTGTCTTATGATCTATTACATTTAGGCGACAGTAGAGTGCCACCGGTGTGTACAAAACAAAAAGTACACGAGTGCTCTGTTTGAGCCGAGTCAATTCTGTCTGAGCTTCCATGCAAGTGCTCCATTGTGTGCCAGTAAACATCTATTTGTTTGTTTGTCTGTTTGTTTGTTTGTTTGTTTACAGAGTGAAGACAGTGTGACCTACAGCACCATCAGACTGGAGGGGAAGAGTAACAGGTCTGCTGGCAGAGCCATGGACTGTGTATGGCATGGTCAGGAAGAATAAGCAGGCAGAGAGTTAACATGTGCTTTCACACACACACACACACACACACACACACAGACATGCATCTACACCAACACATATACTCTCACCTAAATGCAGACACATGCCCAGTCTTTCTTGCACACACTCTAAAGCATAGACACACACAAACATATAGAGGAGCGCAGATGCATATACACAAACACACATACACTCACGTTAGATGCACACACTCTAACACACTCACAGGGGCACACATGCATGTATGGTACACAAACGCATATATACTCTCACTCTAAATGCACACACAGGCACAATCTGCCTTGCACACACACACAAACACAACCACTCACACACACACACACACACACACACACACACACACACACAGGGCCTCATGTTGTCATTACTGAGGGCCTGGTCTCTTGATTAGCTATGAGGCCATAACCACAGAGATAATGTGGCTACCTACCCAGTGCCCCCCCCTCTCTGTCCCTCAGAAATAGCCCACGCAAATAAACAGCACAAGTGGAGAGAGTTGGCTGGTGTGGTAACCCTGAGACTGAACTAGCATAAGCACAAGAGCAGCACCAGCCCACCACAGACAAAACCAAACATTAAGAAACGAAGAGAGAGAGCATGTGTGTGTGTGTGTGTGTGTGTGTGTGAGAGAGAGAGAGAGAGCGAGAGAGAGGAGAGAAATAGCCACAACCACAATATTCACAACTTACAGGGAAACCACACTCATAAAGGTCTAAAAAGTAAATAAATGTTATGAAATGAGCTTTGGGACTAAGTGTGCATTTGTTTGCTTGTGGGTGTGTAGGTTTGTGTGTCTGAGTGTTTGTGTGCGTATTTGAGTGTGTGTGTGTGTGTGTTTAAGGTTAACCGTAGGTGTGTGCCTGTGTGTGTGTGTGTGAGTTTGTGTGTGAAAGAGAGAGTGTGTGTGTGTTTAAGGTTAACCGTAGGTGTGTGCCTGTGTGTGTATGTGTGTGTGTGTGTGTGTGTGTGTGTGTGTGTGTAAGAGAGTGTTTAGGGGCAGTAATGGCACTGTAATCACTATGATGAAACAATGGTGGAATTATGGGTGCCCAGATTAACCTTAGCCAATCAGATGCCAGCGTGGGTCTGCTCGCCAGCTAAACACTCACAGATGGGTGACGACAGAGGCAGTGACGTTGGCTCTCTCTGTGTGTGTGTGTGTGTGTGTGTGTGTGTGTGTGTGTGTGTGTGTGTGTGTGTGGTGGTGTGTGTGTGTGTGTTTGGCAGTAACGGCTATGGTGGACAGAGCAGACACACATTGTGTGTGTATGTGTGTGGCATGTGTGTTTGTGTGTGTGTGTGTGTGTGTTGGCCCCGGAATTCTACAATGTTCCCATGGAAGGATCATGAGAGGAGGGGAAGAGTGGAAACCCATCAGGGCTGGTGGTAACTGTTCGGACCATTTAGGGAAGTGTGTGTGTGTGTGTGTGTGTGTGTGTGTGTGTGTGTGTGTGTGTGTGTGTGTGTGTGAGCGCACATCTCTCCATCGGCCTATTTTAGCCAAACCAGCCATCACTCAGTATGATTAGAGCTATCAAATCAGCCCGATACAAAGATATGATACACACACACACACACACACAAGCAAACACACGTCACCGCAACTTGGTCATCTTTCATTGTGACAGGAGATATCAACAAAGCAGGAAATATCCCATCATGCCGAGCGGCTGTGCTGAAAGCCACGATTACAGGGAGAGGATGATGGGAGTCAACACCACACACACACACACACACACACACACACACACACACACACATACATACACACACACACACACACACACACACACACACACACATACATACACACAGAGGATGATGATGATGCAGAAAGAAGGAAGATATAGCAAAATATAGCAACAGCACACACACACACACACACACACACACACACAATAGCACAGAATAGCACACACATACAGTGTACAATCACAACTGTATGTCACTACATAAAACACATTCACACACTAACTCCAATGTCTTTAGCACATACTGTATGTGTACAACATTGGAGCATCCACACATGCTCATTACTGTAACAAACACACACACACACACACACACACACACACACACACACACACACACACACACACACACACACTTCTTTTTACTTATAAATTAAAACCCTGAGGATCTCATTCACTGCTCTCCACAATAACGTCATGATCCCCCCCTCACACTTTATAAGAACCACATGTCCCAGAATTCCTCTCCTAAACTCTCCAACTCCAGAAGTGTTTGCTCAGGTCGCCGGCCAACGCTTAGCAACAGACCCTGCATCCATCAATTAGCTAATTAATTACAGGAAAGGTGTTGAGAGAGTGTTAGGCAGCATTTCCATCAATTAGCTAATTAATTAGAGTGTAGGTGTTGAGAGAGTGTTAGACAGCATTTAGTGCATTAACCTCACAAGACCCTTCCAACCTTACCGATGCCCCTGAGAAACAGATGGGTCTTTTGGACTGAGCTCTACCTCATGGGGCTCGACTGGAAGGATCCTGGGTCAGGCTTCTGGCTTCACACACACACACACACACACACACACACACACACACACACACACACACACACACACTCAGCTGGGGTCTTTTGGACTTTGGTCTTATCTCATGGGGTTCTTCTGGACTGATCCTGGGTCAGGCTTCACACACACACACACACACACACACACACACACACACACACACACACACACACATCTCTGCAGGTGCCTTAACAAACCCCCCAATCCCCCTGGCCTAAGGCCCAGGGAAAGATACCCCACTACTAGAGATTAGCCACCATTGCCCTTTATCCTCTCCAGATTAAGATTAGCGTGCCAATCCGGGTATAGAGGCTAATACTTAAAGTCCATATGGAGAGGGTTATGGATCGCTAACAAAGTGATCTCAAGATGCATTGCTGGCTTAGTGGAATTGAGTTTTTCTTGCAGCGAAGAGATCCAAAGGTCTATGCATAGCAATAGTCCGTAGCCCTATGCATAGCAATGGGCCAAAGGCCAATCCAAAGTCTTACTGGCAATGTTCCAGATGTAGACTTTAGTTATGGTAATTTAGTAGGCTAAGGTTTTACTGAGAACAAGCTGAAGATGACCATACAATTAAAAAGTTTGTTTCTGTCGTGTGTGTGTGTGTGTGTGTGTGTGTGTGTGTGTGTGTGTGTGTGTGTGTGTGTGTGTGTCTAATAGGCCTACATTAAACATTTACAGTGGTCTACATACTGGCCTGGACATTGTGTGTGTGTGTGTGTGTGTGTGTGTGTGTGTGTGTGTGTGTGTGTCTGTGTCTGTGCGTGTGAGAGTCTGTTTCTGTACGTGTGTGTGTGAGTCTGTTTCTGCACGTGTGTGTGTTTCTGTACGTGTGTGTGTGTGTGTGTGTGTGTGTGTGTGTCTAATAGGCCTACATTAAACATATACAGTGCTCTACATACTGGCCTGGATATTGTGTGTGTGTGTGTGTGTGTGTGTGTGTGTGTGTGTGTGTGTGTGTGTGTGTGTGTGTGTGTGAGTGTGTGTCCTCAGGGAGATTTACTATAGGTGTGTGTGGGGTGGGGGGAGTGAGAGGTACAGAAACGTCAAATATGCGAAGCACCAATGTGTGTATTCAATTCAGAGAGGGTACTGTTTAGGTGAAGACAAAGTTTTACAGATGTGTGTGTGTGTGTGTGTGTGTGTGTATGTGTGTGTGTGTGTGTGTGTGTGTGTGTGTGTGTGTG
>JAODXP020000032.1:20534267-20536767 GCA_027497455.2 Sardinella longiceps | reverse complement strand
CTGTCTCTCTCTCTCTCTTCTCTCTCTCTCTCTCTCTCTCTCTCTCTCTCTCTCTCTCTCTCTCTCTCTCTCTCTCTCTCTCTCTCTCACTCTGTGTAAAACCATATTAAACATAATAAAATGTAATGGAAAATGTTAACTTTTGAAGTAGCAAAGTCCTTTTTTATTCTTGCATTATCAGAGGACTCGCTCTGTTCCGCTACATGCCTCTGTTTAAAACAGACACTTGTTTTTGTGTCCCTATTAATTTCACTTTCTCTCTCTCTCTCTCTCTCTCTCTCCTTTTTCTCTATTCGGTCTCTCTGTTCCCTTCATTAACCATCCATTGCTCTCTCTCTCTCTCTCTCTCTCTCTCTCTCTCTCTCTCTCTCTCTGTCTTTCTCTCTGTTTGCCAGATGATGTTTCTCTGGACTGTTTACTGAATTAACATGATTCCATTTTTATTTGTCTTTACTGAGCCACATCTATGACTCTCTCTCTCTCTTTCTCTCTCTCTCTCTCTCTCTCTCTCTCTCTCTCTCTCTCTCTCTCTCTCTCTCTCTCTCTCTCTCTCTCGCTCGCAGCATGACTAAATGAAATGAGTGGAAAATAAATATAAAACAAAAACCAAAAAATAAAATGAAAGGCACACACACACACACACACACACACACACACACACACACACACACACACACACACACACACACACACACACACACAGGCTCAAAGCTCTGGCGCACGCGGGTGTTGAGGTTTTGTCTTATTTGTTTCTTTTGAACGTGTAATTTAGACGCATCCTTCATGTGGCCTTCCTCCTCCTCCTCCTCTTCCTCCTCCACTCCCTCCTTCACAGCCCAAAGCCTTCGACCACACGGCCACCGATAAATAAGAAACACGCCGAGCGTTGGAAAAACTGCTCATCTCTTTCTCTGTTTGTCTCTCCGTCTGTTGGCCTGTGTAGCTCGCAGGGATTTTATTTTTCTCACTCTTGCTACTTGGACAATTTTCTGTCAACTCTCACTGTCTTCTCCACAAGTCCTTAAGTAAGTAAGTATATATACTGTCTTCTCCACAAGTCCTTAAGTAAGTAAGTAAGTAAGTATATACAGTATATACTGTCTTCTCCACAAGTCCTTAAGTAAGTAAGTAGCAGGGCCGCTGCTAAGGTTTTGGAGGCCCTAAGCTTAACTGGTCAGGGAGGCCCCCCCCCCCCCCCCCCCCCCCCCCCCAAAAAAAAAAAAAAAAAAAAGCAAAGACTTCGAAGTTCCACTCAAACCTTTACTATTTATTAAAATTAACATTAAATACACATAAAACTATAATGAACATTTATAACAAGTAAGTAAAATAATAAATAAGGTCAATAACAATAAGAACAGCAGCAACATTAATAAAGTATAAATAATAAATAAATTTTGGACTGAAGCAGTGCACTGCGGATATCTTGAACTTTGTTGACTAAGGCACGATATCTACAAACTACAGTGACAATTGTCAACTACTTGCAAACATGCCACATTCATTTTAAAATCCAGATTGTTTCATATTGCAACCAACCGAGCCTAAATTGAGCAACATCATTGAACGTTAAGTTAGCAAAACAATTAACGTTAGCCTAAACGGACTTACCGGCCAGGGATGCACGGGCGTCTTCTTTTTGCTTCTTTTTCTTTCGCTTTTTCAGCACCAGATTCATGCTGTCTCTTCATTATTAGATGTCAACGATGTTGACACATTTACTGAACATTTGCACAGCAGAATCTTGCAATTTGCAGTTTTCTAACGTTGCTGCTTGCTGCTTCAATCAAAGCCGACACAACAAACTCAAAGACGCAATTTGGGATGTACCATTTCAGGGAATAGGGGTGGGTAGGACTATCTTTGTATATTAGGCAAAACTGTTAATTTGCTTGAATTGTATGATGAGTTACGCAATTTTTAACAAAAAATGATGGGCCTATTCATTACTAATTCATATATTTTTGCAATGTAACTATTATCATGACATTTTTTAGTAAAGCTCAAAATTGGAGGCCCCCCGAGGCCCTGCCAAGTGGTTGAGGCCCTACGCACCTTGCGTACTCTGCGTATGGGGAACGGCGGCCCTGTAAGTAAGTATATATAGTATATACTGTCTTCTCCACAAGTCCTTAAGTAAGTAAGTAAGTAAGTAAGTAAGTAAGTATATATAGTATATACTGTCTTCTCCACAAGTCCTTCAGTAAGTAAGTAAGTATTGTCTTCTCCACAAGTCCTTAAGTAAGTAAGTAAGTAAGTAAGTAAGTAGTATATACTGTCTTCTCCACAAGTCCTTAAGCAAGTAAGTAAGTATATAGTATAGTATATTGTCTGCCAGGTATTATAAGAAAACATTTCTGAATGAATAGGACTCCTCCTATGACATTTATCAGTAGAAGTTTTAAGTAGAAAACAACTAAAATCTATGAACTATACAGAATGATAAAGTATTAGAACTGACATTATTAACATAAACTACATAGCTAATGTGTTCAGGATT
>JAODXP020000032.1:20523514-20526667 GCA_027497455.2 Sardinella longiceps | reverse complement strand
TGTGTGCTTGTGCACGAAGAGGATACAAAAGCCGCACAGTACCAGTGAAGCAGACCATGAAAGAACGAATGAATGAACGAAAAAAGACATGAAGACAGAGAGGGAGATAGAGAGGAAAACATAAAACAAGCACACACACACACACACACACACACACACACACACACACACACACACACACACACACCCACACACACACACACTCATACACCCTGATACCCACACACATACACACTTAGATACTGTACACACACACACACACACACACACACACACACACACACACACACACACACACACACACACACAAACAGAGAGAGAGAGAGAGAGAGAGAGAGAGAGAGAGAGCATTTGTTTAAGACATTAGCAATGTGGCATCCAGCTAAAGCATGACAGTGCAAAGAGATGGGACGTCTCTTGGGATTCTGGGGCCTGTGTGCAGGAATACAACCAGAGTGATTGAGGGCAAGAGAGAGATAGAGGGAAAGAATGAGAGAGAAGGAAGGAGAGAGAGAGGAAGCAAGAAAGAGAGATGGAGGAAAAGAGGTAGAAAGAGAGAGAGAAGTAAAAAAAGAGAGAAAGAGGGAGGGTGAGAGAGAACGGGAGGGAACGATGGAGGAAGGGGGGGGGGGGCAGTGGAATGATGTCCTATGCCGACACGGTTTATGAAATCAAGACCAAAACTTCCCCTCACACTGCTGTTCCTTTCTCTCTCTCTCTCTCTCTCTCTCTCTCTCTCTCTCTCTCTCTCTCTCTCTCTCTCTCTCTCTCTCTCATCGTTTCTTTTTTGTGTGTTTTCATATGGTGATGTTTCAATGCCAACAGATGAGTTTGCTCATTTTCATACCAAACATAAAGGTTTGGTAGTAGCATATTGTTTATTGTAAGGAACTTAGCTAGCATGCTAAAAGCCTGGAAATCGTGGGTTTGTGTTCTGGCTGCCACCCTTGAGTCTTTGACTAGATGCATAGGTTGGTGTGTATTATTCTGTCAGGTCCTCAGAATCTCCAGAGAGAGAGAGAGGTGGATCTTGAAATAACCAGGTTTAATTTTACTTAATTCAATAGCCATCTGTTGAAATGTTCTTCATTAAGTAATTTGTCAAGTCCATTATCTCCATAGGGTGCTAAACCCCAGCCGTGAGTATGTCTCCTAATAGCCCCACTCCCACACTCGTGTTACATTGCTCAAGTGTAACTTCTCTTTATGACTTTTATTTGCTCATAAGAAAGTAATATTTTTAATGAATTGATATTTATTAACATATTATTTTCATTTTATTAGCATTTGTAAAGCACTTTGGGTCAAACTTGTTTGTGTTAAATGTGCTATATAAACAAATTTGACTTGACAAAACATTCTGTATGACTAAATTGCGTTTCAGCTGTATGGTGGCTTCAGTGGCGCTACTCGTGTTATATTGCTGAAATATCATTTCTTTTTTGACTTCTCAAGCATTTCTTGTTTTTCATAGCCCTATCTACTGGTAAATATATGAGTAAATTGTGTTTAAGCTGTAGTTGTGCTGTGGCTACTACTGGCAGACATCTAAAGGCATGTGTGCTATAGGTACAGACTGACTGGTCTAATTGCTGTAGACTGGAGCCGTTTGGGAGCGATTAGCCAGGATACAGCCCCCTATAAAATCCTGTCCCCGCTATTCATACTGACAGCAAGACAAGCAGCTCTCACCCCATCACCCCCACCCGCCCCCCAAACACACACACACACACACACACACACACACACACACACACACACACACAGACACCTTAAATCACCACTAACCCACATAGATCAGCTCCCAGCATGCACCTCTCTACTGACCACCGCTCTTTTTTTTGTTGTTCCTGCTTCTTTGTGTGTGTGTGTGTGTGTGTGTGTGTGTGTGTGTGAGAGAGAGAGAGAGAAAGAGGTGCTGACCTAGGTGGCCTCTTGTGTGCCTGGTCCACGCCACGGCCATTGGAGAGGGTCCCATTGTGGCCCTCAACGACTCTAGAGAGAGAGGTTAGTCAGCTTTTGTGTTGTGTGGTCACTCCATGTGATTGATGGTGTCTTGACCCCCCCATCACCCCCCCCCCTCCCTTTACCCCCCACCACCCTCTTCAATCCCCCTCCCCCCACCAGTGCTTGACCAGACCCTCAGCTACTGGTGAAGGCAGTGAAGCAATTAGCTTAAATTAGACCCACCACCTCCACCCAAATACCCCCCCCCCCCCCACACACACACACACACAGACACTAATACCATCTCAGTAGCAGCCGCAGCAGCAGGCTTCCTCCCACGCTCCCAACCCTCCAACCCCCAACCCCAACCCCCCCACGTGTGACTCCCGTGCCCCAGGGATGATGCTCCTGAGTCAGGCATGGCCTTGGAGAGCTTGGCCTCTCTGGACTGGAGCATTGGACAACACCGTTGATTTATTCTCCTCTTTAAAGGAGAATTCCAGTGTGAATCAGTCAATAGCCATGTTGGTCTAGATACCTGAATGCTGTCTTTAGGTATAAGAATCAGAAAGTTTGATGCTACATAGGCCGAATAACCAACCGATTAATGATGGCTGAATGGGGAATAATGAAATGAACCTGAAAGTAAGTTGTTATGCCCCATTCACTTAATGTTAATTATTATATTTAGTTAATAACTGGTTTACTGTTCGGTCTATGTTGTATAAAATTTTCTTATTCTTTTTTTCCAACTTACAGATCTTGGGGAGTTTGAACAACTAGGCTATGGATTGATTTACTCTGGATTTCTCCTTCTTAAGCACTGGGGGATGCTCACTTTTTCTTTCTAAAAAACTGTTTGTTGTTTGTGTGTTTGTTTGTTTTTCTTTCCTGCCACTATTGCCTAGTACTGGCTGTGGAGTGTTTGTTGTCTAATGAATAAACAGTCAATTAAATTCCTTGTCAAATCATTATCTCTGATAGCTGGTTCTCAGTTTTGATTAAGGAACAGTTGGAGTGGATCTTAACCGTCTAGGCCCCAAAAATGTCAGAATATATATAACCACTCCCAGACATTGTCTCCTATGGTTGTATGCTTATATTAGATTGTATGGGTATTTGTGCTTTGTGTGTGTGTGTGTGTGTGTGTGTGTGTGTGTGTGTGTGTGTGTGTGTGTGTGTATGGGCCTGCAAACTAAGAAAGCT
>JAODXP020000032.1:20488514-20493514 GCA_027497455.2 Sardinella longiceps | reverse complement strand
CTATGACGTTCTTTCCTCTAAAGAAGCGCAGATTTTGGCAACCAAAAAACTGAAAGGGTGAGAAGTTGAAGGAGACGATCTGTGGGTGCTGTGATCGGCGCTCGATCTGTCAAGACGCCCGTCAGCGGTGAGGAAGCGGTTTTGCTGCTGAACTCTCCCTGACCCCCTGCGAGGGGGGGAACCTTTGAGCTTTTACTTTGATATATCCTGTCTGTAATCAGAGCGCTGGCCCTGGGAAACACCATTTGATCATGTCATGTTCCATCGAAGCGGAAACTTCTGTGAGATTTCCTCGTCTTCTTTTCTCTCTCTCTCTCTCTCTCTCTCTCTCTCTCTCTCTGTATATCTTTTCTTTTTTTCACTCATCTGATATCTTCCTGCTCTCCCCTTCTTCCGATCGCTATCTCCAGACATACGCTCTAGGTATTGCAGTGAGATTAGAGCCTCACATCCAGATTCACTCACCTCCCTTCACATCCCCTCCTTCAAACACACTGATCACCTTGTCCAATCCTGCAACTAAAAGGGCCAAAATACACTTTTCTGAACATGAATATCTATCAGCCAGTGACATCAAATAAATAGGTTAAAAAAAAATCACCAGCCATTCAATTAAGAAACAAGTATTTTTTTTTTCTGTCTGACGTCTACCAGAATCCTTCCAAAATTTAGCAGGCTTTGGCTTGGTGACTGGTACTAATTTTGACCCCAGTTTGCAACCCCTCCTCCCCCTAATGATGGGAGAGAGAGAGAGAGAGAGAGAGAGAGAGAGAGAGAGAGAGAGAGAGAGAGAGAGAGAGAGAGAGAGAGGAGTAGTATCGACCCTGGTTGGCTTATGTTTAACCGATTAGCATAATGTCACTATTCATCCCTCCCCATTGCTCTGTGTGCGCCCGTGGTCATTGATGGGCAGTGCTGCTCATTAGGGACAGACATACATCCAGGGCTGGACGCTACGCTATTGTGGAGCGGAGAGAGAGCCCGGGTCAGCCTTGGTCAGCTTCTTAGCTGTAAGCGTGACTGACAGGATGAGTAGCAATTAGAGCCATTGATCTAACTGTTATTGAGTGAGAGGGGATCGGATCAGCTGCACAGCGGAGCCCCGGGGGACCCACGGACAGGGACAGGAGTGTGTGTGTGTGTGTGTGTGTGTGCTGGGACCGGTGTCAACAGTGGACAGGCCAGGTGTCTACTGTTAGCATGAGGCTCAATGCTGATTAGATAAGAGCACAGCTAACACACGCTACATGTGTTTGGGAGGGATAATGGCTTTCAAGCAGGACCTTACAATGCATATCGACACATGGTGATGCTACAGTGATGGATATAAGAAGGTGATGCATGTGTGTGTGTGTGTGTTTCTCTGGACACAGTATACCCGTAAAAACGGCGCTTTAGTTTCTGCATGTCGAGCTATTTCACTTGCATTAGAATCTCTGCATTCGTAAGCACCATTTTTTTCCCCTCCAAAACATTTGAACAGTACCATGATTGAAGATTAAAACTTCATAATAAAAATGTGGAATGTTAAAAAAATAAAAAAATAAAAATAAAGGAAACATGACGTAGGGGGTAGATGGTATATGAGTTATGAGTTAGGCAGCTTAGTGAATTAATTGCTTTGAAATTAAAAATAAATTATTATAAAATAGATTTCTGTACATTTTACATATATATAGCAGTATCTCCATGACTTTTTTTGCCATTCAAATACAGAGGAAACCAAAACAAAACAAACAAAAAATAAAATAGAAATAAACACTAATCATGAGTTCTTGAGTTCTACTGTCAATCCCAGCCAAAATTATGTCCTGTCATCTGGTAGAACTTCATGTTAAAGGGGCGGTAGAATTCCCTCAGCCTCTGGACCACCTCAGGGTGGATGTTGGGATGGGTGCGGCCTTTGGTTTTGCCCAGGCAGTGGGGCTTGCTGCTGCCCTCGGCCTTCTTGAGGCAGGGGAAGCCCTTGGTCTGGTTGAAGTAGAAGTGTTTGTCCGTGATGATGCGCTTGAGGCCCAGGAAGTCCTGGACGCGGCCCAGCTCTCCGGCCGGGTCGCTGATGAGCCGCTCGCCGCTCACAAACAGGATCTGGTCCATGGGGAAGTACTGCAGCCAGTTGTCCAGGTGCTTGGCGTAGATGCCGATCTGGATGGCGCTCCAGGAGGTGTCGATCAGACCCGTAGTCCTGTTTTTGAAGGTCAGGCTCTCGAAGGAGGGAATGTCGGGCTTCTTGGAGAGCGTCTGCGTGTAGTCGGAGATGGCCCGCGTCACGGGGTCCCGCACCACCACGATCAGCTTGGTGTCGCGGGACATGGCGCTGATCCGAGCCGGGGCCTCGCGGGTCACAAAGTAGCTGGGGGTTTTCTCCATGGTGATCTGGCCCTCCAGCGTCTTGGGCATCAGCTCCCTAAGGAGTCAAGGAAGAAGAGAGGAGAACGGCAAGGGATTAGAGGGGAGCAACCACTAACGTCAAAGACAACAGCATAATCACAAAGACACACACACGGGAACACACACACACACACACACACACACACACACACATACAGAAGACAGGAGAATGACAAGGAATTAGAGTGGGGCAACCACTAACGTCGAAGACAACAGCATAATCACAAACACACACACACACACGGGAACACACACACGGGAACACACACACATACACGTGTGTGTGCTGCTGCCTGATGCAAATCAAACAGATGGTCTGTGCCGCGTTCTCTAATCAATGGATGAGTCACAACACTGACCCTATTATTTGGGGTTCAAAGCAATTATTTTTCCGTTGCTAAACAACCTGCGCATAAACATCAGGACAACACCGGGCCCAGATAATGAAGAGCGCCCCCCCGTCCCCCCACCCCCATCCTCCCGTCTCATTACTCCGAGCCCTGGTGGGCCCTCAAAAGTCTTTCCCCAGCCGACCAGCCCAGAGGAAGATGCGGCGCTAAGCCACCAGAATTTGTGTTTCAATAAAGTGCAAAGCCCTTTGGCCTAAAAGGAGATTTGTGTTGATATAAAAGAAACACACGGCACAGAGCAGCGCAGCATAGAGCAGCCCAGCGCTCCAAACGGCCAAACGGGACGTGAACCACATAAAACCAGTTTGATTGTTTTTCATTGGGCTATTGGGCGATGTTTATCTAACGCAATAAACGGACTGAATCATCGTTGCTGGAGGTTCTCCCAGATGACCTCAACCAACACACACACATACACAAACACGCATACACACACACACACACACACACACACACACACACACAGACATATTTGCTCTCTTGATTGGATTCTTTTGGACCCATTGAATTGTATCTATTTATTTATTTACTTATTTATTTATTTGTTTTTATTTATTATTTTGCAAGTGCTCTTAGAATTTCAAACACGCAGCTCTAGAATTATCATAACAGTTCTCAAGTTTTACATCATCAAATGTAATCTTCAGTGCAGGTTAACAATCAACAATCACATGCTATGCTGTTTATCAGGGCTACTGGTTATTATGGTTACCTCCGCCAAGGAGGTTATGTTTTCTGTCGCGTTGGTTTGTCTGTTTGTTTGTCTGTCAGCAGGATAACTCGAAAAGTACTGCACGGATTTGGATGAAATTTTCGGACAATGTATATATTGGGACAAGCAAGAATTGGTTCGATTTTGGTGGCGATCGGTGATCCAGAACATGATCTGGAATTGATATGTGTCTGTGACCACATTGCCTTGGCGGAGCGCTTTTCTAGTTGTGAATGTGATTGTTAGCGTGGATGCTTATTTAGTTATGTAAGACCTGATCCAGAGTCAGTGCCTGGTTGAGGTTAGGACACGGCTGTAACTGGAGATCCAGATAGGCCTCTGTAGTTTGCTCTCTCTCTCTCTCTCTCTCTCTCTCTCTCTCTCTCTCTCTCTCTCTCTCTCTCTCTCTCTGCCTGCCTGCCTGCACTCCTGTCCTGGTGCCTAATGGATCACAATAGGGGGAGCTTATCCTAAACTCAATCCAGCCCTGTCTGACCCATTAGCTACTTAGGCCAGAGTGGAGGTTACTGTAATTTGCCATTCAGAGTGGAGGAGCCAGCAACACTTAGGGAGGGAGGGAGAGAGAGAGAGAGAGAGAGAGAGAGAGAGAGAGAGAGAGAGAGAGAGAGAGGGGGAGGGAGGAGGGGTGGAGGAAAAAGAGGAAAAGGGAGAAGGAAACACGGACATTACAGGCCTGAAAGCGGAGAGGATTTGTTTCGTGTGGAGCGATCCCTGTCTCGCACGGCAACGAGTATTTCGAGTGTGGATGTATTACATGTAGACCTGTAATCAGGAGGCATTTGAGAAGAACTTGTTCTCTCTCTCTCTCTCTCTCTCTCTCTCTCTCTCTCTCTCTCTCTCTCTCTCTCTCTCTCTCTCTTTTTCTCTTTCCCTTCTTTTTTTCCATCTGCATTCTCGGGGCCCCGGCATGAGCGTCGGGTTTCAGAAATGGGCAGCAATCATATAGAGTGGATTACAGAAAGGCGATAAGAGGTCTTTAACGCACACGGGGGGAAACGGATCCAGTTTCTATGGGTGGGCACAGACTCAAGTCACACACACATACACACACACACACACACACACATACACACACACACACACACACACACACACACACACACACACTCCAAAACCTACGATTGTAGTTCTATAAGGTGTGTACACGTGTGTGTGTGTGTATGCCTGTGATTGAATGTTTTTTCTACGGAGGTAAATGGGGATGCGAGAACTCAGAGGACCTTTCAGCTTACACACACACACACACACACACACACACACACACACACACACACACACACACACGCACGTCGCACACAATAGTGAAAAGCTTACACGCACACTCTTACTCAAAGTCTAGTTAGCTGCACTTGACTGTTTTAAACTCCAATATAAAAACCTGGAGCTGGGATAAAGTTGTTTTAAACCAATGAGAGATGAGAGATGTAGTGGTGAGATGGTAGCTTACACACACACACACACACACA
>JAODXP020000032.1:20448514-20466014 GCA_027497455.2 Sardinella longiceps | reverse complement strand
TAGATCCAAGGATGCAATTTGAAGATCACTGTAAAGCCTGAATTATCAAAGCCAGGCCATTTCAATGATTCCTCTAAGTAGGCCACCCTTATGTCTCAGTTCATCTTTTTGCATGAACACCCATAGGCTAGGCCTACTTGGTCATTTTGTGTCGCTCCGAATCGGACTAGCCTACCAGGCGCCCAAGTTTCTCATTGAGCTTTATTCTTCCATTCCGCCCCGCTATTGTTGAGGGGCCTCGCACGTCTCCCATATTTAACGGTCTGCACTCCTTTCTCCCTCTCTCTCCCCCCTCTTTCCTCGCTGGACCAAATCCGTTTATTCAGACAGCCGTGCAGTTCAGCACTGTTTTATCAACTTGTCAGCAGGCCTGTTAGTTCTGCTCCGCACTCTATAGAGGCAGCAATACTACTCCGTACAGCCTGGCTCCAGGGTTAAAAACGACCGAATTCAACCTCAAGCTCCCATTGAAATATCACTTCCAGAAAAACCTGTGTGATTTTCAAAACATTGTCCCACGCCAACCCAGTTTTGCGCTCTAGTCCTTGAAAGAACTCATTATCGGAGAAGCTCCATGCAGGGAGAACGGAGAGCCGCAATACTTCAGCTGAATCAGTCCTGCCTACGGGCTCTTATGTTTTACTGGTAGGTTATAGCCAATCAAAGCCAGACTTGCTTATTATCGTGGGTACAACAGCATGATCGATTTAATTATGATTTTGTCCAGACAAACGTGCACTAAATCAACAGCATGTGAAGTAGGAGGCCGGCTGAACTAACTTGTAGGCTATCCAGTGCGTGGCATCAACATTTGGCTTGAGCAATACCACTGCCCAGAAATAGGCTGAGCATGCAGCTTACCGTAGCCTACCGGGCCGGCCAAGCCCACGGGCGGATGAGTCATATTAAAACAAATGATTCGTTTTTAATGAAGAACTAGGCCTACCGTAGCACCGAGATGAATTTAATAAGGAAGACATGGGAGCACTGGGGTGGTTTTTATGTCATATAAAATATTTGCTCTTTTGGAAGACTCCAATGTGACACACTCTCAGACAGTTTAAACACAATGAACTTGTGGAAGTAGGAATATTTCCATCAACAATATAAAAATGCCACCATAGCCTACTGAAATTATAGATAATTTGAGTAGTTTTGAACAATTTATGTTTGGCTTCTCTTCAGTCAAAATATCTTTGCATGAATTCTCGAACTGGGTCAATTTAAACATTTCTTCTCACACAAAACCACAGACCACATTCTACATAATTATGGTGCCAGTAAACGTGTTAATTTAATCTGAATGTTTCTGCTTTAAACAAAAAAAGATCTTGTGGAATTCGTTAAAACACAACGCATGGCAAACAGTACTGAATTGCTGCATTTAATATTGTCAATCGACTAACTTCAACTTCTCAAAGCCAAATTGTTAACATGAAATAACTTGTTAAAATCGGCTAGACCTACTTGTATCCTATATGTAATTCAATGACGATCTGAAAAGTACGACAAAAATTAGCTCATAAAACTGCTACCATTTTTTCCCCTAAAGTCTATTTGCAAAAGAAAAAAAAGTTTGAAAATAAATAATAAAACTTTTTGACGCTAAAACTTGAATGCGACTCTCGGGCTGTAATGCGCGGGTGTTACCAACAGAGACCACTGCACCACGCCAAAAGCCTTGAAATCGGCAAGAGCATGAACCACCGCCGCCGCAGCACCGTCTTAGGCAATATCAACACATATATTTTTTTTCAGTAATATAAAGGCATTCAGCAGTAGCCTTTGATATCTGGTTATTTTCCCCCGATAGTCTCCCTTCAAAGAACCCTTATTGTAAAGACTAAACTTACAAAATCGACGTGCAGCTCTGATTCAGTGCCGTTCGAAATGTGAAACACTCTCTTATAAATCATGTGCCTTCTGCTGTGTATTCCCAAATAAAATGTTCATAATGCCAATACTCGTGAATACACATGGAATGTAGCTCATTCTAGAGGATGGCTGTTCCACACAAACCGACTCGCTGGAAATACTCGAGAAATGTTCAGCACCACAAATCATTTTACGAAACTGAGATAAGATGAAATAAAAGACTAAACTGAATCCCTTTCAGCTCAATTATCTACAAATCCTCGCATAACCAAGTGGTGGGCAATTTTTCCCTTCCTCCTTCGAGCTCAACCAGTTTTGCGCGCTGGGCTACCGCAACCAAGGCACCCCGATGAAAAGCACCGGCGGACCGGACGACAGATCGTGTCGTAGGGCACGGGACTCACCTGTACCACTCCAGCCCGTTCTCGTAGTTACGGTCGAAGAAGTGTGGCTCCGCTCCTACGGCCCTTATGTCGGGATGCACGCGTAGGAACTCTAGCAGGGCGCGCGTGCCTCCCTTCTTCACGCCGATGATGATAGCCTGGGGCAGCTTCTTGCTCCCGGAGCCGTTGGAGAAACTTGACAGCGAGCTTGGCTCCGGTGATCTCTGCTCGCCCGTTGCCGCTGCGCGTGAAGCCTCGTCCCAATCCTCGGTCCCCCGGTCCACATCCACGTCGTTTGTCGATAAGTCTCTAGATGCGGCGGGTCGGAGGGATTGCTCATCGTAATCAGACTCCAAATCAACCCAGCCTGGTTGCGGTGGTCTGGGCAGCAGTTTGGACATGAGGTCCGCTCTGCCGCCACCGCCGGTGTTCTCTGTCCTTCTCCCCGCGTACTCCGGCTCCTTTGCCCGGTAGGTGTCCACCACCAGACTGGGCATGGTGGCACAGTAGCCCACGCACGAATAAAGCATATAAACCCACAGCAAAAACATGATGCCGAGCACTGCAAGTTTCTTTTTCACGGGGCTCGCTGACAACGCATACAGATTGTGACAAACCAGGTTGCTATATTCCATAAGCCTCGCAGATGCGAACAGAAGTAATCCAAAGGGACATATTGGCCAAAACTATTCACCCCCGGCTACACCGCGGCAATCTTCGCATGGTGAGAAGTAACCATCCACAAAAGACATTCAATTAGAATAACCAGCCAAACACACAAAAAGAAAGAAAGAGAAAAAAAAAACGAAAATAAAACTAAAACTAAACGTGGGTTCCGTGCGTAAAAACCTCAGTGCGTATATTCTTTGCGCCTGAACATAACTGCGGAGCACAAACTGGTGGTCGCCAGAGAGAAGAGGTGCACTTCAGTGCCACTCCGAAAGCCAGTCCTCTCTTGCTCCGCGTGCATCCCCGCTGCCTCCGCTGAGAGCCACTGACAGAAGTGAGACGAACGCGACCCCGGTTGAACACTAGAAACTTATACAGCGCCACAGACGCCGTTGACTGACAGGGAGGCTGGCCTACCGAACTACGCACAGGAAATAATTGCTTATTTGTTGACAGAAGCGGACCAATCAGTGAATAGCAAAGGAGGGCCTTAGAGAAGATCCTTGCATACTTTAGCCAATTAAAGGCTCTTATAGGACAAGGAGACATTATGCGGAGCCCTTTCATTTAGCCCTACAACGGGGGATTCCAACTTGTTACAAGTTCTTTGATCAGTTACGAGGGTTTTTTGGAAAGACAAATGTCGATTAGATTGCATGTAGCCTATATGGAGGCATATTAAGTAAACTACAGTGAAATGCAAAATAGTTACAATACAAAATTGCATGTTGGCAAAAGGATAAGTTAATTAGAATAATAAAATAATTAGTCGCAAGCATTAATTTCACATCATTGGAGTTATCGTTTGGTTTTCAAAATGTTCAACATAATGGGGGTAAAGATAGTCATGCGTCAAGCTGTACACATAGGTTTTAAAGAAATTAATCCAACACGGAAATTTATAGAGGTTGAATCAAATTGTAGCCGGCATGGTTGGTCTAACCTGAAAGAAACGGCGTCGTTGAGGCTATAGGGTAAACTTGCACAGACAGCTTATGGTTTTGTGCTGTATGTTATGTAGCCTATGCTACGTTATGTACGGATTATGTAACAAAACAGACGACTATTGCAGTCATATTTGGACATCTTATAACAGCTTGTTGCTTAGTCTATTTAATTGTCAGCACAATAAATGCAGATTATCAAAGCGATGGCCTCGTTGTTAGATTTGTTAATTTTGACGTGAGACATAACCTAGTGGTATAGGCTAGGCTACATTGATTGCTACATTAATTCGTTTGTTTATTCATTGTTGAGTTAATTTTCAAAATTGACATTCATTTTGAGTTGTCATAGTTGTGTTGAATTTAAAATGCTTCCAAACAACCATTCAAAAAAGAAACTGAAGGAAATGTAAATATAGCCTACAGAAAAAAAGTGTTATTACAAACTTTAAATGTCCTTGACAGGTTCCAAGTGTCCTCTGAACTGAGGCAATGGTATAATTTCGTCACGGGGGCCTCCGGCAGTTCTAGCAAAGTTAATTTGGAAAGTTCTATTGGTTACAGGACTAGTTTCGTAACCGTGGGATCTTGGAAAAACGGTGAACAGAATTATGTAAAGCAAAAGCAAAATAGGCTACACTACAGCATATCTTGTTGGTTGTTCAAACATCTATTGCTAGATGAGTGTTATGACATTTACCTCGCTTTAGGGCGATTTACAGATCGCATGGACAGGCTGTAGGCTAAAGTGATTTTTGGTGTGTATGTACGTGTGTGTGTGTGTGTGTGTGTGTGTGTGTGTGTGTGTGTGTGTGATTATCTGCAAGCATATCAAACAATTTTGCCCTTCTTTCTTGAGAGGCACAATTACCATTGTGCAGTGGCCTAACTATGAAATTGTCACTGAACTTCTGAGTGCTGTGGCCAAAACTTTTGCGGCATTGTGTTGCGACACTGTCGTCTAGGTTTTTGAAATATCCTGGTGCAGACAGGAGTGACCCCGAGAGAAAGATTGACAATGAAGCCAGATGCTGGCTGATCTCCCGCCGAGCCTTAACGACCCACCGCGCGGCCCTATTTGCAGAAGGAGCTCGTGCCTTTGCTCGAGAGAGGTTCGTATTTCCTACATGTTTCATTTTTATTTCCCACCGTTTTATTTGAATTTCGATTTTGAATGAGTTTAAGCTGTACTTCTATTTGTAAAAAATAAACAGCAAATATAAAAATACATACTTTATATATATATTAGACTCATGACAGGCCTATTCTGTTGTATAAGCTTTTAATTTTTTAATTAAAGCTTTTAATTTGTCTACAATTATTACAACAATACAGATTATTATATCATATTGTATTAGAGTATAGTAGCCTATATTACTGTAATAGTATGTTTTGTTTAGTTTAGGCTACATGGTAATCAGCCATCTATAACTTCAATTAAGTTTCTTTTTATGAGACAAAGACAACAGAAAAAAACAAACACACACACACACACACGAAAAAAAAAAAAAAAAAAAGTTGAAATCCCCTTGTTTCATCGTTCAAAGTAATATAGCCAAGACGTTGGATCTGCTTAGCAAGTGTTCCACACATTTCCCAGTCTTAAAAGAGAGGGAGAAAGACAATTTTTCCCGGTTCCTACAATAATGGACATACTCAAGGGCTGGACAGCACATTGGGACTATAATAATAATAATAAATTAATCATTATTATTATTACTATTTGTTTCTTTATTTATTTTTCCTTTCTTTTAGCTCTTAGACAGGGATTCCCAGGTCTGTGAGTGAAGACGGCAAGAAGGAACCCAGATGTCCGAGACAGCCGGCCGAAGGGGGAAACTCTAGCCAGTGTGTTTGAGCGAGTGTGTGTGTGTGTGTGTATGGTCCCACTCTCGTTCGCTCTCTCTCTGGATGCTGATGCATGTTTAGGGATTTTTCCTATGTTTACAAGTGTGTATTTCAGCCCTCTCTCTCTCTCTCTCTCTCTCTCTCTCTCTTCTGGTGTTGACTCTGGCTTTGGCCCCAGCCCCAGCCCCATGTCTCTCTCTCTCTCTTTCTCTCTCTCTCTCTCTCTCTCTCTCTCTCTCTCTCTCTCTCTCTCTCTCACTCTCTCACTGTGTCCGTCCGGACGTCTGTCTTTACTACCTCTGGAAAATACCACTTCAATTTGCTGCCTGCATGCGTGAAACACACAGAGATTGATGTTACACACACATGTATGGGCTGTGAGCAAATTCATCAAGGTTGATATATTTTAGAACATAAAAATGGAATTCAACTTTTCCCCCCATTTCTCTCTTTCTCTGTACTATTTGTCTTCTCCCGTCTCTTTTTTTGTGAAGAAAAAAAAAGAAACACTTACAATTTATGACACCTGTCATACAGGGAATATTAATAACTGCAAAGTGTTTAGTTAAATTAGAATTTATCACTCCACATGAGCGTTGTGCCAATGTAAACGGCACAGAGAGCGGGAGAGGGAGTGGGAGAGGGAGGGGCCATTTTGTCTGCCTGTCCTTGCAATTAGTTCACATGTGTGGCGGAGTAGAGAGGAGGCGTTAAAGCAAGACACACACCTCATGGAGGACAGGTGCCATGCATACGCAGGTGGCACACACACACACACACACACACACACACACACACACACAGATCAAAGCTGAAGAGAAACATTTCTGCCTTCTGCTGCGTGCCCTGGTGTCAAACACACTACGCAAAAAAAAAAAAAAAAATCTGCCGCACAGCTGTGTTTCAAAACAGGAAATCCACTAAATACGCAGTCAGTCCACCCTGAAGGAGGGAGAGAGAGAGAGAGAGAGAGAGAGAGAGAGAGAGAGATCCACCTGTTACTTGTGTTTATAATGGAAAATAACTTTAAGAAGAAGTGTAGAATGGATTTAGCCCATTAAAACTGAGGTGGCAGCCACTCCCTATGGTTCAGAGAAGTCCAAGCAGATTCAAACATGACCTTTTTCAAAGCCATACAGAGGAGCATTGGACTGGACATGACACTGGGTCAGAGAGAGAGAGAGAGAGAGAGAGAGAGAGAGAGAGAGAGGGAGAGAGAGAGGGGGGGAGAATGAGAGAAGGGCTATTGGCTTGCCATGTGTGTGAGACAGCATAAGAGGGAAGAGAGATGGAATAGACCAACAGGGTGTGCAGGGAGCGTGTTAGAGAGAGAGAAAGAGAGAGATCTGTGAGAGCAGGTCTGGCTCAAAAGATTTTCAAACTGTTGGTATTCTTGTATGAGTGTGTGTGTGTGTGTGTGTGTGTGTGTGTGTGTGTGTGAGGGGGGTCCACTGGTCTGGCCTCTCGGGCGGATGTTGTAAACACATACCGCCCAGCATGTTGAGCCCAGGAGGCCAACATGGACATTCAATCCATACACACACACACACACATTCACGAATATGCTAAAGCAGCTGGCCCTCCTCCGTCCATTCATCCATCACTCCATCTTTCATCTCTTTTCTTCTTCTTCTCTCTTTCTCCTTCTCTCTCCTTCTCCATCCCTCTCTCTCTCTCTCTCTCCAGTCCCATAGTGAGTGTTAAGTCTTTATGAGCTCCCCACCCAGACATGGGGTTGTTATAGGATAACCCAGGGTCCCTTCATGACCCCCTCCCACGCCCCTGCCCAGTTTAAGATCTACACACACACAAACATCTTACTCTCTCTTCCTCACTCACACACACCCGTTGTTCATGGCACTGTGTGTATATCATGTGTATACTGGTAATACAGGACCTTCTATCAATATATATATATATATAGAGAGAGAGAGAGAGAGAGAGAGAGAGAGAGAGAGAGAGAGGGGAGGCAACTACGCCCTCTACAGGGTCATAAGTGTGGCGGCTTCACACCTACCAACTCAAACTCCAAATAAACCAAACCAGTCTCCTAATCTCCTCTTAAAGAGAAATATATATCCTGTATGTGTGTGTGTGTGTGTGTGTGGTATCAGGACTATGGCATGATTGGAAGTAGAGGAGCTTACTTTGCATGGGGAAGAGGAGAAATATCAGATGTTGAGCGTCAGGTGAAGAGAGGTTAGTCCCAAAGCCCACAGGGAGTGTGAGAGTGTGTGTGTGTGAGAGTGAGAGAGAGAGAGAGAGAGAGAGAGTGAGTGTGTGTGTGTGTGTGTGTGTGTGTGTGTGTTTGTGTGTGGGTGGGTCAAGGAAGGGAAACTGCTGACCATTGCCGCATGAAGACGAAACACTGTCAAGAGGTTCTGGTTTTTAGCAATGTGAAACTGAGTAATGATTGTGGAAAATGCTGCTATGTAATTCTCATTTAGAAGTAAATGTAGGTTAATGTTTGGAAAATACACCACAATATCCTGGTCAATATGGGAATGTCTCTCTCTGACCACCTTCCAAGAGCCTCATTAAGGCGTGGCTTCGGGCTGATCAGACGTGCAACCACCTCTAATCCATAAATTGGTTTGTTTATTTTATTTCTTTTTCAGTTTCTTGCTGCTTTGCAGAACTAATTTTACTGTGTTTACGTGCGTCTACGTTTGTCTATGCATGTCCTCTGATAATATAACATCAAACTTGCCTATGGAAATCAAAACTAGCCAACCATCCTATGCAGTCAAATTTCTACTGCACTTCGGTAATTTCCAAAAGTAGGCTGACACCAGACAACATTTCACTGCATTTCTTTTTACACCAGTAATCATCTGCATGTGACAAATAATCTTCCTTGACTTCTTGATGTGTCCTTCTGCAGAGCTGTAGAGCTGTCAAAGTTCAAGGCACCCTGGCCAACAGTGGTGGTTTCACACCTTTAGAAACACCTGTGCTCATCTATCCATCATTAGCTCAGGCAAAGAGCACAATTTTTATACTGTCTAAATTTAAAGCTTAAAAGAGTTGATGGAAATGAACATGAATTTATTTTGCCATAAGCAGATGTTACAAAGGGGTAGAATTGAAAAAAAAATGTGATTTAACTGTAAGAATGGAACTCTATATGAATACTTAGGCTAACATCCCCTTTTACGACAAACTTCTGTTTGCTTACATTACAAACTAGAGTGGAAAATCTACAGTGCAAAATTTCTCTGTTATCTAGAAAAATGATGCCCTCATTTGGCTGTAGGAAGTGAACAAGCAAGAGGGGGTTCACACATGAAATGAAGACATGACAAAAGAACTAAATCATAAGACCTTTAATGTAGCAGGACGTTTGTCCTTTTCTTTGTGGTCTGAACAGCGAGGTCTGAGTGGATGGAGGCGAACCGTGTGGTTTTTGTTTTGTTTTTGGGTGACTGCATGTAACAAAAACACCATTAAGAGTTTGTTTCCGTTGGCAGACATTCAAGAATTATGGGTATTTGTGTACAGTGCAGTGGATCTGAGCACAACAGAAAAAAACAAAAGACAATCCCAGTTTGCATTGCAGTGCTTTGAAAGTAAATGGGATGATAAACACATAAAGGCTAAACTGAAAATAAATCAGACATTTGGTTAAATTAAGAATTATTGCCGCCCAACATTACAGTTTCATGAATCAAATGCACCAAGATTTTGCTTCCTAACTGTGTCAAGTTAGGTTTAATCTCCACAGAAATGTACCTGCAATTCAGATGAATACAGAGCCAAGTATGGTTGAGTTATGACTCCCTTTGCAAAAAAAAAAAAAAAAAACATTACAGAAAGCTGGTTCTGTACAAGCAATTTACAACATGATGGCAATTTAGGGCCTAAATGCATAAATAAATAATCTGGTATATTTACACTTGCACACACACACCTTGCACAGACCAGTATCTGGGGGATACTCAAAACTTTTGTGAACGTTTTCCTGAAATTCCTCTCTCAGAATCCTGTCTTCTTTATATATAGATTTGATTTCATCTTACTGCCTGTCACTCCTTACTTGACAAAATACTTCAGAAGTACGCCCAAAGATGGCCATTCTCTTTCTTTTCCTTTTTCCTTTCCCATCTTTGATGTGCAACCTGAGGGGAAGACACAGCAAAGCTAGCTGCTTAGGTGCAGGACCAGGCTCTGTCAGTAACAGACTCACAGTCTTCAGAGCTGGATGGATACGATGAGGGTGTATTGGCCTTGAAGGTGACCGGTGAGTGTGGAAGGTAATGCTAAAGCTAACAATGCAAGCACTACAAGGCTGGCGTGCCAATGATGACAAAGCTAACCGTTAGCAATGCTAACATGTAAATGCTAACAATGTTAACATGATTATGTTAACAAACTTAACAAGTCAATGCTAACCATGTTAACAAGTTGTTGCTAACAAAACTAGCACATCAATGTTAACAATGTTAACATGTTATGGCTAACAAAGCTGGCACATCAATGCTAACAATGTTAGCATGCTATCGCTAACAAAGCCAGCACATCAATGCTAACCAAAGTTAGCACCCCGATGCTAACCAAAGCTAATGCGTTAGCTCTGCAGGCTTAAGCTGGCGGAGGCTGCTGGGGCGGGCAAGGCCTCGGGGTCAGCCCGGCGAGTTTTGCAGGTGAGGGCGAGGAGCAGCAGCATTGGCAGGTGCCAGAGGCTACAGAAGAAGAGCTTGCGGGCGTTTTGGCGGTCGGAGTGGCGGTAGAAGCGGAAGGCCAGGTAGCTGATGTACAGGTTGATGGGCAGCGAGACCAGGGGGAAGGTCCAGGTGGTGAGGCCAGTGAAGGGTGCAACCGAGGAGAGGCCGATCAGTCCCAGGCTGTGGCGCAGCGCCACGCGTCGGCACAGGTCTGGGTGTGTGACGGACATCATGCGGTAGCCGCCGCGCGAGTAATCCTCACGCAGGTTCCAGCTCAGCGCGTTGAAGTGGGGAAACTGCCAGCAGTACAGGAATCCGCCCATCAGTAGAGCCCCTACAGAGGGAGAGAGAGAGAGAGAGAGAGAGAGAGAGAGAGAGAGAGAGAGAGAGAGAGAGAGAGAGAGGAATATCAGAACCGCCTGACAAAAAACTTTTATGTTCTTAATACAACTTCGATAGATCTGGATACATTAGAGCGCATCTGGTGCTAAAGACCTCCTTGATCTACAATTTAAGACCCCTCCACACACACACACACACACACACACACACAAAAAACAAAAACATAAAGGAAACGATCCAAAACCAAACAAAACACAAGAGTACACTTCATCAAACTGATGGCATCTATCTAAACAGTGGGAGGTGTGGTGACGAGTCACCTTTCACCAGGTGAGGCAACCAAGTGGTTTCCCACACACACACACAGGCTGTACAAGGGTGTGAGAAAACAAGAGTGAGATGTCTGGGAACCACAGGAAGGGAGTGAGTGCGGGAATGGAGACGTGGAGAGGAGAGGAGAAAAGGGGGGCCGTCGGTCTTACGAGTCTCCAGAGCTCAATATAAAGGTTTAGGTTTCACTTCCTGTTCACAAGGTGGAGTTCACTTTGCAAGGCGTAGTAGATCCCCCTCAATGGGGGTGTGGTGTTGGTGGTGATGGTGACAAACACACACACACACACACACACACACACACACACACACACACACACACACACACACACACGCCCAAAAGCATAGTTGCTAACCAGTTAGCAACTTAATTTGTTGTTTGCAATGCAATTTCCCATTGCCAACTAAGTTGCTTCCCTTAACTTAGTTAGCAATTATGCTTAGGGGAAATCATCTATTTGTCTACCAAGAGCTTAGTTGCTAACAATTTAGCAACTAAGTTGGCTAGCGATGGGACCCCAGGACTGTACTGGGCTGGTACAGTGTTTTTACTTAGCTATGCTGTGACCAGTGGACAGTGTGGGGCAGTTTGCTAAAGGTGCCTACAGACCAAAGATCCGCGACAAGACGGGCTGCGACGTTCTAAATACCTGGACGTTCTAAAACTCCGAAACTTGTTAAATCTTTTGTGTTTCATCTCGTCGCGGATCTTCAGTCTGAATTGGCCTTAAGAGTTAATAATAATAATAATAATAATAATAATAATAAAAATAAAAATAATAACTTTGTTTTATATAGCGCCTTTCATGATGCCCAAGGTCGCTTAACAATTCATATAAGCATGTACACTGTAGGTGCATGTTTGTGTGTGTTGTGTAGGAGAGGGAGGTTCTAGAGGCCACAGGCTACAGTGAAGAGATGTGTTTTCAGATGCTTTTTCAACAGGGCCAAAGATGAGGCTTGTCGGATGTGGAGGGGTAGCTGGTTCCAGAGGGTGGGAGCAGCTACATGGAAGGCTCTGTCACCAACGGTCCTGAGTCTACTGTGGGGGATGACTAGAAGATCCCTGTCAGCAGACCGCAAGGACCTTAGTGGGTTGGAGGGGTGAAGGAGGTCAGCAAGGTAGTGGGGGGCAAGTGCATGAAGTGATTTGTAGGTGAGGAGGGGATTTATGCTGCAGTGCAGTGCAGTTAAAGGAGAAGTGGGACTTTAAAGGATTAGTCCAATGTAAACCAATCCATAGCCATGTTGTTCCAACTCACCAAGTGCTGTAGGTAGGAAAAGTATATACTGTATATAAAAACATTGATACAGCATAGATCGAGCAGTGAACTGGCAACTAACACTAAGTGAATGAGGCATAACCGCTCACACTGAACGCGCTTTTCCGCTTGTGAAACGCGAGTGTTCTGAAATTGTGAGTGACAAAAACATGCAAGGTCTAAAGTGATAAATGTATGTCTTGTTGCTATGACAGCTAGATTTGGCTAAACCGCTAACTCCCCGACTTAGCTATGACTGGCAGCTAGGCAACGGGCCCAATGTTGAAGAAAACGCAACCTCAAAAGTTAAACTATTTTCTCCTTTGAGCGATTGCGTTTTTTTGTCGCTAGCATTTTTTCACCTTGCGTCCAGCGTTTTCTTTTTACACGAGGCGCGTAGCAACGGTCAAGTCGCATCGTTCCATAGGGAAACAATTGAAATCGAGCGCCTGGAGGTGAAAACAGCGTGTCAGTGTGAACGGCCTCTAATTCAGTCAGCATTAATAATCGGTTTGTTAATCAGTCTATGTAGCATCAAATTTTCTTGTTGTTTTCCTTAAAGACAGCATTCAGGTACCTGGAACAAGACTATTTACTGATTCACACCGGATTTCTCCTTTAAGGTGATGGTAATGGAAATTTGAGATGGTAATGGAAATTTACAGCACCAGATCTGGACATGACTGGAAGTACGGTGTTTGTACTAAACCATGCAGTGGCCAGTGGACAGTGTTTGCTGCAGAAAAGTTTGAGTGCAATGAAAGTGACTAATCCTGACAGCAACAACAACAAACTTCAGAAAGCAACGAAAAGTCCAAAAGCACAAAAATAACGGTTAACTTTGGGACTGAATCATGCTCCTTTGAGGATTATCTTCCAACGGAATAATACACTGTACTTCTACAGAAAAGCACCTATTGGGTTGACTGACAGCCAAACCCAGTTGCTTCACATGGAGGCGGTGTGAGTGTGTGTGTGTGAGTGAGATAGATAGGGAATATTTTTGCCCAGCACAGCGGATGCGTTCGCACGTAACCAGGACAGTCTCCAGCTGCTTAGCAGCCATCTGACGACGGGTTGCCATGACGAAGCACTTCACGTGGCGTAAACAACGCCGAAATCCCCCCCCCCCCCCCGCTCCGCCTTGAGAACACTGCACTCCCAAGGAAACGGGAAGTGCACACACACACACACACACACACACACACACACACACACACACCCACTCTCCCAAGCTCTCAGCAAGGGATCCTGTTAGTAAACATAGCAAAACACAGCGGCTTATGTATAAGTGTGTGAGTGTGTGTGTGTGTGTGTGTGTGTGTGTGTGTGTCACACAAGTTTGAGGGACAGTGAGTGATGCCCCTGAGAGGGATGGGAAAGCATAAGAGATGGTACTTGTAACTGTAGGGAATTGCACACACACACACACACACACACACACACACACACACACACACACAACGCACGCACACACAGTGTAGCTCAGGACCTCATATTTGTTGTTCTCAGTAGGAGTCTATGAATTCTTTCAAAAGATCCTTAAAGTCTCTTCTTCACCAGCGCAGTGCAACATATTCTTTCCCCACTCTCAAACACACACACACACACACACACACACACACACACACACACACACACACACACACACACACACACACAGAGTGTCGTGCTGAGCTCCACACAGAAGGCGCTTTGTGCAAGTGTATCAGCAGTACTTGTGTCCGTAATGGAGGCTGTCCCTATGGCCAAGTCTGTGTGGCGGCAGGGGTTGAGTGTGTGTGTGTGTGTGTGTGTGTGTGTGTGGCACTGAGAGAGAGAGCTGCTATAGGCCAAATATGGCCATGCCAAGGCTGCAAGACAAGCACCCAAACAAAGCTGCTCTCTCCCCAAAAAGGGTTGAGTGCGGGTGCAAGGGCAAACACACACAACTTCTCTCTCTCTCACTCACACACACACACACACACACAAAGACTCAGACACAGATAAATACAGACTGACTCACACTCACTCTTTCCCTCTCTCACAAACACAGAAGAACTTTGAGTCTCTCTCTCTCACTCTCCTTCTCTCTCTCACACACACACACACACACAAGTCTCCGTCTCTCTATCTCTCTCATACACACAAACACATACAGAGGAACTCTCTCTATCTCTCTCACACACACACACACACACACACACACACACACACACACACACACACAGCACCAGACAATAGCAGCTGCCTTCTCTCCATTTATTTTCCTCAAAGTGTTTTATTGGCCTTGCAGTGTGCCAACTATAAAAAGAAATGGAGGGAAAAAATGAAACCCATCTCCAAAAAGGATGGTCTCAACACAAGTGTGTGTGTGTGTGTGTGTGTGTGTGTGTGTGTGTGTGTGAGTGAGAGAGTGTGTATATACACATGGCAATCTCAAAGTTGCCTGAGGACACATACCACCTCCAAGTTTACATCCCTCCTTATGTTTGTGAGTGTGCGCGGTCTGTGTGTGTATGTAGCAGAAGGTAATGTGTGTGTGTGTGTGTGTTTGTGTGTGTTACATACTAACCTGCGTCAAGTGCCCCTGTAGCAGCGGTCCAGCCCATGACGGGAGGTATAGCCCCCACTATGGCCCCCACTCAGGTGTGTGTGTGTGTGTGTGTGTGTGTGTGTGTGTGATACTAACCTGCGTCCAGTGCCCCTGTAGCAGCGGTCCAGCCCATGACGGGAGGTATAGCCCCCACTATGGCCCCCACCCAGGTGTGTGTGTGTGTGTGTGTGTGTGTGTGTGTGTTGGATACTAACCTGCGTCCAGTGCCCCTGTAGCAGCGGTCCAGCCCATGACGGGAGGTATAGCCCCCACGATGGCCCCCACCCAGGTGTTGGAGATGCTGAGGCGTTTGAGGGGCGTGTAGCAGCTGGTGTAGAGCACGATGTTTAGCGCCCCCAGCAGGCCAGTCAGGGGGTTCACACCCAGAGTGAGCAGAGCCACGCCGGGTACGCCACACGCCAGAGCAAACGACACCGCATGCAGCGGACTACAGGAGAGAGAGAGAGAGAGAGAGAGAGAGAGAGAGAGAGAGAGAGAGAGAGAGAGAGAGAGAGAGAGAGAGAGAGAGAGAGAGAGAGAGATTCAGTATCACAATACTCTGTTTATTCAACAACAAAATATAGTTTCAAACTCTAAATGAGTGAGTGTGTGTCAGAGAGAAAGAGAGAGTGTGTGATTGTGAGTGCGTACGTGAGAGACATTCAATTCTATTCAACAATCAAGTAAAGTTTCAAACTTTGAGTGAGTGTGTGTCAGAGTGAGTGAGAGAGATAAAGAGTGTGTGTGAGTGTGTAAAAAGGGAGAAAGTGTGAGTGTGTGTGTGTGAGAAAGATAGAGCGAGAGAGTATATGTTTATGAATAACTCGCATGAATAAGTAAAGTGGAAAGTGTGAGTGTGAGTGACTGAGTAAGAAAGAGAAATATATACATGTGGGGAGAGAGAGAGAAACTGATAGAGAAAAGAGATAGATCCATAAGGATGGATTGATAGAAATAGAGAACG
Source organism: Sardinella longiceps (assembly GCA_027497455.2). Classification (NCBI taxonomy): domain Eukaryota; kingdom Metazoa; phylum Chordata; class Actinopteri; order Clupeiformes; family Clupeidae; genus Sardinella; species Sardinella longiceps. Next base: position 20,450,158 of record JAODXP020000032.1, on the reverse strand, counting down.
ATAAAAGCAACTGATCCAAAAGGATGGATCGATAGAAACAGACAGATAAAAGAGACAGATAGAAATAGACAGATAGAAATAGAAAGACATAAAAAACAGCTAGACAGTACAGTACAGAGACAGACAGACAGACAGGCAGGCAGGCAGACTGAGAGCTTAGTCTAAGGGCCATTAGGAATCCCACACTAATGTTCTCCACACCCATCCCTTAATTGCCTGGCCATGCCACACACACACACACACACACACACACACACACACACACACACACACACACACACACACACACACACACACACACACACACACACACACACAGCCACACAGCCAGCCATGTGGGCACATAGAGGGACAGGGGGAGAAAGAGAGAGAGAATAAAGGGAAGGGGAAGAGAGAGAGAGAGAGAAAAAAAGAGAGTCATATGTTGCGAGAGTCGGATGGGGACTAGTAACCCATCATTAAAAGCAGCCACTTCACTAGTGGGCCTGGTTTAAATTCACCAGTGAGCTGCGTCCATAAATTACAGAGCGATTAACATCCTGATCATATGCACTGAAGGCCTACTACTGTACCCCACTTCAATTGGGGTGGTGCGTGATTGCTGCTGTGTGTGTGTGTGTGTGTGTGTGTGTGTGTGCCATGTGTGGACGTGCCTGTGCATGATGCTTGCTAAAGAACAATAGCTGTGTTCTTTTAGATGCTACCAAATCCACATCAGCACCAGCCACATTAACTCTTTTCAACCATAACCAGAAACCCATCTTATGAGAACAGAGACAGGGATGGGAGACACACACACACACTCTTTCCTTTAAAGTAGAGCTGGGTCACTGAGGACACTCTGGACACACACACAGTCTGACACTACTACACACACAGTCTGCGTGTGCGCGTGTGTGAGTAAGTGAGTGAGCGTGTGAGTCACTGAGTGACGCTGCGTGAGTGAGCGCGTTAAGTGCGTGATGTGTGTGTGTGAATGAGTGTGTGTGTGTGTGTGGTGTGTGTGTGTGTGTGTGTGTGTGTGTGTGTGTGTGTGTGTGTGTGCGTCTGTGTGGTGTGTGACACACTAGAATAGACAGAGCATCGTCTTTAATACAGGAAGTGCTGTTGCATCTTCAACATTGTGAATCATCACTTACAGTAACGTTCGACAGCTTTGAGTGTGTGTGTGTGTGTGTGTGTGTGTGTGTGTGTGCGTACGTGCGTAGACATGTGCAATGCAAAAGATATGTCTGGTCAGTAACAAGAAGCAGCATGGAGGGAATAGACAACACAGCGCCTATCGGTCTTAAGACGTGGGCTGGCTTACGGGAACACATACACTCCAAGGCCAACTCTGGCTAACCACCATGTAAGAGTGTGTGTGTGTGTGTGTGTGTGTGTGTGTGTGTGTGTGTGTGTGTGTGTGTGTGTGTCTTCAAAAATTCTCTCAGTGCAAGATGTGCCCATCGTGACTGTTGTGTGCTAGATTATGCACCATTGATGAGATACGTGTGTGTGTGTTTAAATTAGTGTGGTTCCGAACTAATACAGAACAGAGCGGAGTAGCTAGTGTATGTGTTTGTGTGTGTGTGTGTGTGTGTGCAAGAGAATAAAAGAGTTAAACTGCATGCATCTCTCTCTCTCTCTCTCTCTCTCTCTCTC
>JAODXP020000032.1:20431442-20436442 GCA_027497455.2 Sardinella longiceps | reverse complement strand
ACCAGTCTCCTGACGTCTCTTCGTAGGATGACTGCCGTCAGCTGATGAAGGTTCTCTTTAGGTTGCCCAACTGCCAGGGAGGCCTGCACATGTCTTCACATCTGCATCTCTCACTAGTCCTTTCTTGTCAGGGTATATGGCCTGGATCCGTCCAAGCCGGAATTGTCCTCGGAGTGCGTTTGTGTCAGCAATCCAGACAACGTCCCCGATTGCTACATTTCTTTGAGTGTGGTGCCACTTTGGTCGAACGAACAGGTTAGGCCCGGCAAGTTCACTCCATTTCTTCCAGAACATATCCACACCAATTTGGATGGCTCTGAGACGTCTATTCCTCCTGTATCTCCTCCTTGCCTGGTCCTCCCCAGGAGCAGGGTATTGGGGGGCAGATACTCTACGGAGTCTTCTTGTGCCCTGGCGTCAGTTGGCCTTTCATTAGTGAGGTTTGCAGCCTGGAAGAAGAGGGTTTGGAGTTCACCCCAGGTAAGTGAGTTTGTCGTCCCTCCGAGATTAGTGAGGGCCCTTTTTACAAGCTTAACTGCGGCTTCTGCAGCCCCATTGCTGAACACTGTTCCATGCTTGGCGGCTTTGTCCTCAATGGATGCTTCCTTCAAGGTAGCCAGGTTCTTGTCATGAGCTTCTCTTGCCAGCAGGGTTGCAAGCAACGAGTGGAATGGGATTAAAGGAACCGCTGTTCCATCTTCATTCCAGGACTGGACTCGTCCTCCACAAACAAGAATTCCTGTGTTCTCTTCCTTGTGGACCACCAGACGATTTAGCGTTGAGTCAAGGAACTGACTGCCACCTTGGGCTGCAAGGACCAAGTCCCAGAAAGCTTGTGCCCTTTCCTCAGGGGGGAGGATAGCATGGTTTGCCTCCCACTTTGACTTATCTGGTGCCTGGAATCTCATCAACCAGGTTTCTGCAGCCTGTCGAATACAGGCTATGGAACCACACAGCTTGGACAGGGAACTGAAGCGTTGAGGTTCCATCAGGCATGCCAGTCCAATTGCCCCGGTCCTTGATGTTGCACCTGAGGCAGCTGATGATGTAGATCTTCCGTTAGCCGTCTCATGCTTGATATCAGGCTTGCTGGGGCCAGTTTGATCTTTTGAGTGGGCCCTGATGACCACAGTTGAGAAGGCTTTCCTTACATCATCAGAAGCAGAGGGTGTCACCTCACTGGCTGTCTTCATCGGCCAGTCGGTTTCAGGCAACTTATGGAACTCAGGGCCTTGCTGCCACTCTGACCCCTCATAGAGTTCCTCGGGAATTGTACCTCTGATAAGGATATCAATTTTTTGTTCTGCCTTGATCACATCTTTCTTTGGAGGGGTAAGTATTGCCTTTGATTCCATTTGGTTCGGTAGTACCAGGGCTCTTGGAACAGTTGCTTTGCAACTAGAGTCAAAAGCTTCTTCAGCAGAGGCTCCACCCCTCCCACTTTGGTGTGACCGGACCCGTGGTTTGAGAAAGAAGCCTCCCACTTTCCTTTTTCTGGTAATTCCCGTGGTCAGGTTAGGCTTATTACCTTCCTCTTTGGGTATGATGGACTCCTTATATGCCGTCGAGGTTGATCTCATAGTCCTGGCCAGGTGAGTTTCAGAGCGGTATACAGGTAAGTCCACTGTCTCCATGAGCTTGGGATGGGTTCCCCGACCGTTTTTCCCAACGGGCCATCCCACAGGACGAGGTCTCCCACAATCCTGGTTGGCTGAGGAACAAGACGGCCTTCCCGGTGGCTAATGAGGAGGTCGATCTTTGTGGGACGAACCAGCTCGTTTTTGGCTACATGGGGGAAGAACTTGTGCAGTTGCTCGGCAGTGACTGGTTGGGTCACCTCCGCTATGCTTTCCAGGCCATAGCAGAGGATCCTATGTTCCACCACTTTTCCCTCAGATGCCTTCACCTTCAGCCGGAGGGAATATCTTTTGGTCAGAACGGTTTTCCTCATACCTCCAACTCCATGGACTTTTAGCCTGATGTTCTCACCACTTAGCCCAAGGCGATCGGCTGCTTCATTGGTGATGTAGTTGGTATCAGATGCTAGGTCGATTAGTGTCCCAATAAGGCAACCAGAGTTTGTGGTCACTTGCATCAGCATCATCACCACTGGATGTTCTGGCAGTCCATCACCTGCCTCGGCACGTACAGAGGAAGCTTTGTTTGAGAAGGCATTTTTGTACTTCTCCCTCTGTTCTGGAGTGAGCTCTGCCAGGAACTCCTCTTGCCTGTCGGTTAGGCCAAGTTTCATCCCTCCAGTTTCCACAGTGCTTTGCTCCTCACTGTTGCGGTCCTTCTTTGGAGTCGGTGGCTTTGGACACAGAAGATAATTATGGTCTGATGCACCTCCTTCCCGACAGTCGGCTTTTGGGCAGAGGAATCTAGCTATGCATCCTTTCCCTTCTTTGGGGTGGGACCATAGACACTTGGAGCACAACCCTAGCTTCTTCAAATGGGCTTTTTTGCTTGAGAGATCCAGCTGTCGGAAGACCTTGCATGCAAATAACTTGCCAGCATGGGAGTCATCACCACAGACAGTGCAGCCGAGATGGTCATGGTCATCCTTCTGACCTGCTGTGGTCTTAGTGAAGGCCTTCCTCCCGTTCTTGTCTGGACAGTCTGCAGCACTCTTCTCCACAGGGCCTTTGTCCGCATAGCTTGGCTCCAACTGATCCAGCTCTTCAAGAATCTCTTCCTGCTTTTTTAAGAACACCAGGAGGCAATCAAAGTGGTCCAAAGGCGAGAACCCGTTTGCAGGATCAGTCTTGTGCATAATCCATTCTTTCTTCAGTGAGCTCGGGAGTTTGCTCTCAATGGATTGAGCTACTATGCGGTTCTTTACAGCGTCCTCTTCACCAAGGATCTGGAGGTTGCACAGCGCTCTTTCCACAGCCTGGATCAACTCAATTGTTCTTCTGGGATTATTACTCTTGACCGGGGGAAGAGACTGGACATCACTGGTGATCATTAGCACAATTTTTGACTTGTTCCCATACTTGCTGTCTAGCAGTCTGAATATTTCATCAGCGGATCCACAGCTTGATAGGACGAGATCCTTCTTGACCTTCTCATGAAGGCTATTCAATAAGTGGAACTTTTTGACACATTCTGCACCTTGTGGGTTGCCTAGCTCTTGTAAATCCCCCCATTCAGTCTTCCAACGGTAATAGTCCCTCATATCACCGTTGAACATGGGTAACCGTGCTCTCTCAAGGCTGATCTGAGGCTTGACAACATTACCTTGGGCCATGGCTGGGCTGCCTTGCTGTGAGAAGGGCTTGGTGTTCATGCTTGGGGCTGGGCTGCCTTGCTGTGAGAAGGGCCTGGTATTCATGCTTGGGGCCTCAGTGTTTGCTTTGGGCTTCAGCTTGAGATCGGGAGACATCTCAGGGAGAGAGAGGAGAGAATCTCTGAGTGGCTCACCATTAGCGCTGCCATCATCTCTGCTCTTCACTCGGTCTGCACCATCCTCTTCTAACTTGTCCGCCAAAGCTAGAACCCTCTTCTTTAGCGCCTTGTAGCGTGTCTTCAGGTCTAATGACTTAGAACCAGTAATTAGCTCCTTCCACTCAACCAGCATTTCCCCGAGTTCAGCGACCTCTCTTTCCAGACCCCTGTTTCTCACTCGGCGGTCTTTGATTGACAGTTGGGGATTGACTTCCTCCTCCTCTGCCCGAGTGATGGCTGACTCGGCTGTTTTGGCCTGGTTGAAGAATGCCACCTCAGCGTAGCTGGTCCAAAAGGTTTCCTGGGCAGTTTTCTTTACCTCTAGGAACTTGTCCTCACACTCCGCTGTCTTCGCATCAATTTGGTCAGCAGATGCTACCACTTCCTCATCTGTTGACTCCCTCAGGACTTCGGCATATTCATGTCCTACATCAGTGACTTTGGAAAAATCCATTCTGAAACTTTTCCATTCTCTGATAATTTCAGTTGGTTCCAACAGTCCTTGTTTGATGAGAATGTTAGCCCTTTTTGTGAATGAGGCCTGTGCTCTTGATCGCACACTTTTTAATTTCTCCAGGTCTGCCATTTTTACTCCCTTTGTGTTGATCGGAGAGCTGTCACTTCCAATGTGTGGACACTCCTTTATCCTAATCAACGGGCAGTCTGATTTGTAGCAAACTTGGGGTTAGTGAGAGGCCAATTGGTCCTGGACGAATTGAGCTTCCTTAATGAGGCTGTCCGTGGCTGCTTCTTGCTGCACAGTCCAGTGCAGTCGGCCTCGGTTTATAACTGTTCGGTTCTTTTAGCTTTTCCCCACCGAACGGGGCGTTAGGAGAGACAAACGTTGTTATAACTCTTTTGTGGTTCTTTATTTGTTTGTTTGTTTGATATGTTTCCACAAATAACAGTCACAGCAGTAGTAGGTAGTAGTTGATTGTTAGTAGGTAGGTAGGTTATAAACCTGTAGAGTACAAAGGCTTAAGGTATAATAACAGTACTGAAAGCCACATACACATACATTAATTCATCAATTACTTTTCAATAATATAAATGCATAAAATCTATTCATAAATTGCATCATTATTATTATTATTTACTATTACCATCATTATTAATGTCATCATTACTATTATAAACTTCATTAATATCATTAACTTTATCAACCATATTATTACCATTTAGTTTTATAAACATTATATATTTAAATTGAGTGACTATGCAAAGCCTTTAACCACAATAAAGCAACATTTACACATAAACAATATTGCACATTAATATTAAACACCATAATTCCACACACAAGCTACATTGCCCCAATTAAATGCATAAGTTTCAGTATTAGTCATTAAAATAGCAAAGTGCAAAGTGCATAATCTGCTGACCTTAATGTAAACCAGTAAGTGTAGTTTTTAATAGCAACGTTTAGAATATCAAACCATTACCAATACAAGACGAATTAACTACATTACCCATAATTCAATGCAAGCAGCCAATCAGAAGCAACTACATGACTTATCCAGCACCGTAAAACAGGAAGTAGACTCGTAACAGTG
>JAODXP020000032.1:20388988-20421342 GCA_027497455.2 Sardinella longiceps | reverse complement strand
TAATCAAAGTGTGTTTGTTGTTGACACTGCCTTATAACAGAGTACAATTCAGCAAGCTTCCACTCACTCACTCACTCACTCACTCACTCACTCACTCACTCACTCACTCACTCACTCACTTGTGCGTGTGTGTGTGTATACATTTCAGTATATACGTGTGTGTGTGTGCATACACACGTCTGTGCGTGTGTGTGTGTGTGTGTGTGAGTGTGTGTGTGTACACACACGTCTGTGCTGTGTGTGTGTGTGTGTGTGTGTGTGTGTGTGTGTGTGTGTGATTGTACAGTACACATGTCTGCACAAATGTGTGTGTGTGTGTGTGTGTGTGTGTGACTGATGAGGTTGCTATAATGGGGAAAGAGGGGAGTAAAGGAGAAACATTAAGATGCTGCTCCCTCCAGCACAAGACAAAGATCTCTCCCAGTGCAGAGACAGGACTAGACACAGACCACACCATGGCAGCTGATTAGGCTATACAACTTCACCTCAACATCTCCGACCGCTCACTAATACCCTCACACACACACACACACACACACACACACACACCGTGTACCCCTCCACCTCTCTCCCACACACACACACTCACGTATCCCTCCATCTCTCTCTTACACACACACACGTGCGTGCGCGCACACACACACACACACACACACACACACACACACACAGTATACCCCTCGACCTCTCTCCCACACACACTCACGTATCCCTCTATCTCTCTCTCTTACACACGCACACACACACACACACACACACACTCTGTCTGCTCTTCCTGTGACCCAGCCCCCCTCGATCCTCCATCAGGGCCTAATCCTCCTGACAAACTCAACACCAGCAGAGGAGCAGAGGCAGGATCACACACACACACACACACACACACACACACACACACACACACACACACACACAGCAGAGGAGCAGAGTCAGGATCAAAGGGGCCATCGCTCAAACTTCCACCTCAGATAAACTCTTGGAGTGAAACACACACACACAGAGAAAGAGAGAGAGTTATCACCCACACCAACTCAGGAAAGACATTCCAGTACTCTGATGGAGATAAAGAAAGTTTGATGGCTGAAGGGATGGGGGAAAAAAAAAAAAAAACACCACCACAACTTTTCCTATTTTCAAAACTTTACGATGTTTGCTCCAAGGTTCTTGGCTCGGGGAAGCCGATCCTTCTCCCAAAGCCACCTGCTCTCTGACTCCGTAGGAAGGTGTTTTTATTTCCCGTCCGTCCATCCGTCCGATGGGTGGGTGTGAGAGATGGGGGTTAAAGGGTTAACACGCCCCTTTAATCCAGTTACTGTACGCAGAGATAGAGGCTGGACTCAGAAACTACAGCAGACCTCAAGGAGGGAGTTTGGCCCAATCAGATTAGATTTAGACAGCCATCAAATACACTGGAAAATAGTGCAGAGTTAAGATCACTTTGAATTAGAAAGATAGCTTTAAAATACCTTCCTAACCTGTAGAAGCTCTACCACTGCATAGTTGTCATAGCAATGCACTAACTGGTGTGTGTGTGTGTGTGTGTGTGTGTGTGTGTGTGTGTGAGTGTGTGTACACACGAGACAGACACTAGAGGCCTTTGGGATCAGGGGGGTGGGTGGGCACAGTGTGGAATTCACCTGGCCACCTGCACTGCCAGCACTGATGACCGAAGACAAAGGTGACAATGACCCTCAAGTCAGACGACCTTGAGCCCTGAGCACTTTACCTACAACAGGTGAGCACGGGCTACAGAATAGGCTCTGCAACACTGCTAGCGTCACATCTCTCAGAGGCTAAGCTACACGTCACTTCTGCAGTACCTCAGTTAATTTCACATCACCATAGCAAGTTTGCATTGATGTCAGTAACAAAGTTAACAACATTAACATCTAAGTTAGCAACTGTAGCATCTAAGTTAGAAACTTTAACATCTAAGTTAGCAACTGTAGCATCTAAGTTAACAACCAAGTTAGCAGATTTGGCATCTTATTTGCCAACTTCAGTATGTGGACTACTAAACCACTGAGGTCACTAACTAGCCTAGTTAGCAACCTATGGTATTAGCAAACCACTGCACTGCCACTTCCTAAGCACAATAGCAGCCATGGCAGCCTCAGCAGTAGCATTAGCAATAGCGACCTTTAGCAAAGAGCTGCCCACACTAGATAATAGCATTTTCCCTCGCTAGCCAGCAAACTATTGTTACAGAACACTTGGAACAAAATGCTGTGAATTGCAGGTGCTTTTGTGGTTCAACAAAACACTGTAATAACGAGGAAGAAAGACGGCCATAAGAATAAGGCTGGACTCCTGAGTGAGAAAGCTCTCAATAATCGACGTCTGATTACAGGACTGCAAAAGGGCAGTGGGTTCTCTGCAAGAAGGGAAGTCAGTGAGGTGAACTGGTACACCACACACACACACACACCTCGAGTGGAAATGTCACTTGCCACCAGACTGGCACCAGAATCTTCCAAGTGATAAGCATTGGATAAACAATCGAACTCTACTGAGAAGTGGCAACAAAGAGCAGCACTGAATGTTAATGGCCAAGGTGGCACTGGTGAAGAGGGGCTTTGGGGGCTAGTGTGCTGGACTGGGCTGGGCTGGGCTGGGCTGGTGTACTGGACTGTAACAGAATACAATGAAAGCCAAACGCTGGAGTCGAGAGAAGCGGAGCAGTGTGCAGTGGGTTGTAGAGTCGAACGTTTGTGCGGAGGGAACGTGTGTGTATGTGTGTGGATTATGGAAGAAAAGAAAAGAGTCGGTGAGGTCATTCGAACCTGGGGGGAAGAAAAATAAAGAATAAAAAGAGGAGGGGAGGATATATTAAAAAAAAAAAAAAAAAAAAAAAAGAGTGAAAAGTTGAAAAGTTCTCTCTCTCTCCTAACACTGGCCAATTTGCAGCGACATCCAAGGCAGCTGTGAGGCAGTGATAACAGCGCTGCTGGAGAAGAAACAGACAGCACAGCCCCGACCAGGGAGCACACACACACACACACACACACACACACACACACACACACACACACACACACACACACACACACACACACACAGTGTTTCCGTGTTCGCAACACAACACGCATAATGAGGCCAGGGAGGAATGTGAATTGCACAACATAAGAGGTCTCAGGCTTAATTTGGACCCTTTCTCTATTTTTTCATTTCTTTTTCTTTTTTTTTTTTACCTCCTCGGTCCAAGCACTCCCTTATACGAACAGGATTAAACACACACACACACACACACACACACACACACACACACACACACACACACACACACACACACACACACACACACACACACACACACACACAAACAATTAAAAGTGTACACAGAAGACAATGGAACAAATTTCCATTGAAGTAAACTTTCCTCAGGTCTTGGTGAACATGTGTTTGGTGATGCTTTGCTTACATCATGTATCAAAGACGCTGGACTACTAGTCTACACCCAAAGGGTAGGGGGTAGAGAGAAGAGAGTAGAGAGTAGGGGGTAGGGGAGGAAGATGGAGGAGATTTTCAACCATGGGCTCTCATACCGGTATGCAACATGGCCACAAGCTCCAGGCATGAATCTCTCTCTCCCTCTCTCTCTCCCCATCACCATCTGCTGAGGCGGAAAATCATGGACCATAATCCCTTTTGTTCAGATGTCTTCACCACCACTACCCTCCCCTCAACACCCCCCACGATCCAAAAACAAGGCAACACCAGGAAGAGAAAAAAGGTGAGAAAAAAAAAAATAGATATCAAACTCTTTAACATACATGAAGGCAGAGAGAGAGAGAGAGAGAGAGAGAGAGAGAGAGAGAGAGAGAGAGAGAGAGAGAGAGAGAGAGAGAGAGAGAGAGAGAGAGAGAGAGAGAGAGAGAGAGAGAGAGGGGGTGTGTGTGGTGTGTGTGTTGGAGGGGCTACATCCCTCATCATTGGACGAGGTTGGAAGGAGGAGGGGACCCATCCTAATTGCCCTTTATATAAAGTAATGTGGGGTTCTATTAAGGTTTAAGGTCCAAATGGGCAGTGAAACCTCTTGGTCTTGGCCTCTGTCTCAGTTCGGCTCGCCTGGTAACTATGATGGCGGTTATAACTATGGTTATGGTGGCAGAGATACTGCCCCTAGTGGTGAGCAGCTAGCTAGCTCAGCACAGCATTAAAATTAGCATTCGCCGCGGGGCTGCTTGGGTTGGGGGGGTAAACAGAAGCGCTTTTGTTAATTAGCTACGCATCTCAACGATAAATGGAGTGCTTCTGATGCCGATGGCTGTTACCTCTCAAAAGGAGAGAGTGGGTTTGGGGTGGCATGGAGGTGGCAGGGAAAGGGGGGAGGGTGTGTATGTGTGTGTGTGTGTGTGTGTGTGTGGGGGGGGGGTGGTGATGGTGGTGGTGGGGGGAAGGAGTGTTGTACTGACAAACAAAAGGGGTAGGACTGTAAATACTCCTCAGTGCAGGTGGAAAAAAAATTATTTCACGGGAAAATCTTGTCAGAGGCCTTCGTCATTCCTACTGAGAGTGCACTGCAAGCTCTTCCTTAAGACAGAGCCATAATACTCATCACCTCATCAGTGGAGAGTATAGCGGGTTAGGGTCATGGTTTTGCACTAGTGCCAATTCCTGGTACTGGAACTTCCCCACCACTTCTCCAATATAAAAGGGACATTCATCGCTACTCGCCTATCGCCAAGTCATCACTATGATGGACAACGGAATGTTAATGTGTTTGAGCGATATGGTGGCAGCGGCAGGTAAGTGAAGACAACTTGCGATACCACTTTTAACTTTCAGCGATTTTAGTCAAGCACTTGTCAAATGTTACCGGACACTGTTGACTGAAGGTTAACTGAAACTGCAAGTTCCCCGATATGCCATTTGCCATTCGTTTTTGAACTCTTATGTAAGACAAAACAAATTAACTGTAAACATAACGGTATATAGCCAGTTATAGCTCATAACGTGTTTCCCACGATACTTCCAACAATGACCAGTAAACAAATCGAAATATTGGTAACAAGCCCACAAGCAAAAGTATCTTAGCATCAGACACAGTGATGGGCAAGTAGCATACAGCATATGTAGATGAATGCCTCTTAAACATTCAAAAGCGGGCCAACTCAGGGACAAAAGTTCAACATTGCCAATATTATTTGCTACATTTGTAAATCCACTCTTGTTATTTAACCTGCATGCTGTTTTTCCACCACAGCTTGCGCCTCAGCAAACAAGCAAACACAAGACGCGTGTTCGTGTTCATCGCGACCAACCTGCCACAGTAATTGAAAGTTCCGCATCGCTGCTGAAGACATTTCTGCCGATTCAGGTGCCTGAGCAAGGCCTGCGCTCTACCTCGCTCAGCAATAGGGAATCCACAAAAAAATAAATAAATAACGACAGAAAGAAAAACAAACCGCACACATATGAACACAAGAACTGTTTTTGTCAAGGTTGGCTTGTTGGAACATTGTTTGTGGCAGACAGAGCAGAAGACAAAACAAAATGTTTTTGTTGGGAGAGACAATACAGAGAGAGAGAGAGAGAGAGAGAGAGAGAGAGAGAGAGAGAGAGAGAGAGAGAGAGAGAGAGAGAGAGAGAGAGAGAGAGAGAGAGAGAGAGAGAGAGAGAGAGAGAGAGAGAGAGAGAGAGAGAGAGAGAGAGAGAGAGAATGTGCTTTCTCTCGGGACAGGTGAATTCAAATCCTCTCAGAGCCCTGAGCTGAAACAGATTTGCTGAGGACATCCATTATAACACACCCGTGCCGTTTATACATTTCGGCCTCTCAGGAGTTTCTCCTCTCGCAAGATGCATTAAGGGGTGGGGGTGGGGGTGTGCGCGCATATACAGTGTGTGTGTGTGTGTGTGTGTGTGTAAGAAGACTGTCTAAGGATAAGGCTCTTAGCTAGACGTACTATCAGGTGGCAAAGTACCAGAGTGACTGGAAGGATGGAGTTTTTTTTCAGCAGGAAGGGTGTGATTGTGTGTGTGTGCGTGTGTGTGTGTATGTCAGAGTATATGTGTGAGAGAGCGGGAGCATAGGAGTGTGTATGAGAGCGAGAGAGAGAGAGAGAGAGAGAGCGAGCAAGTGTGTTGTGAAAGGGGCCCCACCATCCTGGCAGGCTAACAGCAGACCTATCAGTCCCATCCTGAAAGGAGGCTAACGGATTGGAGGGGGTGGAGGGTGAGGGGGGGTTCCATGGTCTAAAAGCATATAATGGATTCTTTTAGCGTGACGCTAACAACCTATCAGACCTCAGTCTGCAGATATGGAAGAAACACAGGGTAGGCAGACAGAGTAGGCCTACTAAGTTAGGCCTGGACACTACTGTGAGTCCATTTGGAGGTCCTGAGTGACCGATAACGGAATGGACCGAGAGGGAAAGCCTGCGTCCGAGAAAGCAGCACACCCCCCACCGCCATCACCACCCCAAACTGTCTGGAGTACTGCACTCGCAAGCTGCCAAAGAGATAATATACATACTGTATATCAAAAAACACTTCCTGAAAGGCTAAGCAGAGAATGAAAAAGTGCTCCTCTCATTTCCTCTGGAACGGTGCAATGCACAGATAGGCTCCATCTCCACCATCCACACAAACAGGGCTCCACTGTATCACCATATCGCCCTATCAGAGAGGAGCAAGAGGTCTCAATGTTTGCCAAGTTCCTGGTTATATTTTTGCAAGGGGGAGGAGGGGGCGAAATCCCCCTTTATGCAGACTCAGTCGAGTTATTATTGGCTAATTAGGACTTACAAAGAATCTTTTCTTATTGTGATGTAATAATGCATTTAAGCAGACAGGAAGTAGTCCAGTTTGCTCCCATTAAAATGTATTATGATGCCACATCTGGCTCAGTATTCCATGATCTTTGGCAGTTACCTCCGCCATATCGCTGTATCGCCGTCTCCTGCAGGGTAAGTTTGCCTGGCCGAGGTCGGGTTATGTACTCAAGGCCTCGTCTGATGGAGACCCAACGCCACAGAGATACCTGAGGCTCAGGTGACTCATTAATGGGTTAGGTGGGAGATAAATAACTAAATAAATCATTCAGAGTCAGAAGCATTTGGTGATGAAATGGAGAAGGGGGTAAAAAAAGAAAGAAAAAAAAAGAAGAAAAAGACCGTCATTCAGCATTGCTGTTCTGGGGAAATAACACATGCAGAGTGGAAAACAAATTGAATGAGAGCCACAGGCAAAGAAAGGAAAAATTTGAATGTTGCCAAACCGTCAGTCACAGATCATGTGATTTTTGGAATGACACAGATCGTGATTACCAGCATAGCAAACAACAACCAGGGCGGCAATTACATGAAAAGATATTAGAAAACTGCATGGTTGGGTTACACTTTCCTCAGGCATGACTTTTATTCTGGCACAAATATCTGGAGATGTGAGTGTGTTTCACCTTGTATTGTTGACACACACACACACACACACACACACACACACACACACACCAATGTCACAGATGTAACAAATAGGCACAACAGGATATATACAGTAAAGTAAAATCAAGATCTCCTGTAGTGCCTATGGCAACCTATGCAAGGCATTCTCATACTTCATGCCATTGTTTTTTGTTGTTGTTTGTTTGCTTTTTGCCGTCACAGACAAAAACTAAACAAAACAAACAAAAAAAAAGCTTAGCAGTCCAGAGTTATCCCGCTATATACTGAAAAGGACATCAAATGAATTGGAAATATAACAGCCAAGTCTACAAAGAATTTTCTCCAAACTACATGGCTGATTTTTTTTCCCCTCAGTCGTCCAAAAATAAAAAATAAAAAATAAAAAATTAGCAGACCAGGGTTATCCAACTATACTATATAATGAAACACCCATTGAATGAACTGAAAATATAGCAGAACTAAGAGCCTATTGGGTGGAGAGCTTGCATAGCCTGCAAGTGGTCATGAGCAAGCATGCCACTCGATCCGGTCCCTGGCAGCGGACGTCTCGGCCTAACCGCTGGAGAGCCAAACGGTTTGACTTTGTTCACGTCGAGCAAAACCACAAATCCCTCAATCCCCAGACAAACATGAAGGCAGCGTTTGGGGCTGACCAGAAACGGCTACGCTTCTCCAAAACCACAAATAAGGTCAATTACCCCTGAAGAACTTTCAGCTGAGAAACACGTACAGTAGCAGAACACAGAGAATATGCTATGTGAACTGCATGACCACCTGTGGCTCTCAAGCACAGGCCTGTTAGACAGTCAGTCACACATGCTGCTCAAACTGAAGGCCAACTCAGACTGACTGCAGATCCGCCATGAGACAAGAATGAGACGAGAGGAGTTGAGGCAGAACCGGTTCTAGCCTTTCCACTGCCCTAGGCCAGATTTGGGTTTTGCCCCCTCTTCTCTAGAAATACCTTGAAATACTGAAGGGAAAAAAAGACATTTGGTACCTAAAACTGGCCTTGAGTGGCAGTGGTGTAAATCAATAGTTGCAAGCAGTTTCAAGCCATCGCAAAAGATTTGACATGTCAAATGGCAGTTTCTTAGTTTTAGAACGTCCCTAGTTTCTAGAATGTTACGGCCCGTCTCGTCGTGGATCAGCCACCTTAATTGATAAACAAGACAGACAGTGATGCTCAACATGTCTTTGCTTGGTAGAGAAGTCAGATAAGAATTTGACTACTGTATGAACTTAGCAGTCAGCACTAGCATGGCTCATTTCCTAAGTATGGCTTGGTGACAAAATAACTCTGCGAGTGATACTTCACCGTATCATAGAAGATCAGCTTTGGGCTTTGTTAAGTTACTGGCAAGCAGACACTGCGTGATGTCAGAGTTGAATTCCTGTCTGATTGTTTTTTTCTCTTTTTGTCGTTCAAGTAGACTTAAGCTCAATTCAGACTGAAGATCCGCAACAAGATGAAACTGTTTTAGAACGGAGTTGCGGCGGCATGAATGAATTGCCGCAGGTTGTTGCAAGCAGTTGCAAGCCGTCGCAAAAGATTTAACGGGTCAAATCGCAGTTTTAGAATGTTGCAGGTTTTTAGAACGCCACAGCCCGTCTCGCCGCAGATCTTTGGTCTGTAGACACCCATACAGAGTTCCATCAAAAGACAATACAATCAACAATTCAGCTCTGGTTGGACTCTTTTGTTCTTTTGTTGATTTGCGTTCTTATTGAATGAGCCACTGCATCCAAATAAACACACAGACTAACGTAAGTTGAAGGTGCAATCAGTGATTCTTTGTTTTGGGGCAGGCCTCTTTGTTATGGTTTGCTGCAAAGGTTCTACAATGGAGCGCAGAGAGACAGGTATAAAAAATACTAAAGGCAAGCATACAAAGACTGGATTTATCAGTGACCCAAGAGAATGAAGGACCAGCAAGTCATGAGGAGATATTCTCTTTACTGGATGTTATATATGTTATGTTTTTACAAACTGACTGAACCTTAGAGAGAATAGATTTTTTTTTTTTTTTTTTTAAAGCACTGTCGTTGCAGCTTCAGGCTATGCAGTCTACAGGCTATCCATTATGTTTTAGTAAACTAACGTTACCGTGCAACCAGCAAAACACTTTCAGCTACCAAACAACCCTTTAGTTGGGATGTTTTGAATGTTACAATAGCAGAATGCTTTTGTGACCAGTGCCAGATTCTAAGAAGTCCAAAAAGTTCTGATGGCCTCAGGTGCTAGAATAATGAGATCACAGAGACCATTGACTTAAGGGAGCTGCTTCCCTTTGCCAACATGTACTGTACTGTATGTATGAGGGCCTTCCAATTCCCCCATCATCATGAAAAGCTCAAACTATGTGTTAAGGGATTCGCAAGTTGTGGTTGAGACCTACCAGTGACCCCTTCCCTCAATGAGTGTGTGTGTGTGTGTGTGTGTAAGTGTGTATATAAGTGTGTAAGTGTGTGTGTGTGCCCCTTCCAACCAACTCAGCCATGCATTTAATCAGAAGGCAACATGGTGGAGCCCAGCACCTCTAGAGCCCAGAGCAGCAACAGTAGTGTGTGTGTGTGTGTGTGTGTGTGTGTGTGTGTGTGTGTGTGTGTGTGTGTAGCACCTCCCCAGCCCAGAGCAGCAGCAGTAGTGGCGTCCCTCTTGACCGCCACGCTCGCCAGACATGATGCATGTCATAATCATACCCGCTCCAATTTTTTTCCCCCCTCAGTCGCCGACACGGCGAACATGCCACTCGCAGCTTCCAAAACCTACATCCCAACGTCCATCAGGGACACCACACACACACACACACACACACACACACACACACACACACACACACACACACACACACACACAAAATGTTTTATTCATACACAAGCCGGGAAAAGGGCAGCAGGAGGGATGAGGGGAAAAAAGTTGTTTCTGGAGCGAAAGAAAAGAAGCTTGTGGGTAGTGTTTGTCTTACAAGTATGACAGTAATGACTGTGTGTGTGTGTGTGTGTGTGTGTGTGTGTGTGTGTGTGTGTGTGTGTGTGTGTGTGTGTGTGTGTGTGTGTAAGCATGTGTGAGTGTGTGTGTGTCACATTTAGAAGAAAGAAAAGCAGAGTTCAAGAACTGAGCAAAACCATCAGAGGCCTAAAGCCTCCACTGGTCAGTGGAGAAAACAGGCCACTCTAACAGAAGTAGACATATGTAGGCTTCACATTTCTGCTTCTGACTTTGGGTTTGAGTTTGAGATAATGCAATAAGTACCGTTATGGCATATTGAACGACATGGCGTGTATAAAGACCGATAATGCACGTTCGAGGTAACAAGGCTCCAACATGTAGCGATTTCAGAGTGTAAATATGGATGGAAAAGTGGAACTACTTCATAGCTGTGTAGCCATATGACAAATAATGCATGTTCTAAATAGTACATCAAAATAGGATATTTGACCAAGCCGTGGTATGATGTCCATTTAAACTCCACTGAGCAGAAGGATCCTTGTGTTCTGGCCTAGCCAAGGGCCTTAGCACAGGGCCTCGTTATCCCTCCGTCCTGGTGCGGCATCTGTCTCCATATGCCTATGGTAATGGGCCACTTTGTACAGTTTGACACCGCTGACACCCCACAGATACACACACACACACACACACACACACACACACACACACACACACAAGCTTTGGGCCAAAAAAAGGAGAGCGAGAGAGCGAGTGAGAGACGACTCGGAGGATATAAAGTATTAAACTGTCCCTGTCTGATTAAATATTCATTCAAATCCACAATGGCTTGATCGACGTCTGCTTGCCTGCCTGCGTGCGAATGCTCTGTGTCTCACCCCGGCTGGAGATTACCCGCAGTCGGTCGGTCGCTTAACGCCAGTCGCTCTCCTTAACGACAGCCGCTCTCCTCAACTTCCCCTGTGGTGGAACCCCGAGGCCACGACAGAGGCGAGAATTAAACACCGAGAGCTAAAATGAAAATCTCAGTGACAAACGTTCTGAGACTAACATTCCCGAGGCCGCGGACGAAATGTATTGTTCTAATAAAGCAGAGGCCGGGAGGTGGCCGAGAAGAAAGAGAACGTCTGCTTTGACGACGGTAGCATCTGTGGCGTGAACAGGAGAGGTCGGCTGTTAGCGTTAGCTCCTTCCTCGAGCGAGGATTACACCTTACGGGACAAGCTGCTGGACCACTCCCATCAATTAAAAGTGTCCTGGCAACACGATATCAAACAGTCAATTACGCACTCTCAAGTGGAACTAACGTACTTAACCAGCGGGAGATGGTGTGTGTGTGTGTGTGTGTGTGTGTGTGTGTGTGTGTGTGTGTGTGTGTGTGTGTGTGTAGGAGATCATAAATGATAAATAAACGAGTCGCTATTCCAGCCAATCCCCAAGCACGCCGCTGACCTTCTTTAAATAACATCTGCAACTGTTTTTTTTTTTCCCTCGAAGGACAGGTAACGGAAAGTTCACCACTCTCCCTCCGAGAAAATAAAAAGGAAAAAAAAAAAAAAGATTTAGCAGATAATGGGGTAGAGTCAATGTGTGTGTAAATGTGCATTTAGTGCGTGTGGAGGTATGTATACAGAAAGAAAAACTGACATATAACAAACAAATAACAACAAAAACAGTTTCACACAAGAGGAGAATTAAGCTACGCTGCATTACGTGTGTGTGTGTGTGTGTATATGTGTGTGTGTGTGTGTGTGTGTGTGTGTGTGTGTGTGTGGAGGTATGGGTATAAGCTACCAAACAAAACCGACACAAACAACAAACACACACACAAATAGACTAACGCTAGAGGAGGATTAAGCTATGGTGCATTTGGCAAAACTGACATAAATAAATAAACAACAAACAAACACATAAAAACAAACAGAAACAGACTAACACTAGAGGAGGATGGAGCTATAGGCTAGTCTACACTTTGAGGTAGAGTGAGGATAAAACTCACTTATCCCGAACCCACAGTAAGGATGTAGTCATGGCAGTGGAATTCTGTGTGTGTGTGTGTGTGTGTGTGTGTGTGTGTGTGTGTGTGTGTGTGGGGTGGCTTTGAAATGGGTATCCTAGGCTGGGTTCCACCTCACCGGGGGACAGATAAAACTGCAGCAGTGAGAGAGGGAGCCAGAGCCTTTGTCTTTGAAGAGTGGGGACAAGGTTGCGTGATGTCGCAAGGCTGGCGGGACGGAGGGGTATAGTTACAGCTAATGGCTACCAGAGACACTTACACAGGGGGTGGGGGGGGGGGAGAGAGAGAGAGAGAGAGAGAGAGAGAGAGAGAGAAAGAGAGAGAGAGAAAGAAAGAAAGAAAGAAAGAAAGAAAGAAAGAAAGAAAGAAAGAAAGAAAGAAAGACCGAAAGAAAGAGAGAGAAAGAGAGAGAAAGAAGTAATCTCTCTAGTCTTGTAGTTGTTAGGAGGCTATGGAGAGGCCATCCTTTCCTCTGCTGATAGGGTCTATATCTCAGTGCAACAGCCCAGTAAGACTGGATATGACACCTTGTAAACATACTAAAGCAAAGACTCAACACATTTAACCAAATACACACTCCAGTGGATGAGAGAGATCCAGTGGAATTCATGCACTTTTATCAGACGCCACACACACACACACACACACACACGATACTCTTTGATGTAAGCACGACTGCGTTGCCCTTCCCCGCCATGTTTCCCTTTCTTGTGCGCTGGCTTGCCTGGGATGGTGACGGCGGACTGCGTTACGAATGCAAATGCGGCCGTTTAAAAATGCATGGGGCTCCGACGTGAAGCTGGTAGGGAGCTGGGGTGGTGGTGGTGGTGGTGGCGGCGGTGGCTGTGCCCACCGCGACAGACAAGATTAAGGGGTAATGGGCCGCCCCCGCGTCTCCAGAATTACCCACTTCCCACCATGCACTTGGGGTGGGGGTGGGGGGATATTAACCAAAAAAAAAAAAAAAAAAAAGTCTTCAAGATGTCAGCTGACTGATGAGAAGACGACATGTCCGACAGCGAGAAGAGCCCGCCCGCACACACATGCACGTACACACACACACACACACACACACACACACACACACACACACCTCGATCTCGTGGTCTCCAGCAGGCAGCCTACTTCACGTGGCGAAGTGCCACTTGAAAAATAGCGGCTCGTAAAAATTTAATGCACCTCTATATGGAGAATCCAAAAGCAGGACACACACACACACACACACACACACCTTACAAAACAAGCCTTTAAAAGTGTGTACTGATAAGTATCTCCTCAATAAGAGACATAAAAATGATTTCCATCTTGCCCAGATAACCAATAGGCCTAACGGATGTGGCCTTGGGTTAGTAATACTGCTCCAATGACATCAAAGGGAGATTGGATACGCCTTCATGCTTTTCCACATGCTTTCAAAGCGACTAGAGAACGCCTCTCTGGGCAAAAACACACACCCGCAAAACAGGGCCCCCTGGGAGTGTGTGTGTGTGTGTGTGTGTGGTGTCTTTTTGTCAATTTCCTCCTTCACTTACTTACCACACACACACACACACACACACACACACACACACAAGCCTAGGGCACCATGGCCCGCAAAAAGACTTCCATTGACTAGTTTACTGTTGATAATGCAAATGAATATCGGATCGATACAACCTCAAACATAAATATGATAAATTCCAATGAGTTCTGGGCGAAATTTTTTGTTTAACTATGCGTTCAGACCGAGACCGATTCAGGCGACATGGGCGACTGAAGTAATTGACTTCGTATGGAGACGGGCGATTTCGGCGACAAAAGTGGCAGGCGACTTGGGCGACGAAACTTGGGCAACTTGGGCGATAAAATCAAGTTAAACTTCGGTTAACTTTATGTAATGAGCTATGATGCGGTTGGGCGATTACCAATCAGAATGTCAAATTACTGGTGAGATGCCAGTAGAGAAGGAGGATCGAACGTTTGAATGCTAACGTCATGGGCAAATTTGCCGTTTTGGTTGCTGTGCTCAAGCGATGTTTCTTGGGAGACTTCGGCGACTCTTGCCAATTTATCGCTGGCGGTCTGAACGTACAGTAATCCTACTTGGCGCCTCAAATACGCTGGGAGCAAAATATATACCCATTCAGATCTCCGCAAATACGCATCCACCTTCACATTCAACAGAACTTAGAGGCTTAGGCATTGTCAGGGAAAACACACACACACACACACAAACACACACACACACACACACACAAAGGCAAAAGTCACACACAAAGGCAAAAGTCACACACACACACACACACACACACACACACACACACACACAGTCACCTTGACAAAACCTGGTCTTGGTTACAGGTGACACAGTAACAATGAGCTCTAATGCCGGATTCGCCGGCTTGACAGACAAGAGTTTGATGGCTTTAATCTTGCGGCATGGGAGGAGTGCATGAAGGCTCTCAATCTCAAGTGTGTGTGTGTGTGTGTGTGTGTGTGTGTGTAGGTAGGCCACAAGAAGAGGGTGCGTGAGTGTGGGTTGGAAGGTAAATAATACATGCCTCTGCAGGAGGGTGTGTGTGTGTGTGTGTGTGTGTGTGTGTGTGTGTGTGTGTGTGTGTGTGTGTGTGTGAGATGGGGAAGCCTGTGGAGGCTCGCATGTGCGTGCCATCATCAGACAGCACGTGGCCAGACACAGACATGCGTACACACACAAAAGAGACCTCTGCAAACGCAAACACACACACACACACACACACACACACACACACACACACACACACACACATACACACACCTGCCCGTCACAGCAGTTGAAGAGACTGTGCTGCACGCAAGACCACCTCAAAAATGCCAGCTTGTGTTTTTATAAAAACACTTCCAGACACGACCTCAGTAAGCAGTGCGTGTGTGTGTTTTTTGTGTCTCACACACACACACACACACACACACACACACACAGTATGAGAAATGTGTGACACTAAAAGGTGTTTCAAAAAAAAGACAGGAGACCAGAGGAAAACCTAAATAAATGACCTCACTGGACGGACACATGGGCCTCCGGTGTTATTCAGCCACCCCCGACACACACACACACACACACACACACACACAGACCCAAGAGCCGCCACAGACCCTCCTGTCTCTGCCCTCTGCCCTAGAGGCCTCCTGTCACAGACTCAAATGCTTCCTCAGTCCCAATTATCCAATTAGACTCCCCTGGAGGGTGTGTGTGTGTGTGTGTGTGTGTGTGTGTGTGTGTGTGTGTGTGTGTGTGTCTGTGTGTGTGCGTGTGTGTGTCTGTGTGTATTCTGTCTAAGAGAGTGTGTGTATGTGTGCGCATGCTGTCCATGTTTGTGTGTGTGTGTGTGTGTGTGTATGTGTGTGTGCGTGCATTCTGTCTGATTGTTTATGTCTGTGTGTGTGTGTGTGTGTGTGTGTGTGTGTGTGTGTGTGTGTCACTATATCAACCCTTGTGAAGACTTGGAACACCCAAAGAGTCGCTCCAGCCCAGCCCAGCCCAGCCCAGCCCAACAACACAAGAGCATAACCCCATCCTATCCCATCATTAGCAGGATCAGAGGTCAGACAGAAAGTTCTAGAATAATAATGTGTCCACCTGAATGGAGGCAAAAAGTTCGAGAATAATCCAATAATGTGTCCAGCTGGACACAGGGCTGGGCAGGGGTGGGTAGCGGGTCACTGGCAGCCATATTGGCCTCAGGAGGACCAACTGAGATAAGAGCACTATGGGAATCCAATGGGGGGAGAAATCTATAGAATACAAGCCAATCCAATACAATCCGAATGTCCCAATGTGGCAATATGGCTACAAAGTACTGCAGGCTCATCACCATCTACTACGCATGAGAATATATGATGTTAATTCCTCCTGATGGTTGCACACACAGACTGGTTGTTTCTACCCCCAATAAAAATATTCAAACAGAATTCCTAAACACGACACAAAGACTAAAAAAAGAGAGAAACCGACAGATTGAGAGAGCGAGAGAGCGAGAGAGAGAGAGAGAGAGAGAGAGAGAGAGAGAGAGAGAGAGAGAGAGAGAGAGAGAGAGAGAGCGAGACAGAGGGAGAGCAAGACAGTATTTTCATGCATGTGTGCCCAGACGCTGTCGTGACTCGGGGCACTGACACCCTTCCGTTCAGTCCCACACACACACACACACACACACACACACACACATCCGTCCAGTCCCCAAAGCGGGCCACATGGTGCAGGGGAGTAGAAAACCACAACATAACTGGAGTGCCTTCAAGGAGCGACAACACTGGCCTTGGCTCTCACAGGAACACTGTCGCACGCACACACACACACACACACACACACACACACACACGATACTCATTCACACGCAAGTCTATATGGCTCGCGCACACACACACACACACACACACACACACACACACACACACACAAACATGATACTCATTCATTCACACTTAAGTCTGTGTGGACACGCATACGCACACACACAAATGCGCACGTACACACATGCATGCACGCACATACACACACATACATGCACTCACACAGAAGTGCGCAGATGTGTGTGTGCGCAGACACACACACACACACACATACACTCACACACTTATATGAAACTCACTCACACATTGTGCAGGCGCGCAAGCACACGTGCACACACACGCATAAGCACAAAGCGTGCTCATACACACAGAGCGAGGGAGCGAGAGATGGTTTCATTCGTCTATTCCTGAAGGCGATACCACAAAAGTGGAGCTTTGTGGTGTGTTTTAAGCATGGACACACAGGAACATACACTTAAAAAGAAACCTCAAACTCCGGACTGTCTGTCTGTCTGTGTGTTGTGTGTGTGTGTGTGTGTGTGTGTGTGTGTGTGTGTGTGTGTGTGTGTGTGTGTGTGTGTGTGTGTGTGTGTGTGTGTGTGTGTGTGTGTGGTTAATCTACAGGAAATGACTCTCCAACATCTTTGATTTGTGTGTTGAGTGAGTGAGACAGAGAGAGCGGTCCTCTTTAAAGCATGTGGCGGCAGCTGCTTTGATCAGGACCAACCACGCCACACTTCAAAAACAGGTAACGCCAAAAAAGACAAGAGAAAGAAACAAAGGGGGAAAAAAAAACAAAGGAGGACAGAAAAAAACCTGGCAAAAGATCACACACACATTCACCACACCCCTGCAACCCCCTCCTCAAAATAACCACCACACTCCATTCAAAAAACCAGACACAACACACACACACACACACACACATCTCTTTCTTGTCTGTTATGAAAGCAGAGGAGGGCCTAATGTGAGCAGGGATCAATTACACAGGTAAGGGGGTGTGTGTCTTCAGCCAGTGAGCTGACAGACAATCTCCATACACACACACACACACACACACACACACACGCACCTGTCTTGTGTATGTTATTACACAGGTAAGGGTGTGTCAGCAGGTCTTCAGCCAGTGAGCTGTGACAGACGATCCTCACGTACACACACACACACACACACACACACACACACACACACACACACACGCGCGCGCATCGCCGCTAACATGCTAAAGATCAGAGAGACACCGCGGAAACCAGGTGATTAGGTGGGCTGAGGTGGCAGCTGGCGGCCTTGTGTGTGTGTGTGTGTGTGTGTGTGTGTGTGTGTGTGTTTGATTACGCAGGAGGGAAAATTACAATGCAAGAAACAAAAAAAAGTCAGTCAGAGATGACTGCAGCGGCAACAACAAAAACAACCACTGCACCAGTTGAGTCATCTTCTCCTCTGCACGCCACATACACACACACACAGCTAATTATGGCCTGTGTCATTGTCGCACAATACAACCCCCCGCAACACACACACACACAGACACACACACACTAATAAACAAATTAGCTCCTCTTCTGGAGGGAAATCATCTCGTCCCCAACGCCCTTTATCTGAAATGAAGTATGATTAATTAAAAAAGAGAGAGAGAAAAAGAGAGAGGCTTGGGCCATGTGTTTTGTTTCTCTAGAAAATCAATTTTACTGGGACAAGGGGCTTAAAGAGAGCTCTACCACAGCACAAGAAACCTAATTGCACCACACACACATTCCCTCACACACACACACACACACACACACACACCATCTCTCTCACTCACACACACACACACACACGGGCTCTAGTAAATTAGTGGAAGGCTTTAAGCTGGGGTTAAGACTGGCAGAGACAGAGGTAGACCTTGGACCTCCAACTCTTAGCAGGCCTCCGAGCCAAAAATCCCTGTGTGCGGCGCCGACCCAGAACACCCATCCCCTGCCCGTTGGCGAGCAAGTGAAAGAGCGAGCGAAGGCCTTGGCGAAAATGCCCAAATGGCAGTCGGGACGACCACAAGAAAGCCTCCGCCGTCACCGCCAGATTCAATTACGCTTTCAAAATCCCCGAAGTCGAAGACGTGTGCTTCCTGGCTTTGCCGCCTTTCTGTCTCACAATGCGGCATCGCCAAGGTCAATGCTACCATCGAGTGATTACGCATTACGTAACCGCTAGACGATCTCACACAAATTTACAGTAGCCCACGACTCTGAGGAGGGTTCATCGCCTCTCATGAACGTTTCATCGTAGCACACAAGGCCTTGTCATCATAGCCAGCTACAACGCAACACTCTGCATAAACTTTACAGCTAACACTAAAGGCATATGATAATATTGTTCATCTCTAACGCTATAGATGTGTTTGTATTCATTACAAGGTACGAGAGCATGTCAAAGGGTTGTCGACACTTGCGCTTTTGAGTGTGTGTGTGTGTGTGTGTGTGTGTGTGTGTGTGTGTGTGTGTGTGTGTGTGTGTGTGTGTGTGTGTTTTCTTTAAAAGTCAGTGGCAGACTGACAACACCGCCCACGCTCATCATTACATAAAGAGCAATTAGCCGGAGGTCTTCAAAGAGGAGGCAACATCAAAGGCCGACGCCATGAGTACCGAAGCGTCAGATCAAGAGACAATAAGACATGCTCGCACAACCCGCTTAGAATTCATCACGTATTCACAAGTAGCACGTTGGATCCAGTCCTACTCTCCCCTTCAAGGACACCACCCTAAAGCCTCTGGCCCCAAAGGGTGCACCAGAGCTGGGGGAGAATCTCAACCATGAAGGACCCCACCCTTAAGTCTTTGGCCCCAAACAGAGCACCTGAGCTGGGGGAGAATCTCAACCTTGAAGGCCAAGTGGGGCTGCTCTTGGAGCTCCTTGAAGGACCCCACCCTAAAGCATTTGGCCCTAAACAGAACACCAAAGCTTGGGGGAGAATCTCAACCTTGAAGGCCAAGTGAGGCTGCTTTTGGAGCTTCTCTGAAGCTGGTGGAATGAAGCGCATGTACACCAATGCAACCACACAACCACTGGTGCATTCCTACACACCGTTGGCTGTAGGTTAGGGCAGGACAGAGATGCATTTTATGCAGCTGACTAAGGCTGCTCTGTGGGATGGTGGTGCCTCAAGGCTGCTCTGTCTGGTGGTTTTGCAATGAAGGAGCCATGAAGGAGCTGGAGGATGCAACCCACATGCAGCCGGGGGGAATTTCAGACATTCACCTGACTGACTGGAGGGAGAACGGAGGACAGCCAGCCTGACGGCAATCAGAAAACTCCTCTATTGGAAAATTAGTTAACGATAATTCTTCATTAGACCATTTGACCATATTGGCTGGGTGAGAGCTAGTTCAGTAGTTAGTTAGACCTAGTGAGGCCTAGTTAAGCGATAAATAACTAACTAGAAACCTATAGTTCTGGAAAGTTCTGTGTTAAACATTGTGAATGAAACAAACATAAAAAAGGTGGCAAGAAAGTCAATAGTCTGGGTTGGGCAGTTGAGATTTGATAGCAAAATGTTTCTAAAAAAGTTAGAGAGAGGGGGAGGAGGAGAAAGAGAGAAAGAAAGAAAATGGAAGCAGACAGACAGAAAGACTAAGTGAGCAGAAACTCGACAGCTGATATGTTGATTTCTGTCGTCCGTCCTTCAGATGTTTTGACAATGAACTCCCAAACTGAATCACTAAACGCCTGTGAATCTACCTGCCTGCCAGTCTGTCTGTCTGTCTCGCTCTGGGGTAAAAGCAGAGGCAGGTATCCACCTACGTAATAGGAGCGAGTGTGTGTGTGTGTGTGTGTGTGTGTGTCTTTCTATTTGCACACCTGTGCCTGTGTAGCTTTTCAATAGCCTGGCCTTACAACAGCCAGCCAAGGCTTAGTCGCACCTCCAAATCATACCTGAAGAATGCTAAGCAAAGACAGCGTGATCGCGCACACACACACACACCTTGAGAATGGTAAGCAAGGACAGCCTATGAAGCCAGCCCCTGGCCTGCAAATATTTGCTCCTTCACACACATACACTCAAACACACACACATCAAACACACACACACACACAGACGCGCACACGCATACACACACACACACACACACACACACACACACACACACACACACACACACACACACACATCAGGGCAGTGACCTAGTTGGGACACAGACGTCTAATAGATGATAGGCTAGGCTGAGACAGACATGCTAAGATACCTGCTAATTGCAGGCTTCGCCACTGAGCGTCATTCAAATACTGAGGTCAGGCTGTGGTGAGGGATGAGAGGGGAGGTGTAAGACATTTTCTTATGTGTGTGTCAAACATGACACGACCTATAGCATCTTGCCTTCTGGGCAACAAGAACCTGCTGAGCGATTCACCTGGGGGCCTGACCTTGGAAATTACACACACACACACACACACACACACACACACACACACACACACACACACACACACACACAACTGGGTCTTAATGGAGTTAGGCGTGAGGCGGTGTTGAGGTGGGAGGATTATAGGGCGGTGTGTGTGTGTGTGTGTGTGTGTGTGTGTGTAGGGGGTGGTGGTAATGGCAATGGTGTTAAGGTCAGTTCTTAAGTCACTTTGGGTGCATTCCGACAGAGTGGAGACAACAATGACAACACCGCTCTGACCTCACATTACGCCCCTTCTTAGAACCCTCATCGGCCAATCAGGGACTGGCGTTTCTCTTTCCGCAGGTAAGGAGAAGGAAACAACAGCTAGGAGAAAAGGGCTCTTTGGCAGGGAAGTAATGGGAGCATTTGGGGAGGCATTCCAACTCATGTTTGGCATGCAGCTGAAAGAATCCAGTGCACTACAATGAGGGGTTATGCCTCAGAGATATTAGATTTGTGTGTGTGTGTGTGTGTGTGTGTGTGTGTGTGTGTGTGTGTGCGTGTGCGTGCGTGCGTGTGCGTGTAACATGTCTGTTTTAAGTTCTGTTCTCCTGGCCTCTGTAAATCTGGCTAGCGCTGTGCCAACAGAAAAGCAAGACCTCATCCATCTTTCAGCACACAGCATATCCCAATACAACCGACAGGCCCTCAAACACACACACACACACACACACACACACACTTCGTGCAAAAGGCTAGCAATATACTGCTCTTTCTGCACTCTGCAGGATTTTTGGGCTGAAGTTAAGACAGAGGTGTGTGTGTGTGTGTGTGTGTGTGTGTGTGTGTGTGTGTGTGTGTGTGTGTGTGTGTGTGTGTGTTCTGAATTTAAGAGAGAGGTATGTGTGTGTGCACTCACGCATGTGTGTGTAGTTCAGTATCATTCCCAGACAGAAAACATAGTGGGGCCATTAAGCTCCTAGCCAACAGCCTCATGGGTAGTTCCACACCAGCAGCCTAAAGCAAACACTACACCCAGCCCTAGGCTACTCAGACAGGCAGGCAGGCCAGCTCCCTATGCACCAGCAGCAGGGGCCTTATGCTGGGCTGGGCTCTGGTGTGTGTGTGTGTGTGCGTGCATTAGGGGCCTTATGCTGGGCTGGGCTCTAGTGGTCTGGTCTCTAGTGTGTGTGTGTGGGCTCTAGTGGTCTGGTCTGTGTGTGTGTGTGTGTGTGTGTGTGTGTGTGTGCAGCAGCAGTAGGGCTCTTGTGCTGTACTGGTCTGGTCTGGTCTGTAGTGCTGTTCTGTGGTGCCAGCTGTAATCGGGCCCTGCCTGGTAAGCGGCCCAAATACCTCAGCGACTGACTCACAGCTCTGGTGACACAGCTAATGGACACCGTCTTGGACTGATTGACTGATCCTATCGCTGAGGGAAAATACACACACACACACACACACACACACACAGAGAGAGAGAGAGAGAGAGAGAGACACAGACAGACAGACAGACAGACACACACACTCTCAAGCCCGGCCAGCGAGACAGATGCTTATACACAGACACACAAACATGCATAGGTACTAGCATGTGTGCACACACTCAGATACTCCCTAACACACACACACACACACACACACACACACACACACACACACACACACACACACACACACACACAGACAGTATCTTGGCAGTGCTCAGAGGCCAGCTGAGTAATGTGGTTTTAATGCACTGACCTGGTTGATGGAGTTGGCAGTGCAGGAGCACAGGCCTGTCCCCACTGAGGCCAGCAGGAAGCTGGAAAGGTCAAAGGGCACGGGGGCCATGGCAAAGCCAGCTGCTGCCGTGGTAACCACCAGTGCTGTTCCAATCACAGAAGAAACTCTGAATTAGCAACAGCTAAGCTAACCATCATTTTTATGTTTTACTTTACAAAAAAAGATTATCCACACATATTTCACTGCAAACACGCAGTTTATACTGACTCAATGGCACCTAAATCTTACAAAATCTAAAGCAAGCTTAGTCATTGACTTAGTGTCAACTGTGTGTAGCACATTTGTTTTGGCATTCAAACTGTCGTTTCAAATTCTTTTGTTTATCTAGCAATCTACAGCAAGCTTGTACCACAGAGCTATAAATGAATGACACTGAACTATCACTTTCAGTTACAGTACGTGCACTGAATAACACACCCAAATACACCAAAATTCTACCATTCATAGCATGTGATGGCATTTGACCGTATTTTTACAGTTTTTTTTAGCCATATTGGCAAAGCATAGCCCATCCCATAGCTATGAGCCATTAATATTTGGAATATCTACAAATATTCCAAATATTTGGAATATCTACCAACCACAAACAGAAATGGTGAAGATTGCCAGCCAGTCAATAGTAAAAGGTCAGAGAAATCTATATTACCAGCCAAATTCAACATTTGCCAGCATTTGGCTTGTGGCTGGTGCCACTTCAGATTCCTGGTCATGAGACATGAAACAACTATCCTGGGCCTGACCTGTGAGCTTGATCTTGGACAGGCGTGCGTAGACGTCTGGCAGTTCTGAGTAGTCCACCTTCAGCTCCTTCCACTGACGAGCCTCCAAACGGGCCTGCCGGTCCACTTCGGGTTCTTCACCGACGTCCGTTGTGGCCCCGCCACTTGGAACCGGAACGCTCACGCCGGCCACGGACTTGATGGAGGGGATCTGCTGTAACTGCCGCAGCATGACGTCATCTCGTTCCTCCAAGATGGCGGACACTGGCTCCTGCTTGGGTCTGGTGCGCTGACCCAATGCTCCACCGTGACGCATCACATACTGCAGACCAACAGTTTAGAGATTAGAGCCTTTCACACACACACCTTTCAACCGCTGTTAACACTGGTGATGTTGATGCTATTTAAATATTAGCTGTTCAATAACGGCCGTTGCATGATCATGTACTAGACACAGCCTCCAATTTCTTACTAATGACCCTTTCGATTTATGTGCAACCCATATTTACTTTTTTTTTAATGGGGGCTTTCCCTTGCATGCCACTTCATAAATACAAATACAAAAAAAAAAATCACAAACACTTAGAATTCTTTAAGCATGAAAAAATCTGAAAAAAAAGGTTGTCCAAGCACAACAAACAAGTCCAAGTTCAAGTCTGAGCCATCAGTAGGCCTAAGCAAAGAAATAGACGAAAAAAAAAGTCTCATTTCAAAACAGAAGCGAGACTATGTTGCCATTTTTTTTTTTTTTTCTTTTTCAAAAGTGAAGCGTGTCTTTTTTTTTAAGTGAAGTGTGTACTTTGGTTCATGCTTGCACACTTGCTATAGAAAATACATAGAAAGAGGTAGTTTCTCATTATCCTCATTTTCATAACACAGAGCAAATTAATGTTGGGAAATGGGGTAGTTGTAAGCACTCTTCTTTCTACACTGTTGATGGCAAGAAACGATGCCTGCAGCAAGGTTAAGGCAATAAGAAAGACCGCTTCTTTCAGTACTTTGCATGGGATTCCAGCAGTGTGAACAAACAAAAGGCAGCGAACCCAACAAGTAGCCTACTATTAGAACGCCCGCCTACTTCCCAAACTCCATGGGAAGCCCCATGGGAAGCTCGACATACAGAAGGAGAAACAGATCATGTCTGAGGGATACAATTCCTGTGAATTAAAGCCTTTGATTCTCATGTCTACTTGAATCCTGATTGCTGATTCCCACTCTAATTCCCACTCCATTTATGCATGCAGTCACACAGACAATAGGCTACCCTAAGGCATATCAGGAGGACTAGTATTGAACCTCTGATCAGATCTGGTCCCGGAACCAGACATCAGACAGTAATGTTTTGGCTAGTCTAACTGTACGTTCAGACCGCCAGCGATAAATTGCCAAGAGTCGCCGAAGACTCCCAAGAAACATTGCTTGAGCACAGCAACCAAAACGGCAAATTTGCCCATGGCATTAGCTTTCAAACGTTCGATCCTGCTTCTCTATTGGCATCTCACCAGTAAATCGACATTCTGATTGGTAATCGCCCAACTGCATCATAGCTCATTACATAAAGTTAACCGAAGTTTCGTCGCCCAAGTCGCCTGCCGCTTTGTCGCCAAATCGCCGCCCAATACAAAGTCAATTACTTCCGTCGCCCATGTCGGTCTCAGTCTGAACGCACAGTAAGAGAGTGTAAAAGACTATTTGGTATTTAGCCTAGATCAAAAAGTCACATCAGGTGTTTCAGGTGGACACATGAGTGGAGTGGAGTGGACCTTACTCACCTGTCGCTTCAGAAAGCTTAGCTGTTGGAATGTGAGCCATTCTTTGGAGTCTGTGGTGCGGAGCTGAGACAGGCTATGGGAACTCAGGTGGCATTTAGCTGCATTCGCTGATGTTAGCTTCTTATTCACAGTGGCCCCCACCAGACCTGCAATAACAATTCATGTTACAGTTTTTCTCAGTCGCTTTGGTACAATTATCGTATCATCCATGCAGTAAGTGCATTTCTCAAAACAATTTGGACAAATGGCAAAACACCATGGATTGCATGCAAAAGCAAGTATCTTGCTCAAAATCCTTAATTCATCTCTCAAAATTAAATATTTATGTCAATAAACATGTCAGTCCATCAGAGGTCTTGTGTCACCATGAGTGAACATAACAGTCAAATTGTTTAGCCATGTTGTCAATGTAATAGTGCACACATGAGGTGTTTTCAGATATAAACTATGGTTATAAACCTTGTATAAACTATAGGCTAACATTTTGATGATAAGTAGGCCTATTGGATGTTGCAAATGACACCTTAGTGTCTGAGAGAGATTGTTTTGATAATCCTGTATGGCTAGAATAGGTTACAAGAGGCTACTAATATATAATTTTTAAGTTTAAAAATAATAATGATTTTGATTTGAAGCTTGGAGGCACCATGACATCATATCATGTGGTTGTTTTCTGGACTCAAGGATTAAAGAACTTTGAAAGGACATATCACAATACTGCCTTCTTGTATCACGATACTGTATCGTGACTCTGCGTATTACGATTTCTCGATTCGATACAATTTTGTTACAGCCCTAGTTGACAAACCATGTCAATCTGCTACAGAAAGGGAAGAGACAGCACTAAAAAAGCTAAATGTCAACATAGGACAATCTTGTTTGGGAAAACTATGCTGTGCTATAGAAATTGCAATTCAGTCTTCCTACAGCTTACTTACATGCATTATTTTGCTTAAATGCTTCAGTTCTTGACCTATTATGACAACATGTTCAACCATTTTGCATGTAAAGACATGAACCATGCAATGCCTAAATGTAATGGAGACAATTCAACAGAGAATTGTACACAAGTTTTTGCATGGATGTACCAATGCATTTGCAACTTGCTGAAACAAATGAGAAACTGCTATTTTGATGTGCGCGTGTGACACAATGATGTGACGATTGACCAAGTAGTTTTGAGTATTTCAATTCTGATCTGAGAAATGAACCAAAGAAACGAACTGAAAAAAAACTGTAATACATCCAATCAGACCTGCAGCTAAATAGCCTGACGCTAAGTTACCAGGAAACCTTCACCATGACATTATGGCTCATGTATCAGCTAAATATTTTCTTACACTGCTAACACGTGACTGTGTAGCACCAAACACCATAACACGAGTTGCATAGAATCTACCTTTTCAAACGTACGTTATCGCAGACTGTAAATGTCACCTTCCCTTGTAAATCAACATTTGGTTTACAGTAACGTTACTGATTAATTTGACAAGTCTGTTTATTAAATCTGGTTGACCACCTAGCTGTTCACGGTTTATGAATGTAACTAAGGTTGAAGTTGCAGTTTAAAACTGGCTGGCAGCTTGAAATGTCAACAGTTAAAACCTTGTATTGAGTGATTGCCTTTGAAATAGGCTGCTCCTAATAGCAGCACCTGCTTCTTTCAGCACCTTTGTGGCCATTATTTTTCCCCAACAATATAATACCTACAGATGCATGTCAGAAGGCAGCAATTTGTGCATTTAGGAAAGGTCAACAGCCAACACTTGGACAGTAGCATTTGCTAACTTCTTCCATAGACAACCACTGAAGTTAGCTTGTATTAGCCGATGTGCTAACAGAATTTTCAGTGTCAACCATTACGGTCATAAAAGGCAAATCTCCCCTTCAATTCAAATTTCTAGCTAACATTTACGTTCAAATACATTTGAACATACCTGTGAGTCGGCTACATGGTGTCTTATACATATTCCTCTGTCAAAAAACCGGCATCCACTACGTCCTCTTCACATGCAGTAGGCCGCCATTTTGACCTCGCTTTCGTAAAGGCAGCGTGACTACTGACGTCACTGTGTTGCCTAAGCACGTTTCACGATGTTATGAAAAATAAATGTTATGAAAGTGAATGTGATGTAATCTGCGAATTGAGAGATGTGATAGGACTACTGTGATTTAAAAGA
Source organism: Sardinella longiceps (assembly GCA_027497455.2). Lineage (NCBI taxonomy): Eukaryota > Metazoa > Chordata > Actinopteri > Clupeiformes > Clupeidae > Sardinella > Sardinella longiceps. The sequence continues at coordinate 20,393,853 of JAODXP020000032.1, read as the reverse complement.
AGAAATTTATTTAGCTGAAAAGAATAGGAGAGGGGTTGAGAAAAAGAAAGTTTGCCAGTTGCCAGTAGTTTCAGGTCATGAAGGACGTTTTCCTAGATAGAGTTGGAGTGTCAAATGTCACTGCATGGCCAGGCATCCTTATATGACCTAACTGTAGTAGCCTACAGCAGCCTCTGCGTACGTGCATGGATATGCGTACTGCGTATATCCACAAGTGTCAGGTTAAACTGTAAACAGTGGTGACGACACAGCCTAGAGCATTTCAACTGCACTGTTGACCAAAATAGGCCTATAGGCCATAAGTGTTTTTTTTGTTGTTGTTTTGTTTTTTTACATCAAGGCACGTTTAACATAACACATTAATTTCTGTGGTGAATGATCATTTCATCGGTCACCAAAAAGGTAAATCTGATTAGCAAATTCATATCAGCAAACACATCCCTGTGTATTTGATTCAGTTTAGGCCATTTAGGCGAGCTGTTCTCTGTGTAGGCCTCTATAGCTTACAGCTAACAGCACAATTGTGAGAATGTTGTTCATTCATTGATTAGGCTATTCCGAGTTAATCTTATGAACACACTGTTTCCTGAAACCTGGAATTTGTTTGAGATTTCCAAAACTCCAAAGTCCATGAACCTACTAGCATCAGACCTCTGACCAGTGCTTCATGCTGAGATGAGATCTCCAGAACAACAGAACAGGCTACTCTCTCTCTCTCTCTCTCTCTCTCTCTCTCTCTCTCTCTCTCTCTCTCTCTCTCTCTCTCTCTCTCTCAAATTCAAATCAGGTTCAAATATGCTTTATTGTCAGGACAATTCACTTATTGCATTGCCAAGGCTTTCACAGAAATAATAGCCTAGTTCAAAGTATAAGAAAATAAATTATATGAAATAAAATAAAATAAAATAAATAAATAATGGCATCAGTACAGTAGGCAGTAGGTTACAACATATAGTGATGCAGAAAAAGCAAACAAAAAAACAAAGAATCTCTCTCTCTCTCTCTCTCTCTCTCTCTCTCTCTCTCTCTCTCTCTCTCTCTCTCTCTATCCCACCCAAGAGCACTCACAGAATGATCTTACCCACCTCAACTCACCTCATCTATCTCATTCAATACAACTTCCCCTATAGCCATTATACACACACACACACACACACACGCACACACACACACACACACACACACACACACACACACACACACACACACACACACACACACACAAAACCCCACTGCAGATTGCACTGTGCTGTGTAATCTCTAGTTTCCATCCCTATGCAGACCTGATGAATGTAAACAATCCATTTTGTCCTGAGCCGCAGCGGAGAGATCCAGGCCACCGTTAGCCACCACACAAAGTGCCTTTATTGCAGGAGATAACTGTTATGTGCTGTAGCAGCAACAAGATTCAATTCAAGAGCCTAGCTGACCCGGTCAACCGCCTCCTTTTGAGGCAGAGTTTTTGATTTGTGTCACACACACACAGAGAGAGAGAGAGAGAAAGCTCCATGATGATGTTGTTTGTTGTTGTGTACTCTTTTCTTTCTTTCTTTCTTTCTTTCTTTCTTTCTTTCTTTCTTTCTAGTTCCAATCAAAGGAGTAACATGTCTTGTGTTGTCTCTGCATGCGTCAAATGTTTTAGTCAGTGCATGAACAGTATCTAGTAAATGCTGTGGAGGTGAACACAAAGCAATTTAAAACGTTTCTTGTATTTGTGAGTGTGCTTTGTGCATGGTGTGTGATTTTTTTTTGTGTGTGTGTGTGTGTGTGTGTGTGTGTGTGTGTGTGTGTGTGTGTGTGTGTGTGTGTGTGTGTGTGTGTGTGTGTTTGTCTGAGTTCATCTCCCTCATTGAGAAAGATTTCCAATTAGTTTCGTAGTTTTTGTAGATGTGCATTGACTTAATCAGTTAGAAAAGCTACTGAAAGATAATACCTCATGTTCATTCAGACTGCCAAACCTCAATGTTCATATTTGCTAATAAACCCACCTCCACTTTTGTTTAATTATTTAAAAAAAATTGATTGATAGTATCAATGACAGGCAGAAAAGTCACACCCGCACAAATCGCCTGTCCAAGCTCATTTTAACATAGGATGCTGTGTTATACAGGCCTGCCACTCTCAAGAACAAAAAAAGTCTTTTAGGCTGTCATTAAGTGTCACTGTTTTTGACACCGCCATTGTCCTCAAGGTATTTGCTATATCACTTTAGCTCTTTATTTATAAAGTCAACACTGTTAATGTTTGTCTCCTATTTAGTTTGGTGTAGTCTACATGATCTCTGCCCAATAACACAAACTTTTTGCTGTTCTACTGTATGAGAATGCAATAGAACCTTCATTTGACTTTAATTGTGAGCAAGACTTGAGAAGCTTGATAATGCACAGAACCATTCTTTGTTTGGATTGGGTGTGGATGTGGATCATTTAAAGCTTTGAAGGAGAATCAAACTACCACTAATGCCAGATGTTTTCAAGCACTTTCCACCTTTTTAATTTGAAAAGACACTTCTCAGAACATCTGGAGTACCAATTAAAGAACAAAAAAGTTCTAGAGCAAAAAAAAAAACAATCTTCTCTTTTGGAACTTTCCTCACAATGACTCTTATAGCCTCCACCAAACAACAGGAGAGAGTAATGGCTCCCATTGTGGTTTGTAGGTTCGGATAATTGCATGAGACGCTTGGCGGAGCAAAGACTGAAGTTACGCCGGCCGGGGGTCGTAAACCCGGAGATGCCTCCACTTCCTGCCCCCATTGCCCCACGCCCTTTAAGGTACGGACGGCACCTCCCTTGGAAACAGATGGACCCAATACGGAGGGGCGGGGCTAAGGAGACAATAGCATCAATTGGAGATGGCACACACACACACACACACACACACACACACACACACAAGAGCTCTCAGTCAGGGCTACCATATTGTGTGTGATGGCGCGGAGGAAGCAGGGTGGCCTGATGAAGGTGGAGATGGTTTATCTTCTCTCCGGTTGCATCATCTGGAGGGAAGATTGGAGATTGTAAACATCCCCAGACAGGAGCTATGGGGTGGGGTGGGATTTAAAGGGCAGTTTAAAGAGGGAATAAGAGAGGACATAAACTACACAACAGGAAGTTTTAGGCATATCTGATGATGGTCATAAAATACCACAAGAGTTAGCAAAAGAGTTTTTTTTTTCTTTCGTTCTTTTTCTGAAAGAGAAGTTTCTATTTGTGCTACAGTGAAGGCACCTTAGGGAGAAAGCAAACTTAAAGTGCCGTTGACTAATCTCACTCTGTCCGTGTGCCAAGTTGGACAGTTTGAGTAAACAAGTTTGGAACAGTTCAGCTTTTCAGAGAGAAATATTTACCTGCTCTCTCTCTCTCTCTCTCTCTCTCTCTCTCTCTCTCTCTCTCTCTCTCTCTCTCTCTCTCACACACACACACACACCAGTGTGAACCAAACTTTACTCCTGTGTTTTATTAGCATAAGTGGGTCCCGATTCCGAGACTGAGAATTACGATCAACATTATGGGATATGCAATATCAGAAAAGAAGTTTTGTATTTAGAGTGTTTAGCCTTGTCTATGTAATAACTTGGATTCAGTGTCCTTGGCAGAGACTGTCTGACAAGTGAGATTTTAAAGTAAACTCTATAAAAAAAAACAATGCATGGACATTCTCTCTCTTCAAACAAGATGAAGTATAGGCTATCACACTTTATAGCCTGACAAAATAATCGTTCTTACACCAAATACTTGACATTCCAAGAGGACTTTTTTTTTCTCCCTGCATATAAAGTGGCCTTTGATTACTATGGGAGAATTGCATCTGGCCCAGACGGGAATAGTGTGATTGATGGTGAATAGAGAACCAGTGGGCCTGTAACTTCACTTCTCAAGGTCGCTTTGGAATTCAGCAAAGCAGAAGGGGAAAAAAAGAACAGAAAGAAAAAAGAAAGAAAAAAGATAATAAGCTCCCCAGCAATTGTGTATTTGATTGGATTGTACCTAAATACTAACTTTGAACGCAGACTTTATGGCATCTGCTGAAAATGTGACATGCTGAAACAATTGACATAATTTAGAGACATAGTGTTGTTAAACACCCCCACCCCCATCACACATGCACGCACGCATGCACACACACACTCACATACACTCACACACAACCTCCCCACCCACCCCTGTCCAACACCTGAAGTTGAAACAGAAACAGCTATAGCCTGATTTGCAAGTGCTCATTTCTAAGAATCCAGCTAAACAGCAATCACAAGGTCTCTCTTGTGATAGCCAAAGCTATGACCGATACCTCCACCCACGAGGTTATGTGTTGTCTGTTTGTTTCTTTGCTTGTTTGTCCATTTTTTTTAGCAACTTTACGGAGAAAGTTAATGATGTAGGGGGTGTACAAAAGTTAAGGCAGGACCCTTCGTAGCACAGTACTTCCTAGCAACGTTCTGGGGAGAACACTCGTCAGACAGTGATCCATTTGGATAGCCGAGCTAGGTAGCACCGTAGCGTACGTTAGTGTTGACGTATGAGCTATCAAGCCAACTGTGTGAGCTAACAAGCTAATGATAGCGCTTATAGTGACCAGATCCTGATCCGGATAACCTATGGGTTCTTCCTTGGGCAAAGACACACCTCTGCAGAACCTATAGGTTATCCGGATCAGGATCTGGACTCCTCAGTCCTCACTACAATTATCATGTCCGTAAACGCCGGAAGTCTAGGGGGTGTCAGTGACCGTATTGCCTTTGTGGAGGTCTGCGCGCGCCTAGTTATTTAACACATAAAGTGCACAGCACCCCAATATAACCCCAATGCCCCCGCCCAGCCAAGCCTCTGACCCTTTAGCACTTAGGACCCTCTCTCTCTCTCTCT
>JAODXP020000032.1:20376488-20383988 GCA_027497455.2 Sardinella longiceps | reverse complement strand
AGATAGATAGATAGATAGATAGATAGATAGATAGATAGATAGATAGATAGATAGATAGATAGATAGATAGATAGACAGACGGACAGATAGGTGGACGGAACAAGGGGTCAATTAGCAACTTTGTTGGTTGCAATTTCCCTTTGCCAAATAAAGACGACTGGCTCCGACAACATTCCAGAGCACTTTCAAATTCAACTATTTTCATTCACCTCTATACATCAGCGACACAGTTCAGTAAGAAATACCGCTACTTTCTAGACTGGGCCCACCCATACTTCCTTTGCTTGAAATTTCGCGATCAAGATCAAGATCAAGTATGGCCAAGGAGGAAATTTCCTCAACTCTCAAGCCCAGACAAATCAGGACCCAATGAGAATAAGCAGACTGAAGGAGGCAAGCTTATGATGACTCTGTCCAGCTCTGTCCTATAACATTGCTAGAAGTTTGATAGCAATTGACAGACGTTTAAATGAATCCTGCCTGGAATTCCAGGGCAATGCTAGCTTTGCCAGACCACAGTTCATTTCTGAACATGACCATGCATATCAGCTGACAAGTCTGTCAGTCATAGCAAAGTCCTCTCTAGTCATAGTCAAACAAAACCGCTAACCTTAACAGTAGCTATTTAATCGTTAATTAGCTGCTAAAATTGAAGAGTTCAGATGCAAAACCCCCTAAACACCATTTTAGTGAAAACTGAGTTAATGATATTGTGTGAATCCTGTATAAATCTAGAATATGTAAATGAAATGTTTTTGTGAAAAAAATAAAATAAAACCTGCTCCCCGCCATGTCTAAAATATCTGTTTACAATCAAAACACTGTAAACGCCTGATAAAAAATTGCCTTTTTCTCAAAAAGTGGTCAAGTGGAGTTAGGGGTTTTTGCATCTAAACTCTTCAATTCAAACGTAACTACCAGTGTTCTATCTCAGTGACTGTGGTCAACGGTAACCGGAAATCTAAGAGCATTATAGAATTGTTATGTGCAAGGAGCGGAATGGTTAGCAACGAAGGCTTTAGGGCAGCGGACGCCTGATCCAAATCCCGACCCCAGTCAACCCACCAGATGTTGGAGCTGAGTTTGCTGACATGAGCAAAATAAAAGTTAAATATTTGTAAGGATTCAAAAGTCATGTTTTTTGTAGTGTCTAACTGTGGATGTGTTTGTTTGAGTACATGTTTGCAAACACCAAACAACTTCAACATCAAACAACATTGTATACACAGAAAAACAGTTTGAATTCAGTCATTTCAGTGTATGTGTGTGTGTGGGTGTGTGTGTGTGTGACAGTGGTGGTAGTGGTGTGTGTGTGTGTGAGTGGGGGGGGGGTATATTTGTGTGCATAATGTATGTGTGTGTGTCTGTGTGTGTGCGAGAGAGAGTGTGTGTTGGATGGTGTGTGTGTGTGTGTGTGTGTGTGTATCCATGTGTGGGTGAAGATTCATATCCTAATAAGACCTCTCTCTATTGTCCCCAGTTGAGTGTCCAGCCCTTTGGTCAAAGACAGCCAAAACACACCATGTCTAATGCTGCTCAGTGTCCGAGTGTAATCGGCTGTGTCATCTTGTCATAAATCTTACTACCAGTAGTGGTACTCTGTTCCAGTAGAGAATGCTCTCTGTCTCTCTTTTTTTTGCATAGCTTTATCTGTCCTTCTCGCTCTCTCTCCCTCTTTTTCACTCTCTCTCTCAAGTATCACTGCTGCCATCTCTCATCTGTACTTTCTCTCTCTTTGTCTCGAATTACCTAAGTCTGTTTATCTCTCTCTCTCTCTTCCTCTCTCTCTTGCATAGCGTAACCCTGCTCTTCTCTCTCCTTGTTTTTTTTTTCTCTCTCTTACTCTCAAGTATCACTGCTGCCATCTCAATGCCTTTCTGTACTCTCTCTCTCTCTCTCTCTCTCTCTCTCTCTCTCTCTCTCTCTCTCTCTCTCTCTCATTGCTTTACTCTCCCCATCTCTCTCTCTCTTTCTTGTTCTTTCTCTCTCTCTATTCTCCACCACTCTGACTCATAAATCTGCAGTTCTGTTGTAGCGGTACTCTGTGATCCTCCGCAAGTTTTTCTCAGGGCCAAAAGGTTGCGTCTGGTCTGATGATATTGCAACAGCGCAGCCTCTTCCAGGAGAAGTCAATTTGTGAAATGGCTCATGTCTATGTTGGACCCTGGAACACAAACAAAATTTCATCAGACTCACAGCAGACAACGGGGCACACAAAATGAATACAGAAGTTTCTATTTCTCTCTCGTTCCACCACCATTTCATGCCAAAAAAGCAAAGTTTTTGGTTGTAGTGAGAAAAAGAAGACGTAGAAAAAGACTGGGACAATGGAATAGCACATCCATTACCTCATTGCAGACTTTTTTTTGTTGTTTTCTTTTCATTTGTTTCCCGGCGAGAAATAACATAAATGAAATGAAAGAAATAACCCATAGACCTCCACACCCAGAGACACATCACGCACAAGCACTCAGTCAGCCAAGCTGCAAAACAAATCGTTTGGAAAAATCATTCTGGCTTGACCACCGCCGTCCTAAAGGACAGTGAGAAGAGAATTTGCAGATGATTACAGTACATACACAAAATACGCCGCCATAAAAAAAGTCCTTTGTTCTTTTATGGAGAGCTTGGTCAAATTTGTCTAGGGCTTGTTTATAGCATATTTTGAGAACAAAGAAATATAGATTTTCCCCTCTTATTAGTAGGGATAAGAATCCTCCCCATCTGCTTGTCTTTCACAGGAGCTCTGTGAGAGACTTTTTGGATGAAATATCCCAAAATGACCTAGAAGCAGCTTCACAATGGGACAAGCAATGGTTTATACTTTACAATATAACATCACTTAGTAATAACCGTCCTCTATGTATCTATTAACAGTTTATTACATGTTACTACTTACTGGTGATAATAAGCTATTTCATATGGACGACTGTTGTTATAAAATTCTACCCAAACAATTGGGTTATCATTATCGTTGATGTTATCATTAAAGTGTCCGTAAGCGCCATGTTGTCCAGATATGCACTGGAGTGCGAGTGCCCCTTAATTTCAGTTAATCTTTTTTCTACATTTTTTCACATGATTAATCAAAAAATGTAACTCTGATTAAAAAAATCTGATTAATCCTGATGGATATGGTTCCACTTTCATGGCATATTCAATTTCACATAGAAAATGGCTTCGCTATCAAATCAAACTATACAAAAATTATGGCCTAGCTCCTGACTGTCCAACAACATGCTTGGGGAATCCTCAGGGGCAGGGGACAGGTGTGAATTGCCCCATTTTAGACGAACAAAGCCAACTATTTAGTAGCCTATCAGGGCCTTTACAGGGCAAAATAAGGATCCAACATACCCTAGCATCCAAATTCTTACTGGAGGAAATGAGTTGTGATTAATCATTGCAAAATTTTGTGATCAATCAGATACATTTTTTTAATCGTTTGACAGCACTACTTTTTTCCTGAGCACAATTGCCAGTTTACCTGGTCTGAAATATAGCCTCAGGAACAGAGACAGTACTACAGACAGTACAACAGATGAGTTCATCCTCTGGTGGCAGCTGTTTCGACAACTTTCTGTATGTGTGTATGTGTGTGTGTGTGTGTGTGTGTGTGTGTGTGTGTGTGTGTGTGTGTGTGTGCATGTGCATACAGTATGTATGTCCCTGTGTGTCTATGTGTGCATGTGTGCGTGTGTGTGTGTGTGTGTGTGTGTGTGTGTGTGTGTGTGTGTGTGTGTGTGTGTGTGTGTATGTGTGTGCAGCTGTTGATGCATTCTAGTGTTGAGGATTAGGAATAAGCAGAGACAGAAGAGACTCCACAGTGATGCCAGGCCTGTGCTGTTACTCAGCCTGACACACACACACACACACACACACACACACACACACACACACACACACACACACACACACACACACACACTCCAGGCCTGTGTCGTTATTCAGCCTGACAGCTTTCATATCAATCAGAACCCAGGACCTCATTGCTCTCATTGTTCTTCTCTCCCATGTTCACACACACACACACACACACACACACACACACACACACACACACACACACACACACACACACACACACACACACACACACACACACTGACGCATACCAACATACAGAAAGCTGTCAGTTGGCTGACCCGTAAGAAGGGGCACCCTGTATCAAAGTCATCTTTTGAAAGTCCTCACCATGTGGGGTGGATCCCACACACACTTTCTCACTCTCACAAAATGTTTTTCTCATACTCTTTCAAGAAGAATTACCCATGGACACACACACACACACACACACACACACACACACACACACACACACACACACACACACACACACAGAGAGAGAGATAGAGAGAGAGAGAGAGAGAGAGAGAGAGAGAGAGAGAGAGAGAGAGAGAGAGAGAGAGAGAGAGAGAGAGAATCTGGATGAGTATCAGGTGAAGAGTGAAGCTTTACTGTACAAATCTCCCACTCCTCTCCCAAGGTCCCTCTCAGTGTGTGTGTGTGTGTGTGTGTGTGTGTGTGTGTGTGTGTGTGTGTGTGCTGAGAGATCCTTGGCAGCTGTGTGAATGAAAGGAAGAGGAAGAAAAAGAAGAAGAAGAAGAAGAAGAAGAAGAAGAAGAAGAAGAAGAGAAGAAGTAGAAGAACAAAGTGAAAAAGTGAAATAATTACAATGGCAGGCATTCCATCACCACATCGAAGCGCTCATCTGCTCAAGTGTTCAATCCTCAGCTTCTAAAGCGTTGTTGTCATTGGTAAAGGCATGTCTTCACCTCCCTCAGCAGATGCCAGATGCAAGTGCTGTAGGTCGGAAAAAGAATAAGAAAATTTGATACAACATATACCATTATATTATACTGTATAAGTGAGTGGGACATTACAACAACATAATAGTCAACATTAGTAATTGGTTTGTTATTCGGTCTATGTAGCATCACATTTTCTCGTTCTTTTTCCCTTAAAGACAGCATTGAGATACCTGGGACAAGATGGCAATTGACTGATTCACACCGGATTTCTCCTTTCATGTAGTGACTTTTAGGCTGTGCTGCCTACTGTAGAAGGTGTGGCTGGGGGCAAAAGCACTGTTGAGACACAGTGGGGAGTCTTAGACTCTCATTCCTATTCAGAAACTTACTCTCACTACATAGAGTGAAGGAGGGGTAGAGATTTACTATTCATGGGGCTTTTTCTCATTTCCAAACTTCATCCTCCTTGGGTTTTTCTTTCTTCTTTTCTCTTGTCTCCCTCTCTCTTTTCCCACCTCTCATTCTGGCTCCATTCTCCTCATTTATAAACTCAAGCCTCTCCTCCTCCTCTCCCCCTCTTCCTCCTCTCCTCCTCTCTTCCTCCTCCTCCTCCTCTTCTGTCACCTCTGCTTCTTTGCTGTGAATCAGGCTCCATAATTTCTTTTTAACAGAAAACGTTTGCATTGTGGGAATTATCTCTGAGCAGTGTGTGTGTGTGTGTGTGTGTGTGTGTGTGTGTGTGTGTGTATGTGTGTGTGTGTGAGTGTGTGTGTATGAGAGAGAGAGAGAGAGAGAGAGAGAGTGTGTGTGTGTGTGTGTGTGTGTGTGTGTGTGTGTGTGTGTGTGTGTGTGTGTGTGTGTGCGTGTGTGTGTGCGTCGGCCTGTGTCACACAGAAGGAATGTACTCAGGCTGCAGTATTGGCGGCACAGGTGGTTGGAATCAGCTTTTATGTTTTTTTTTTTTGTTCTCCTTTGCTTATTTTACCATTTCTTTCACTTCTCTCTCTCTCTCTCTCTCTCTCTCTCTCTCTCTCTCTCTCTCTCTCTCTCTCTCTCTGTGTTTGTGTCTCTGTTTCTCACATAAAGGTGGACAGTCCCACAGATGGCCATTATAACAGCCACAAAGAATATTCAACCACATTTCAACCATATTTCAAAATATACACAATTGTAGTTGACATTCCTAGTTAAATGCATCACATGTATGTTCTTGTATACTGTCTGTAAACAAAGGCAATGTATAATAAAACTAATTCTACAATCTATTTTGGATGCACCAGGAAATACTGAAATGATGGCAAAACCTGCTTGCATTGGACAACTCATTTAACACCACAACTTGGCTATCATGTTCTTTCCTGTAACTTCATATTGCCATATTATTACTTTAATGGACCTTAATAACCTATATAATAACCTTTTATTTCTTACATTATCAGTGGATTTTCTATGTGTCTTTGTGTAGGTATGATGTGCAAATGCTATTTATTCCTTTGGCATAAACTAAAGCATGTCTACCTCTGTCTCTCTATTATACGCAAACATACTAAGTCTCTACTTCTATACTGCATACTATTCTCTCCTCTATGTATACTATATATCCAGCAAGGAGATCTTATGTGGTCCCGCCTATGGGGAAGACATGCTAAGTACCTGCTTCTAAGATTGGACAATTACGAGATCACATTTCCAAACATTTTCAAATAGTCCTAGTGAGCCTCTTGCTATAGAAAACAAACAGGTGGCTTGTGATTGAGTGTCTCTCGCTCTCTCTCTCTCTCTCTCTCTCCACTGAGCGGCTGGCTGGGACTGTGGGTTTAAAAATTGGGCTCATTTGTGCAGGGAACACACAGACTCTGTGTAAACTGTCAGAGATCTGTTGATGACCAGGGCCGGGCCGGGCCGGCCGGTGTTTTGTGTGAGCGGCCGGGGTCTAGACTGGGGACACGTGTGGTGTGTGTTTGGAGCGAGCGGAGTCTGGACGGAGAAGAGAAGAGAACAAGAAAAAAACAACAAGGTGAAAGTGTTAACAGCAGTCCTCCATCATCTTAGAGGTTAAACCTCCCCACCCCCCACCACACACACACACACACACTCTCTCTCTCTCTCTCTCACTCTGTCTCCTTCAAAGAGTCTCTTCTGTGGCTGCCAGTGCAGTGCAGTATATGACCTTATTTATAGATCATTAAAGCTTTCATTAGGCCAAATTCCACTGCTTGGGATAACAAACACTCCATGGCTAGGGCTGTGTGTGTGTGTGTGTGTGTGTGTGTGTGTGTGTGTGTGTGTGTGTGTGTGTGTGTGTGTGTGTGTGTGTGTGTGTGTGTGTGTGTGTGTGTGTGTGTGTGTGTGTGTGTGTGTGTGTGTGTGTGTGCGCATTTTCCATACCTATGTGATCTTTAGGGAGCTACCAAAGGTGTTTGACCATGTAAGTGTGTGTACATTTCCGTTTGTGTGTGTGTGTAAGTTAATGAAACATAGAAAAAGACAGGGAGACAGAGAGGGAGAAAGAGAAGACTTACTAAAGAAGTGTCTGTCAAAGCTGAGGGTGTTGATCAAATGAAAGAGTGTCTGAAATAGAGAGAGAGAGAGAGAGAGAGAGAGAGAGAGAGAGAGAGAGAGAGAGAGAGAGAGAGAGAGAGAGAGAGAGAGAGAGAGAGAGAGAGAGAGAGTGTCTGAACGAGAGAGAGAGAGAGAGAGAGAGAGAGAGAGAGAGAGAGAGAGAGAGAGAGAGAGAGAGAGAGAGAGA
>JAODXP020000032.1:20363988-20366488 GCA_027497455.2 Sardinella longiceps | reverse complement strand
CAGACAGAGAGCAAGAGAGTGAGAGAAAAAGTTAGTAATAAGTGATGTCCCCTCTGGCAAACTCACACACACACACACACACACACACACACAGAGAGAGACACTGGCTAACTCACACATGTAGCCCTGCGGTACTGTGTGCTGCCCTGTGTTTATCTAATAAATACTGGAGATATGCTCACTGTCGCGTTGCATTAGATCAGTTTACCTGTGCATTAGAAAGGCTCTCTCACCCATGCGGAAATAATCACACGTGTTGCCCGTACGAGCGTCACTGAAAATCCCCCCTTCTCAATCCCCCCCACACACACACACACACACACACACACACACACACACACACACACACACAACATTTTCTTTTCCTTTTATATCACACGCTTGTTTTGTCTATTTTATCAGTAAATTCTTATTTAAGGGCAAATTAAGCGCTAACCGTTTTACGAGACGCGAGCGGTAATAAGAAAGGCTGCCAGAGTGAAAAAGCGCTTCCATTTCAGGTGGTGCCACCGTGGCGGTATTTCCTCCCCCCACCCCACCCCACCCCACCCCCCTCAACCCCTGCTTCTCTCGCCCACCCTCGCCCGTCCTCCATTGCAGATTTAATTACCGTGCCGAGATGCACCACACCGGACTCCCAACCTCAGCCTCAGCAATGCAGCGGAGAGGCTGCATCTAATGTAAAGATATTGTTCTGCTTGGGTGGGCTCACACGTCAAGGGGAATTTCAGACTGGGGGGGGGGGGGGGGCATGAGAGCAAAGAGAGGGAGAGAACAAGAAAGGAGAGTGAGAGAGTAAGAGAGGGAGAGGACATAGTAAGAGAGGGAGAGGGTAGAGAGAAAGGATAGAGACAGAGAGAGGAGGAGAGGGAGAGAGAGAGAGAAGAAGATAAGATAGGGAGAGAGAAAGAGGGAAAGGGAGAAATAAAGACAGGGAAAGAGAGACAGAGGGTAGAAAGAAAGAGAGGGACAAAGATAAGAGAGAGAGAGAGAGAGAGAGAGAGAGAGAGAGAGAGAGAGAGAGAGAGAGAGAGAGAGAGAGAGAGAGGAGAAGGGTTGGTTACACCAAAGCTAAACATGTTAAGCCTAGACAATACGTTTGATGCAGGTGTCATGTTTAATATCCCTCATATATCTATAAACAAGGAAAACACTACAAGAGTAGAGGCCCACATCTCCCAAACCATCTCCAGACAGGTTTTAGAGCTGCTTAAAGGCCTGTCTCCCACTGCTCAATTACTTCTCAATACACACAATAGTACAGACTGTTACTGTGGACCTCCTCCCAAAACGACATCTCAATGGAGGTAGTAGAATACAGCACTGGCCGTTATTGTGGACCTCCTCCCTAAATGGAATCTCAATAGCGGCAGTATAGCATACAGCACAGGCCATTATTCTGGACCTCCTCCCTAAATGACATCTCAATTGATGAGCACAAGGGCAATGAGGTCATTTACTTCTATTTGACCCTTGACCCCTGTGCAAATGAGACCTGTACATCACAGATTCTTCAAAAGCCAGATATGTCGTGGTAGTTCATGTCTATGGGAGCAAATTGGAGTCATCTGAGCTAGCAGCCACTAGCCTGGCCACTTCCTCCCAGCGAGCTACCACCCTAATCAGTGGCAGCTGGCGCCCCAGTCAGTCAACCTCCTTAGATGCAAAAGCCAAGTAAAGCTAGATAGCGCAAATTTTATTATTTGTATTTTTGCACACCATGGACATTGATATGTATTGTATGATTTTGACATGATCTAAAAAAAACTAAAATCAAACAAAACAAAAAAAAACTTCAGCACATTAACAGACTTGGTGCACACCTGATTAAAAATTCATTTTCTACGGAATGGAGAGTCACATAGTCTTGCCAATAATATGACATGGGGCAGGGGGCTTTGGAGATCACCATACCATGCCCAAAATGTACATCCATTACTCAGAAAAATAAGGCTTTTAAAAATTCTTGGATTCTGCCATAGACTTCAATGTTACAGAATGAGCTTCTCCACTGCATAAATGCTAGCGCCGCCCAGAACTACCTTATTTGGCATTAGCATCATGACTCCAGGAAGTGGGTCCTCATGATTTATCTCTGTAAAGAAGGATCTCTGTGTACATAGTCTGTGTGGATGGAGCCTAGTTTCTCTTATAAAAGGATCCCCGGCTAGTTGGGCATGTTAGCGTTATAAGACTAGCATTGGCGTCAACTTTAACTGATGTTATTCAAAATGTTTATTTTTTTATTAAAATGTTTATTAGAAGCTGAAATTAATTACGCGCTTAAAGTTCCATAGCGGTTACACCTCAATGACTTAAGGGGAAAATGTGACATCCAATGGTTGCACTGCTCTCCGTCTAAGCTGGAGCTATACATGCACAACATAAATATTGATCCTCTATTGTTTCCACAACTCTCCGATCATCTTCCAACTCTGTGTACTGTCTTTTGTGTTGTTCCCCTAACTCATGGGCATGGGGTTTAAACGGCAAACTTAAC
>JAODXP020000032.1:20356706-20363888 GCA_027497455.2 Sardinella longiceps | reverse complement strand
GCTGTTACCACAGGGTTTTCTGTCTCTTTAAGAGCATTTGTTTACTGATGACATCATCGTCTCCTAGGCAACAGGAAGTAGATTAGTCTTTCTTTCTGGTCTAAAAGTTAGACAGGAGCCTCATGTTTTTTGGCTGATTTTGATCCATGTCCATCTACTGTGTCTCCTTAGCTTAAGGATGCATTGTCGGTAGGTAATTCATAAATATGATGTTAGATATTATTTCATAGCAATATAATGTGGAAATATGCATATATTAGCGTGTTAGTGAACACTTGTCTTATGCTAGCTAATGCTAGGTAATTTGCTACTTAGCTGGATAATTTCCTTTGTCATAACTTCAATAAGTACACTTTGCTGTATCTTCAGTTTATTCAAGCTTTATTTATGCATTGAACCTTACAATTCTGTATATTGTATTTTTTGTAGTTTTACCCTACTTCTCATCTACCATTAAACAAGAGTTGAATAGCCTCTTCAAGCGTGGTTATTGGGAAGAGGAGTTATCCGTCTGTCGACCTATGCAGGGCGTGTAGGAGGGGCAGAACAGTAAAACGACAGCTTCCTCACGGGCTGAGATACCACAGAGAAGGTCAGTTGCATCACTTCAGAACCTCACGAAGGAGATTCGCTCAGAAGAAATTAGGCTTCCTCAGCATTATGGAAGAAGAGAAGTTAAAGCCAGCTAGCCTAACTAGCCAACATGGTGGATCAGCTAAACTCTCTCATGTCTCCTCTACTAGCGCAGTAGCTGCATTAGCCTTAGCAGATGCTGAAGCAGCCAAGGCCAAAGTGAAATTTGCAGAAAAGGAAATGCATATCAAAATGCAAAAGGCACATCTAGATGCAGAGAAGGTTTGCTTAGAAGCACAACTTGAAGTTTTAGATGCTGAAAAAACTGCAGCAGCGGCAACTGCTAAAGCAGAAGCACTAGCAGCCGTTCTTGGTGGTAATGAATCACAAGCAGGACACAGTTTAAAGGAATATGCTCAGCGAACTAAGGAGTATGTAGAGGAGCAGACTAAGCTGAGAGCTAGCAGCCAAGCAGGTGTGTTTGCCATGCCAGAAGAACGATCTGAGATGCAAGTTCTTCAAGAGGACCGAACTCCCCCTCACAGCAGGCTTTCTTCCAGACCCCCTTCTGTCATTGGTGAACATCTTCCCATTGTTACCCCAGTCAGCATTGAGAGACATGTGACTCACTCTGGTGCTAATGTTACCAGGCCTTTAGCTAACAGAGGACATTCAGACAGCCATATGGAGCAAAAGCCCAAGGCACGCTTTGACCATGTGAGACCACCTGAAAATCACAGCTACTTACCTGCTGATGTTAGACATCACAATACAGTGCAACCGCCAGTCTCACAACCGCTTCCTCAGTTTCAGGCCTACCCTATGCCTCAAGCTTACCCTAAGCTGAAACAAAGTCCACCTCCACCCATGACGCAAGCTCATTCTTCCAGCCCATTAAAGGCTCACTATGGAGACAATACCATGTCTGATCTTGTGAAGTTCATGGCACGTAGGGAAGTCATCGCTACAGGTTTGCTACAGTTCGACGATCGTCCTGAGAACTTCAGAGCCTGGAAAGCATCATTCCTAAACACCACATCAGGCCTTGACATGTCCGTTAATGAAGAGATGGACTTGCTAGTTAAGTGGTTAGGCACTGATTCAAGGGAGCAAGCAAAGCGGATAAGAGCCGTGCATGCTTATGATCCTGCAAAAGGCCTAGAGGTGATTTGGCAACGGCTTCATGAATGCTTCGGGGCCCCTGAAGTCGTTGAGAATGCGCTACTCAAAAGAGTGGACAGCTTTCCAAAGATCACAAACAAGGATTGGAGAAAACTGAGAGAGCTTGGAGACCTGTTGATGGAGCTTCAAGCAGCGAAGTCAGATGGAGCGTTTCCTGGTCTTGCCTGCTTAGATACAGCAAGGGGCATATCCAGCATTGTTCAAAAACTGCCCTTTAATCTACAAGAAAGATGGATGATGCTAGGCTACACGTTCAAAAGGCAGCATGGAGTGTCTTTTCCACCATTCTCTGTTCTTGTTGATTTCGTATCAGACCAAGCAAGGATGCGCAATGATCCCAGTTTTCTTCCTCCGCCTCAAGGTGAACACACAAAGCAAGATGCTCTCAGAGGCGCTAACAGAGCAGCGGTCTCTGTCCACAAAACGGATGTCCCTTCAGATAGGGCAACAAACACAGATGCGCAGAAGGTAGACATTGATCTTGCAAAGATGTGTCCGATCCATAAGAAACCGCATCCACTGCACAAATGTCGTGGTTTCAGGGAAAAGCCCTTTGAAGAAAGGAAAGCCTTTCTAAAGCAGAATGGTATTTGCTTTAAATGCGTGTCATCAACCTCACACTTAGCAAAGAGTTGTGAGAAGCCGGTGAAATGTAATGAGTGTGGTAGTGAGAAACACCATTCGGCTCTCCACCCAGGACCAGCGCCTGAGATTGTGAAGGCTCCCACCCCCACTGAAGCTCATGGCGGGGAGGGAGGTGATCCTCCTAAAGAAGAGCTGTCAACCAGCTGCACAAAGGTCTGTGGAGCAGATCTAAGTGACAAAAGTTGCTCCAAGATATGCGCAGTCAAAGTATTTCCAACCGGTCACCAGGATGAAGCAATCAAGATTTATGCAGTCATTGATGACCAGAGTAACCGGTCTTTGGTGAGATCGGAATTCTTTGACGTCTTCAACTTGCAGAGTGAGACTTCTCCTTATAGTCTGAGGACCTGTGCCGGCATGGTAGAGACAACCGGGAGACGAGCGCACGGCTTTCAAGTGAGCTCCTTGGATGGACGTGTCACTCTATCTCTGCCGACCTTAATAGAGTGTAACAACATCCCGGATAATCGCTCGGAGATCCCCACACCACAAGCAGCTCTCCATCATCCGCACTTACGGCCAATAGCAGGAGAAATCCCGGAACTCGATCGTGATGCTCCAATCATGATGTTGATTGGCAGAGACATGATCAGGATACATAAGGTGAGGAAACAGATAAACGGACCTCATGATGCCCCATACGCCCAAAGATTGGACCTAGGGTGGGTCCTAGTCGGGAACGTATGTTTGGGACGAGTCCACAAGCCACCGAGTGTTGATGTCTTCACAACCAACACCTTGGAGAATGGCAGGCAGTCACTCTTCAAGCTTTGCCCTAATGCTTTTCAAGTGAGAGAGAGCATCTGTAAAGCAGAGAGTCCAAGAACACACATTAGTGTTACAGACAACACAAACATACAGCCTACAAGTGATGGCATCTTCCAGAAGACGGACGATGATGAGAAGATAGGCCCATCCTTTGAGGATCTGACCTTCCTTGACATCATGAAACAAGGCTTCTACAAAGACGAAGACAACAGCTGGGTAGCTCCTCTTCCCTTCAGACCTCAGAGGCAGCGTTTACCCAACAACAGAGAACAGGCCTTCAATCGCTTCCAGGTCGCTAGAGCGATCCTTTTCAAAGAAACCTGCCATGAAGGACCACTTCTTTGGCTTCATGGAGAAGATACTGAAGCTAGGTCATGCCGAAGTAGCTCCTCCTCTCGCGAAGCATGAAGAATGCTGGTATCTGCCGTTGTTCGGGGTCTACCACCCCAAGAAGCCGGGACAGATCAGGGTGGTCTTCGATTCAAGCTGTCAGTACGACGGTGTGTCTCTTAACGACGTACTCCTGACTGGCCCCGATCTCAACAATACCCTCTTGGGAGTTCTGATACGCTTCAGAAGAGAAGCCGTGGCTATCACTACGGACATACAGCAGATGTTTCACTGCTTTGTAGTCAGGCCACAAGACAGGAACTTCCTCCGTTTCTTCTGGTATCAAGAGAACGATGAAAGCAAAGGTGTCGTCGAGTTCAGGATGAAGGTCCACGTCTTTGGCAACAGCCCTTCGCCTGCTGTCGCGATTTATGGTCTTCGACAGGCAGCGAGAGAGGCTGAAGCAGAGTATGGAGCGGACGCACGAGAGTTCGTAGAGCGAGATTTCTACGTCGACGACGGGTTGAAATCACTGCCCACTGCTACTGCTGCCATCGACCTTCTTAAAAGAACTCAAGAGATGCTGGCGTGTTCTAACTTGAGACTCCATAAGATCACTTCGAACTGCAAAGAAGTCATGAGCGCCTTCCCGGCAGAAGACCATGCCAGTGGTCTCAGGGATTTAGACCTTGGCAGCGACTCATTGCCAGTTCAACGAACACTTGGAGTCATCTGGGACCTTACTAAGGATGTATTCACATTCCAGGTGTCAAAGGACAAGAAGCCATTCACCCGCCGTGGTGTCCTGTCCACTGTGAACGGGTTATACGACCCACTTGGATTTGCCGCACCGGTCGTCATTCAAGGTAAAGCTCTGCTTAGAGACCTTACAGCAGACACTCAGGACTGGGATATGCCTCTACCCAGTGAAAAGCAGCATCTGTGGGAACAGTGGAGAGACTCTTTACAAGAGCTCCAAGGTCTTCAGATATCTCGACCTTACACTCAAGCCTCTCCTTCAGCTGCTCAACACCGGGAACTTTGCATCTTCTCAGACGCCTCTGTCACAGCTATAGGTGCAGTTGCTTACCTTAGAATCACGGATGCTGATGGGAACCTCCACACAGGTTTTGTCCTTGGGAAAGCCAAGCTTGCTCCACGTCCAGACTTGACAGTTCCACGTCTAGAACTCTGCGCCGCTGTTCTGGCTGTCAACGTGGCTGAGCTCATCAAGTCAGAGATGGATTTGGAGTTTGACGAGATGAACTTCTTCACAGACAGCAGGATAGTTCTCGGCTATATCAACAATGAAAAGCGCAGATTCTATGTGTTTGTGAACAACAGAGTCCAAAGGATTAGAAGAAGCACCAAACCGCAACAGTGGCATTACGTGCCAAGCAACCACAATCCGGCAGACCTTGCAACCAGGTCTGTGCCTGCCGCTGGCCTAAGAGACACCATATGGCTCACAGGCCCAGCATTCTTGACTCAACCAGAGCAGACGCTTTGCAGCGCAGACACTTTCGATCTGGTAAGCCCAGATGAAGATGTTGACGTGCGTCCTGAGGTGACGGCACTCAGCACTGCAGTGAAAGAACAACACCTTGGTGCAGGACGCTTTGAGCGCTTTTCTACCTTGAAGTCGCTGCTCCGAGGCGTGGCGTTCTTGATGCATGTTGCTCACTCATTCAAAGGGGATTCATTGAAAGAGTCGTCAGACTGCAAAGGCTGGCATCGCTGTGCTGTAGTCCGTTCCGTGGATGAGCTTGAAAAGGCAAAGATTGCCATCGTCAAAGCTGTACAAGAAGACACCTATGGGAGAGAAATTCAGTGCATTAGGAATCAGCAAAACATTCCAAAGGACAGCCCCCTTCTTACCTTGAACCCAGTCATGGGGAAAGATGGCCTCTTGAGGGTTGGAGGACGAATTCCTCACGCAAACATTGGAGAATATGACAAGAACCCCATCATAATCCCAGGGAGACATCATCTTGCAGTCTTGATTGTGAGACATTATCACGAGCAGTGTCAACATCAAGGACGGCATCTGACCGAGGGAGCCGTGCGCATGGCAGGCTACTGGATTATAGGAGCCAAACGATGTATAAGCTCTCTCATCTTCAGATGTGTTACCTGCAGGAGACTCCGTGGGAGGTGCGAGGTGCAAAAGATGGCAGATCTGCCCATGGACAGAGTCAGCATGGAACCCCCATTCACATATGTGGGGGTCGATGTGTTTGGCCCTTGGGAGGTCTCCACCCGCCGCACCAGGGGAGGCCACGTCAATGACAAGAGATGGGCAGTCCTGTTTACCTGTTTAAGCATCAGAGCAATCCACGTCGAAATCATTGAGAGCATGGATACTTCCTGCTTCATAAATGCCCTGAGACGGTTCATCGCCATTCGCGGGCCGGTGAAGCAGATACGCTCCGATCGGGGAACCAACTTTGTGGGAGCTTGCAGAGAGTTGGGAATTCCTTCTAACTTGGATGAGAGCAAGGTGACCAAGTTCCTCTCCGATCATGGATGCTCTTGGATCTTCAACCCAGCCCATGCATCACACATGGGAGGTGCATGGGAGCGAATGATTGGCATTGCGCGGAGGATCCTTGACTCCATGATGCTTCAAATAGGAGGCTCAAGGATAACTCATGAGGTGCTTACCACATTGATGGCCGAGGTGACCGCCATTGTGAACTCTAGGCCTCTGATTCCTGTCTCCATGGATCCGGATGATCCGACCATTCTGACACCTGCAACTCTACTTACGCAGAAGACGGGACCGTGTCCTATTCCTCCAGGCGAGTTTGATGGTGCTTGCCTCTACAAACGCCAATGGAAACAGGTGCAGAGCTTAGCAAGCACTTTTTGGGACAGGTGGCAGAAACAATACCTGTCCACGCTTCAGCCAAGAAGAAAGTGGCAAGCTGACAAGCAGAACATCACAGTCGGAACAGTGGTGCTCCTGAAAGACTGTCAATCCAAGCGAAACGACTGGCCACTAGGACGCATCACCAATGTGTTCCCAAGTGAAGACGGAAGGATCCGCAAGGTGGAGATCAAGATCGCCGACAAAGCAGGGACGAAGCTGTTCCTGAGGCCCATTACCCAAGTCGTCACGCTCCTGCCCACTAATTAGTGATGGGACTGTTTGTTGTTTATGTTGTTAAGATTGTGGTATCCCTAGGATACCAGGCGGGGAGTGTGCTGTTACCACAGGGTTTTCTGTCTCTTTAAGAGCATTTGTTTACTGATGACATCATCGTCTCCTAGGCAACAGGAAGTAGATTAGTCTTTCTTTCTGGTCTAAAAGTTAGACAGGAGCCTCATGTTTTTTGGCTGATTTTGATCCATGTCCATCTACTGTGTCTCCTTAGCTTAAGGATGCATTGTCGGTAGGTAATTCATAAATATGATGTTAGATATTATTTCATAGCAATATAATGTGGAAATATGCATATATTAGCGTGTTAGTGAACACTTGTCTTATGCTAGCTAATGCTAGGTCATTTGCTACTTAGCTGGATGATAATTTCCTTTGTCATAACTTAAATAAGTACACTTTGCTGTATCTTTAGTTTATTCAAGCTTTATTTATGCATTGAACCTTACAATTCTGTATATTGTATTTTTTGTAGTTTTACCCTACTTCTCATCTACCATTAAACAAGAGTTGAATAGCCT
>JAODXP020000032.1:20341706-20351706 GCA_027497455.2 Sardinella longiceps | reverse complement strand
TATCTGGGTGCAGTCATGAATTCCAACGCATTACAGCAGTTATGTCTGCAGTCCCAAATCCCTACGCTTTACAGTGACTGTGTCTGCAGACACAAGTCCCTTTGCTTTACAGTGCCTACATGTAGGTTTGCAGACACAAGTCCCTATGCCTTGCAGCACTTACGTCTGCAGTCCCAAGTCCCTGCGCTTTAGAGCACCTACACTACAGTCCTGAGTCCCTACACTTTATGGTGCCTGGATCTGCAGTCCTGAGTCCAGACGCTTTACGGTGCCTGGGTCTGCAGGTCTGAGTCCATTCGCTTTATGGTGCCTGGATCTGCAGTCCTGAGTCCCTACACTTTAAAACAACTGGATCTGCAGTCCAGAGTCTCTACACTTTAAAACAACTGGATCTGTAATCCAGAGTCCCTACACTTTAAAACAACTGGGTCTGCAGTCCAGAGTCCCAACACTTTATGGTGCCTGGATCTGCAGTCCTGAGTCCCTACACTTTATGGTGCCTGGATCTGCAGTCCTGAGTCCCTACACTTTAAAACACCTGGATCTGCAGTCCAGAGTCTCTACACTTTACAACAACTGGATCTGCAGTCCAGAGTCTCTACACTTTACAGCACCATTGACAACACCTGGGTCTGTAGTAATGTGTCGCTACACATTACCGCATCTAGGTCTGCAGTCCTGAGTCCCTACACTTTATGGTGCCTGGATCTGCAGTCCTGAGTCCCTACACTTTACAACAACTGGATCTGCAGTCCAGAGTCCCTACACTTTACAACAACTGGATCTGGAGTCCAGAGTCCCTACACTTTATGCTGCCTGGATCTGCAGATCAGAGTCCCAACACTTTATGGTGCCTGGATCTGCATATCATAGTCCCTACACTTTAAAACAACTGGATCTGCAGTCCAGAGTCTCTACACTTTACAACAACTGGGTCTGCAGTCCAGAGTCCCAACGCTTAATGGTGCCTGGATCAGCAGATCAGAGTCCCAACACTTTAAAACAACTGGATCTACAGATCAGAGTCCCTAAACTTTAAAGCACCATTGACAACACCTGAGTCTGTAGTAATGTGTCGCTACACATTACCGCATCTAGGTCTGCAGTCCTGAGTCCCTACACTTTGCAAAAACTGGATCTGGAGTCCTGAGTCGCTACACTTTACAACAACTGGATCTGGAGTCCTGAGTCCTTACACATGGTGCCTGATCTGCAGATCGATCCCCACTTTATGGTGCCTGGATCTGCAGATCAGAGTCCCTACGCTTTAAAACAACTGGATCTGCAGTCAAGAGTACCAACGCTTTATCACAGCTGGATCTGCTGTCTAGGGTCCCTACACATTACAACAACTGGATCTGCAGTCCAGAGTTCCTACACTTCACTGGATGGTGGCCTCGGATCTGCAGTCCAGAGTCCCAACACTTTACAACAACTGGATACGCAGTCCAGAGTCCCAACACTTTAAAACAACTGGATCTGCAGTCCAGAGTCCCAACACTTTATCACAGTTGGATCTGCAGTCCAGAGTCCCTACACTTTAAAACAACTGGATCTGCAGTCCAGAGTCCCTACACTTTAAAACAACTGGATCTGCAGATCAGAGTCCCTACGCTTTAGAAAAACTGGGTCTGCAGTCCAGAGTCCCAACACTTTATGGTGCCTGGATCTGCAGATCAGAGTCCCTACACTTTAAAACAACTAGATCTGCAGTCCAGAGTCTCTATACTTTACAACAAGAGGATCTGCAGTCCAGAGTCCCTAAACTTTACAGCACCATTGACAACACCTGGGTCTGTAGTAATGTGTTGCTACACATTACCGCATCTAGGTCTGCAGTCCTGAGTTCCTAAAATAGCTCTACTAGTGCAACTCTGCGATCAAAAGTTGCCAGAGTTCCAACACTTTATGGTGCCTGGATCTGCAGTCCTGAGTCCCTACACTTTACAAAAACTGGATCTGCAGTCCTGAATCCCTACACTTTATGGTGCCTGGATCTGCAGAACAGAGTCCCAACACTTTATGGTGCCTGGGTCTGCAGATCAGAGTCCCTACACTTTATGGTGCCTGGATCTGCATATCATAGTCCCTACACTTTGCAAAAACTGGATCTGGAGTCCTGAGTCGCTACACTTTACAACAACTGGATATCCAGTCCAGAGTCCCTACACTTTAAAACAACTGGATCTGCAGTCCAGAGTCTCTACACTTTATGGTGCCTGGATCTGCAGTCCTGAGTCCATACGCTTTACGGTGCCTGGATCTACAGTTCTTTAAAACACCTGGATCTGCAGTCCATAGTCCCTACACTTCAAAACAACTGGATCTGCAGTCCAGAGTCCCTAAACTTTACAGCACCATTGACAACACCTGGGTCTGTAGTAATGTGTCGCTACACATTACCGCATCTAGGTCTGCAGTCCTGAGTCCCTACACTTTGAAACAACTGGATCTGCAGTCCTGAGTACCAACTCTTTACAAAAACTGGATCTGGAGTCCTGAGTCCCTACACTTTACAACAACTGGATCTGCAGTCCAGAGTCCCTAAAATTTACAACAACTGGATCTGGAGGCCTGAGTCCCAACACTTTATGGTGCCTGGATCTGCAGATCAGAGTCCCTACGCTTTATGGTGCCTGGGTCTGCAGATCAGAGTCCCTACACTTTAAAACAACTGGATCTGCAGTCCAGAGTCTCTACACTTTAAAACAACTGGGTCTGCAGTCCAGAGTCCCAACACTTTATGGTGCCTGGATCTGCAGTCCTGAGTCCCTACACTTTATGGTGCCTGGATCTGCATATCATAGTCCCTACACTTTAAAACAACTGGATCTGCAGTCCAGAGTCCCTACACTTTAAAACAACTGGATCTGTAATCCAGAGTCCCTAAACTTTACAGCACCATTGACAACACCTGGGTCTGTAGTAATGTGTTGCTACACATTACCGCATCTAGGTCTGCAGTCCTGAGTTCCTAAAATAGCTCTACTAGTGCAAGTTGGGTTAAACCAGCAACAGCTGTTCCTCCATTGCAGCAACTCTGCGATCAAAAGTTGCCAACACAGACTGCAGATCCTATCCGGCATCAGACTGGAGAAACCTCACTTCATGTCACAAAGTAAGTTAGAAACATCCACATTGTTGAACCGTCACTGATAGAACCGACCAGGCATGGGAAAGAACCTGCAGGATGATGAGGAACTTTGGGCCAACATCCTGGTTCGATTTAAAGGTTTCATACTTTTCCACAAGGGTGATACCCACATGTCTGAGTATTGGTTTACTGTCCCTTTTGTGAGCTGGCTGATACTCAATCCTTGTTGCAATTTGTAGCCTGTTATTGATGCTGTCGTATCTTCACAATTTGGCTGACTATTCCTCACAGCATCAACACGGGGCAATTTACACTGATAACCGACTATCTCTCTGTATGTTGGATACGTGGAGAAAGAACCTCGTCCCCCCTCCAAATTATGGCTTTCAGTCTTTGCTACTTCAGGGTATGGGCCTGTGTGGTCAATTAGTCCACATTCACAACATCTCTGTGGTCGTCGATAACGTTTTTGTACTTGTTTTCTGAAAAAGCGTTTGTAAGCAGGGCAGCCTTTGTAGGCAGCACTATGGTTCTGTCCACAATTGCAGCACCACAGCTTGGTTCCTTCAGGACATTTACCATACACATGATCTTCCCGTCCACATCTACCACAGCGCTGCTTATGTCTGCATACTGCTACTCTATGGCCAAGCCTTTGGCAATTAAAACATCTTAATGGTGGGGGAATATAACGTTGCACTGGAAAAATAAGAATTTCATTTGGAAATGTAATTGTTATTTCTGGAGGTAATTGATTCTCATCAAATTCTAGCAAAACAGACAAACTCTTCATTCTTTGTCTGCCTTTCCTATAACTGCAACGTGTGACTTTGCTTACTTTGGCTCCAGATATATTTGAGGAAATATATTCATCAGTGAATTCAATTGGAACTTCCTTAATGATTCCACGTTTCTTTTTTCCCCTTTTCCATTTCATCCCCAACTCATGATAATTTCCTGTTTGTTCCCCTGTACGGTTCTCCATCAAACCTGATGATTGGTGGGCATCTCGGAACATTACTGTCTCTGCTCCACTGTTGGGGCTAAAAAGACAATGAAATTCAGCTTTTAACATTTTAGTTATAGTGGGTTATAGTGGAAGTATACAGTTGATGAGTTATAGTGGTTATTATGGAAATTTTGACAAATGTCATCTGAGAATTTTTAGTTTGCAAAGATGTGAACAAAATGTGACAACATTCATTGCAGTATGGTTTTCAATAGAGGTTTGACTGTTTGTGGACTACTGAATGACGCTGTACCATTATTGTACACCCAGACCCCAAGAGAAATGGATGTAGTAGTAATTGCTTCCTAGCAATCAGTTCAATAAAATGGGTTAGTTTTGGCATTTCGTGCAGTTTGTTTATATTCATACCATTCTCTCAGGCACAGCACTATATATGTACTAAGTGGTGGTGAAGCCATGATTATATTCCGTGAAATTATACTTGTACAGGCTACTATAGGCTTGCCACTAACATTAGTCTGTTCACTGCCAAAAATAGTGCAATCTATTTGATACTGTCAAGATTATGATTAGCATAGTGCTGAGTGCTACCGCAACAACCATTTTTTTTTCCTTTTCTTTTTTTCTGTCAACATTTCCATCTTAAGCATTGCATTCAGAAAATGAACATTATCAAACCTCTTTGCTGAGAATTGCAAACTGAGTTGATCAAGGCCCATTTCATTGAAGATGTGGTTTATTCTCTCCAAACTTCGCCCGACCCCATAGCGCTCGGTCATCAGACGCTCCACATCGGACACGTCAGCATTCTCCAAGTCGCCCCAGGGAATAGGTTTAAAGTCAGGCACCTCTTGAGTCAGATACCTCTTAAACCTCTTCTTGTCTTTGTCTGACAGTTTGTCCAAAGCATTGTATATGACTGTTGTAGGGTCACTCATGCTTTCTGCAAATACAAAAAAAACAATCATCATCATAATTATCATCATTGTCAAAAACCATTCTGGTCGTGATTTTCAAGCTATTGTTGTGGAAATAATTCAAATAAAAGTTAAGAGACATCATATTTAAAATGTAATAAAGTACTATATCAGCAGTGTAACATGACATATCATATTACAGTCAACAATTAAATCCATTTGAATGATGTAATAACCTACATCAACTTCCTCTTACCGCCATCTTGAAATTGTAGAATAAGAATACTGACAGGATGCTATGTAACAATGCGTCAAGATGACTTTACAGCCAAAACATGCATTTTCCCTGTTAAAATTGACCTTCACCCAGAACTATCCAAATGACTCTTAATCTATTAGGTTAAAGGTGCAATTTGAGTTACTGTATGGTTTCAGTGTTATTATAGGCATTGGATTTTTTTCACAGTGTATTTAGGGTGTAGACAACTAGCGAATCAAGGGGGGAAGCCAACGATTTGAGATAATTAAATCATGGAAACCATGCAAGAACTCATATTCCATTTTTGAGTTAAAGTACTATAAGTTAAAAGCTACGGGGTCTGTTTAACAGAAAGTTCAGTATAACTATCATGGTAAATAATAAATTATACATTGTCTTACCTTTGAAGTTGATGCTCGAAGCAGCACTCCACGCAGAGGGCTTGAGATGGCTACCCTCGTAAACCAGAACTCTTCACATTTTTGGTTGGTTTGGTTTGCATATCACTATTAAATCTACTACTACACTTCAAAATTAAGTCAAAACTAAAAGTATATAAAATGTTAACCAACAGATCGATTTAGCCGCCTAATTTAACAATGAAGCGAAAGTGTGTCTGCAGGAGAAAGAGGAAGTTGTTGAAGTGGGAAGTCTCGATATGTAGGGGGAGGGGTTGTGTGTGTGTGTGAGCATGAGACTAAGAATGTTGTGTGTGTTTGATTAGATGATTAGTGTGTATGTGAGTGTGTGTGTGTGTGTGTGTGTGTGTGTGTGTGTGTGAATGTAGTGGATGGCGGTGATGACCATCAAATAGGCTCTGTTCCTCAAAGCCAGTTAGATCTGAGGGGGTGTCACACCTCCACAGCTGTCAGGGGGGCCTGTGTGCACTCTGCACTCACTCACACATCAATAAGAGAGAGAGAGAGAGAGAGAGAGAGATGACCTGTACTTATGACCTGTAGGCCTACTTCTATTTTGTTTCTATGTACCTGTTGTTACTGGTTCTTTTATTCTATAGACCTATGTTTAATTTCTTTGGCATTATGAGTGTCTTGTTCACCATGCCATTAAAGCGGTCCACACACAGTGCTGAGCACTCTGCTTCAAACATTCTATTCCATTGTTTTCAATGCAGTCGCGCACACCAGCGCTAAACTCTTCTGCTGTTCAGAATCCACTATTGATTCCATTGGCTATTCTATAGGCCTATGTCTCATTGCTTTGACATTATGAATGTCTTGTTCGTTATGCCATTAAAGCATTATTGGAGAGAGAGAGAGAGAGAGAGAGAGAGAGAGAGAGAGAGAGAGAGAGAGAGAGAGAGAAAGACATGATTGAAAAGATCAGAAAAATTGAAGGAGAGAGAGATTCATAAACAGAGAAAGCATTTATTAAAGTAATACTGTACTGTTGCAGGAACACTGGATACATTACAGTATAATATACCTTCCTCACATAGGTGACTGTGTGTTCAGGTAAATGTGAATCTGCTGAGCTATGAAAGCAAACTCACAGGTTTGTGTGAGTCTGAGTGTGTGTGTGTGTGTGTGTGTGTGTGTGTGTGTGTGCGTGTGTGTGTGTGTGTGTCTGTATATGTATGTGTGTCTGTATATGTATGTGTGTCTGTATATGTGTGTGTGTGTGTGTGTGTGTGTGTGTGTGTGTGAATGTGTGCTTATTCCCCTCCCCCTGAATAATGTTCTCTTTCATGAGCGCTGTGTGTGATGTCATGCAACCCAGCCATAGCGCCTCAGTGCCAGAGAGGAAGTGACATCAGCAGAGGAATGAGACTGTGTAGACACCGCTGTAGATTAGTGTTAACAGTCCCGCTTATGTCAAAAATCTTTCTCCATTTGCACAGCTCTGTGTGTGTGTGTGTGTGTGTGTGTGTGTGTGTGTGTGTGTGTGTGTGTGTGTGTGTGTGTGTGTGTGTGTGTGTGTGCGTGCGTGCGTGTGTGTGAAATTCAAATTCTCTATGCAAATCTATCTGTGCAATACATGACATTCTCTTTGCAATTCTCTGTGTGTGTGTGGGAGACCTGATATGTCCTTAATGTCCTTTGCTTATGAGTGTGTGTGTGTGTGTGTGTGTGTGTGTGTGTGTGTTAGGGTTGGGCGATATGGCCTTAAAAGTATATCACGATATTTTCTGTTTTTTATCACGATAACGATAACTGACGATAAAAAGTATATTAGGCCTACAATTTAACACAGGGTTCATACAGGTGCCTTTCCTGGTGAACCAGAAGCTATGTGTTGACGCCCAGGGGGCTGGGCTACACAAACCTTCTGGTACACCAGTGATTCGCTCTCCTCCTCCGTTTTCGAAATAACCGGGGCAGCACGACGAATCAGGATCGTAGGGAGGGATTTCAGTGGGTATGACGTTTCTGTTTTGGTTCCCGACCTGGCGGCGCTTACGTGACGACACGTCCTACGTCACAAAGCTTCAACGTGAGTGGTCGAAGTGTCATGTCATTCATATGAGGTTGCTCCAACCACGTGCAAGCATATTTTGACTAAACCACGCCTGCGGAGAGGCGTGAAAGGGCAGTGTGCCAGTAGCCTGTTACTTACAGGCTACTGGTTCACCAGGAAAACAGGTGCCTGAAACCCTTGAAAATGCTTGGGTTTTAAATGTTGCGTTTTCAAGGTTTAGAAAGACACTTCTTGAAAATGTTGTACAGGTAGCCTAATCAATTGTAAAGTAATTGCTGCCTATAAATATTCACCTGACAGAGTTGTTTGTGTAGGAAATATAAAATTATGATCCTAAACCTGACAATTGTGCCACTGCGTGAGTGAGTGATCACGCCTCTCCCAAACTCACTTCATAAATTGTCCATGGCAATGTATGTAAGACGCGTTTACAACGCAAGCAGCAGATAGACCGATGTGATTTTTTGTACAGGGCGGTTTTCAACATAATAGAATATTAGCAGTGCAATGTTGTCACAGACGAGAGCCTACAGTTGACATAGAAAATAATTTCCAAAGTGCCAGAACCATCCACCCCTTTTAGATCGCTAGGTCAGCATTGAGTCAGATTGCGTCTAGTTTATTTGTGCTTCCATTTGCGCTCAGATAATCAACATGTCCGTAACAGCAACGGAGAAAGAATAAGCAATTCTTCCCACGTATCATAGGCTGTAGGCCTTCTGTGAGTAACGTATTTGTGAAGAGAGAAAAAAAAACGTGTTCAATAGGCTATGCATGACAGTGCGCATACACCAGTCTATGCAACTTCAGTTCGCTCCATCTCTCCACTGATCAAAGTTTGCCTGCCCTTGTTGATGCTGCCCTGACATCGCGGCAAGAAACCTTGAAACTGTGATTTGACATGTTGAATGTTTAGCGGCTTGAAACTACTTGTAACTACATGAAAACTTTGATTCACACCGCTGCGGTTATCTCATGTTGTCTTAAATCTTCGGTCTGAATTTGAATAGGCTTTAGGTTAAGCTACGCCAGCTACTTCCATAGCTGCACTCAAACAGTAACGTAGGCTATTTGTGAAGAGAAAGAAAACGTGTTCAACATATGTGCGCATACACCAGTCTATGCAACGACTCTACTTCGCTCCATCGCTCCACTGACCAAAGTTTGCCTGCCCTTGTTGATGCTGCCCTGACATCGCGGCAGGAAACCTTGAAACTGTGATTTGACATGTTAAATGTTTAGCGGCTTGAAACTTCTTGCAACTACATGAAAACTTTCATTCACACCGCTGCGGTTGTCTCATGTTGTCTTAAATCTTCAGTCTGAATTTGAATAGGCTTTAGGTTAGGCTACGCCAGCTATAGCTGCACTCAAACAGCTTGAGCTGAAGGCATGGGCGGAGCTTGGTGAGGCTGCGAGTGAGCGCTTTGCATATGCATAGGCCGTTTCTCCTAAGCTTCATTAGACACTAACAAAACATTTTCTGACTTAGTCTATCGTTTTTGCCGATATGACAAAATTCCCATCGTGGGAATTCTTTTTCCCGATATACCGCAGACGATAATATATCGCACAACCCTAGTGTGTGTGTGTGTGTGCATGCGTGTGATATAAAATTCTCCTTACAATTCTGTGTGTCTTAGACATCAAATCCCTTTTCCCTTCTCTCCGTGTGAGCAATGGCATTGCATTTCGCAGTCTCTCTCTCTCTCTCTCTCTCTCTCTCTCTCTCTCTCTCTCTCTCTCTCTAAGATGAACTAATAATAGATAATCTGAAATGCAGAAATATCTTACATAAATTCTACTGGTTATTTAGCAACTGTCAATCATCCAGATCTCAATCCATGCTAATATTTTAGCAGCAAAGCTAATTAAATTACAAATTGAGGGCTCAGCACCAAAAGCCATTAAATGACACACAGTTTGCTCAAGTATATACAATTTGTTATGTGTAAAGTTTTCACCTATTTATTGACTCAGATAGCTGACACAATACTTAATGAATATATAGCCTTTTTGGCTCTCAAAGGTCAATGGAATTGTGATTACTAGATTAAAAGAGAATATGAACTTTCTCCTAGGGTTAACACAAGTTATAAGTAAACAACACTTTTGTTTAGAGTTCTTAAAATAAAATCAATATTATATAATCATGACATAGATAACACAAAATATGTGAGAGATGCCAATAACATAAGCAGATGCATGATGCAATCAAAATAAGCTTTAGAAAACATTATAATAACAAATAAATATATTATATGGTATATTTATTATTATTTATAAATTACAGGCATCTTGTTTTTCTCTTGAAACCAATC
>JAODXP020000032.1:20334206-20336706 GCA_027497455.2 Sardinella longiceps | reverse complement strand
ACACTCAGAGAGCTTTTTTTTTTGTATATGTGTGTGTGTGTGTGTGTGTGTGTGTGTGTGTGTGTGTGTGTGTGTGTGTGTGTGTGTGTCCTCTTTGACAGCTATTCAACATGAGAGATGTCCCAGAGAGGGACAGAGAGAGAGAGAGAGAGAGAGAGAGAGAGAGAGAGAGAGAGAGAGAGAGAGAGTTTAGTGTGTGTGTGTGTGTGTGTGTGTGTGTGTGTGTGTGTGTGTCCTCTTTGACAGCTATTCAAAATGAGAGATGTGTCAGAGACGGACACACACACACATACAGACACAGAGTGAGAGAAAGAGAGATTGTATACTTGCATATTTATGTGTGTGTGGGTATGTATGTCTGTGTGTGTCTGTCTGTGTGTGTTCTCTTTAAAATGCTCTCAGACAGTTCCAACTATTTTGGCTTTTAAGCCTCTGTTGCCACAAAAGGGAGCTCATGCCTGTCTGTAAAACTGACTCAGTCACTGTCCATAAGCCAAAATAGACACAGAGGCACAGGTTGCTATCATAATATCTTAATTTTGCCGAGTCATTTTCCGTAAGCCAAAACAGACACACTACAGGCTATCATCATTATATTTCACTGTAGATGTACCCAATAAATGAAAACCGCCACTCATAACTAAGTGCGAGGGAAAGCTGGTTTATTCACCGACATACCGCTTAGTTTTAACCTGCTACCCATGATGCCCCAAAACCCCCTAACAACAAACAAACACATGACCTCCTACAGGAGAAGTTACCAGGGCAACTATAAACACACAATCTAGACTCGCTTCCTTAAAGGGATGGTTTGGTGTCTTTCAAGAAAAGATTACTGGAGCCCTAGACTCCATGTAAACTGTTTGTTGGTATTTGCAATTGTGTTCAGCATCCGTTGAATCTAGTGCAGTCGGCAGACTCGTGCAACACAACTGTGCTTGAATGACGTGGGAACCATTACTTTACTGTGATATTGCTACATCTGTGTGTGTGTGTGTGTGTGTGTGTGTGGGAAAGATTAGATGATACATCTGCCAATGGCACATTTTTGTGAAACCACACACACACACACACACACACACACACACACACATACGTTCACAAACTCTCTCTCTCTCTCTCTCTCTCTCTCTCTCTCACACACACACACACACACATGCACTCACATAGACTGTCACACACACACATACACTCATGCACACTCAGACACACACACACACACTCACTCACGAACACTCACACAAAGACTCGCACACTGTCCATGTGTTCTCTGACACCTTTATGTGTGAAAGACAGACAGCAGAGGCGGCTGAGTTGAGATGGAGGCCTTTATGTCATGTGTCAATTACACACACACACACACACACACACACACACACACACACACACAGCCTTCATGTCATATGTCAAATGCTCTTCCGGGACCTATAGCACTTTTATTATTTCTGCACTCAAACACACATATGCTTCAGCCATCCCTAACACACACACACACACACACACACACACACACACACTGACACATAGGCTACACACTCTCGCACAGAGAGAGATAGAGAAAAAAAGGAGAAGGGATCTAATTTTCAACATTGTGTGCGATCGGGTGTGTGTGTGTGTGTGTGTGTGTGTGTGTGTGTGTGTGTGTGTGTGTGTACCTAATGTATTGTTGAGTTATGTTTCTGATTGCCTTTCTTACACACAATTGGGACGCGCACACACACATTTGCGCCAGGCTTTTAAAATGAGATGTTGTGGTGGCTGGGAGAGACAGAGTTAGAGAGAGAGAGAGAGAGAGAGAGAGAGAGAAAGAAAGGGGGGATCCTATTGCACTTCTGACAATGGACACTCTGGGTGTGGGAGTGGAGTGGGACCGCTCGCTGTGCTGGGATCCACACCGTGGGATGGATGGAGGGATGGACGGACGGATGGATAGAAAACCACTGATGTCCTGCGTCTGGAGAAGAAAGACAAAAGAAACGAGGGAAGAGAGAGAATGAAACAGAGGGCGTGTGGTCAGAAAGACGGGAATTCAGACCGGAGAAATCTGGAGCCTTGCTCCACTCATCTACGAGTCCTCGGAGTCGTACTGTTCATCCTCAAAGGACTCTGACTCACTGACCAGCACTGACCATGGAGCAGCCCACAGCTTTACACATCTGCTGCAGGGGACTTAAACATTCTAATTCGCTTACCATTAAAGGGGACCTAGGCAACTTATTGCCAAAATATGTACACGTACGCACTTTTCACACACACACACACACACACACACACACACACACACACACACACACACACACACACACACACACACACACATTTCTCTTAAATATCAAGTATCTAAGACTTTGTTCTGGATGGTCTCTCATTGAAGCTGTTCTACTGTGGCTAGCCACATCAATGGCGACAGAGACTTCCTTGCTCTGCGAGTCAGTCCACAGGCAGGAGAAAGCACTCCAACAGCCTCCAACTATTACAGATTACAGTACGTCTCCTGACG
>JAODXP020000032.1:20304206-20321706 GCA_027497455.2 Sardinella longiceps | reverse complement strand
GGATTTCGTGCAAGTAGCATATTCACCGAAATTAATAAGTGTCAGTTCACCGTTGTGCATAACATTCAGCCAGAGGTCCGGGAGAGAGAGAGAGAGAGAGATAGAGAGAGACATTGTCAACTTCTCACATTGTAAGGTCAGTGCTTGCTCCCCATTACATTCAAAAGTCCGCAAAGCCTTTACTGAACTCCTGCGCCGTTGCGCAGACTGGAGAACGAAACCCCCCCCCCTGCAATTAATTCATGGGCTCCCACGAAGATGGAATCATAACTCGAACCCTGCTCCAACCAATATGGAATCCTGCGGGACCTGCAGTAATGCCTCAGCTGCTCCTGAGTCGAGAGTCACTTAGCAGAGAGTCATTTTCATATTTGCATTTCCACATGAGGTTGTCAGAAGGCTTACTTGACCCACTTCCCCTCTCATAACCCAAGGTCAAACTTGTTTTTAGTTTTTTTTTTTGCATTGTCAAATTACACACACTGGTATTCAAAGTTTTTATTACTGTAGGCTAATAGATCAAAGTTATTAAAAACTATTTAACTCCTATATTTAGATTAATTTTGCGTTAACTTCACAGGTAAAGAATATTTGTGAGTGTTTGACTCTCCTTTCCCTGACTCCACTACCTCTAATCCATGATCCATGTAAGCCTCTGTTCTACATCCTTCACAGACCCTGAGACACACCTCACTTTGTAATGTACACACACACACACACACACGCACACACACACACACACACACACACCTGCATGCGTAACCAAGGTGTAAGTGGAGCCTTGTGCCTTCCCTAACTTTGTGCTGATCAAAGGTTACCCAAGCAGCGCCATGTCAGGGGATTAGAGCACACTGGATATGGAGTGTGTGTGTGTGTGTGTGTGTGTGTGTGTGTGTGTCTGCGATTAGACTGCTCTGGATACGAGGCATGTGTTTGAGTGTGTGTGTGTGTGTGTGTGTGAGTGAGATTAGACTGCACTGGAGAAGATTTGTGTGTGTGTGTGTGTATATGTGTGTGTGTGTGTGTGTGTGTGTGTGATTAGACGCACTGAATACGATACACACACACACACACACACACATTTCCCAGCTGTCAATAGATCTACATACAATTTAGTGTTGCGTCTGCTAGACCCCGTGTATACAAGGCTTGTGTGTCACAATGTGTGTGTGTGTGTGTGTGTGTGAGAGAGAGAGAGTGTGTGTGTATGTGTGTGTGTATGTAATTAGACTACACTGGATACTGAGCTACTGAGCTGCCCTGAATGGAATGGAATGGAGTTAATAGGTGAAGGGATCAGGGTTGAGCTACTTTAATATCACAGAAATAGTCAGGAGTGGATGGATGGAGAGAGAGAGAGAGAGAGAGAGAGAGAGAGAGAGAGAGAGAGAGAGAGAGAGAGAGAGAGAGAAATGGATGGATGGATGGAAAGGAGAGTTATTAGAGCTGAAGGAGAAGAAAAAAGCAATGGCATAGAGAAAATGAAAAGAGAGATGTTTAAAGTAAGATAATATAATGGAGGAGAAGAAAGAGAGGGATAGAGAGGGGAAAAGGAAGGAGAGATGGACGAGAAGGAAGAGAAGAATAGAGGAGAGAAATGGGAGGTGGATTGAAGTTAAAAAGGAGGTCTAATGGGGATGTGTGTGTGTGTGTGTGTGTGTGTGTGTGTGTTTGTGTCAGTGATGGCTTAGGGAGTTAATCGTGACATGAAGCAGTCTCTACGGAAAGCTTTTACACTTGTTTACTGAGAGCTGACACCTCTCACATCTGCAGTAACAAAGCTCTCAGAGACACTCTCTCTGTGTCTGTGTGTGTGTGTGTGTGTGTGTGTGTGTCACACACTGTCATTTTATGGATGATTGTTAGCAGATTCTGCTGTCAGAACAAAGATGGAAACTCAATACAGGCGCATTTCATTTCTCAGTGGATGGATTTTATCAGTACACACACACACACACACACACTCACATGTGCACACACACACACACACACACACACACTCACATGCAAACATGCTCTCTCTCAAACACACATAGCACAAGTATCTCTCGTATCTTACATACACAAAATTGGACACACCCTTGATATAAACGTGCGCACACACACACACACTAAACAGGCCCATAATGGTGAATCATGAGCAGGTGATGAGGTCATCTAAGGTTACTGCCATCTGCTGCAGCTCCCTCTGTTCATTACTGTAACCATGCTCAGCCTAATGATGCCACTAACCTGTTTGTGTGTGAAAGCATGTGTGTGAGAGTGTATGAATGCCTGTGTGTGTCTGTGTGTGTGTGAGCATATGTGTGAGAGTGTATGAATGTGAGTGTGTGTGTGTGTGTGTGTGTGAGTGAGAGAGAGAGAAGAGAGTGCATACAGCAGTGGTCCCCAAATATTTTTCCTCAAGGGCCAAATTTTATCAAGCATACCAAGCCAAGGGCCAACCCTGCAAACATTCAAAGCCACGCGTTGAAAGGATGCTAGTTAGAACATCACGAAGTAGTCTTCTTTTAGTCGTCTGCTTTCTTTAATGCACCTCAATAAACTTCATTATAGTATGATTGCCTGTATAGGCCTACTGCTTATGAGGTCTGTAAGCATGTTTATGGAGAAAACTGATAAGTCAGATGGTGCTGCGGGCCACTCATTTGGTTCCTGCGGGCCGGATCTGGCCCACGGGCCGCCATTTGGGGACCAGGGGCATACAGTATGTGTTTATAGTGTGTGTGTGTGTGTGTATGTGCGCGCGTGTGGGAGCATATGTGTGCTACTGCATAGAGTATAGTGTGCATTCAGAATGTTCTTTTATGTTTGTGTATTTTGTGCGGGTGTATTATTCCATGTTTGTCTTTGTTTGATCCTGATTTGTGTTGTGTGTGTGTGAGTGTGTGACACTTGCATGTCTGTTACCCTTTGCCTGTGTTTGTTAGCATTTGCCTGAGTGCATGTGTGTGTGTCTGTATGTGTTTATGTGTGTGTTATTGTTTGCCTTTTTCTAGTCTGCATGTAGGTATTTGAGAGTCTGTGTGAGTAAGAGCAATTGTGTGTGTGTGTGTGTGTGTGTGTGTGTTTACTGTAATGTGAGGTCAGGTTAGGGTGTGTGTGCACGAAAGCCCAATAACTAAAGACATTTCCCGGCAACTGTTGCGGTCGTCTGCTATTGTTGTTGTGCCACTTTTACAAAGCCTGCTATATCATGGTTCGTGCGTCGTAAAAATCGCCCTCGAAAAATGCTTGCGGATGTGGATTTAATCATGGAAGCCTTTAAAGAAGTCTTTTTCATAGGCCGTGTGTTCTCATTGAAGGTCACGATTCTTAAGTGAACTCAGCAGTCTTGCGCACGAAAGCCTCCTAAAGCATCTTCAGCATTGGGAGTGACTGACTACATGAAAGCTTTGCGGCCATATGCAGTCTCGCCCATAGAGCACAAATATGGCTTATTTCCTTATTGAGGTTTTTTTTTTCCTTCTTCAGATTGACCGCTGCTGATGTGTATTGATGAATTGATGTTTGTTTTGAGGACGTTGACAATGACTACATTTATTTATTTATGCTCAGGGCTCCATATTTCTGCACATATGCGTCCTCTTTATGGAAAACAGTGAGAAAAGTGAAGCCAGTAAAACATTATTTAGCACTAAGATTACCCCAAGCTAGTGAACACAAATACTACACGATGGTAGGACCAACAAACAAACTGCCCCTTATTTAAAGTATAAGTCCGGAGTAAGTTTAAGCATAGCCCTGCTGCATGAGCCTTCTAACAGCAATATATTTAGCATGAAATGAAATAATTTCGAACAGCATGGACCTAATGCGAAACACTTTACATTGAG
This sequence comes from Sardinella longiceps, assembly GCA_027497455.2. Classification (NCBI taxonomy): domain Eukaryota; kingdom Metazoa; phylum Chordata; class Actinopteri; order Clupeiformes; family Clupeidae; genus Sardinella; species Sardinella longiceps. The sequence goes on along the minus strand of JAODXP020000032.1, from coordinate 20,317,870 downwards.
TCAATGTAACCTCAGATCTTGCTTTCGGTTTCCAACAGTCAGGTCCCATTGATTCAGTGTAAAGTGCCTGTTCGCTTCTGCATTCGCGTTCGGTCTATGCTGTACCAAATTATTTTGTTCCACTCTCTAACTAGCGCCTTTAGCAAGCTAGTTAGCATAGCATAGCTAGCATAGTTCAACAGGGCTATGCTTGAATTCACTCCGGTACATTCCTTTAAGGCATGGGACATTTATACCTTAGGTATAACATCACAACATCACTTGGATTATAGTTCTAAAAAATAATGAATCCAATGTATATAGAATAATTACCCACTGGGTTTTACCACTGAAATAAGAGACTATTACTGTACATATGCCCCAATATCATGGCACTGAAAAGAGTCTGGATATGAAGCTGTTTAACAGTGAAACTCTGATCCAGACATAATTTCATTGACATCACACGTGTAAATTCACTGCATTTTCTTACACCCAGTAAATATGCATATATGACCATTAAACATCCTTGTAGCTTTCAACGTTTATTTATCACCATTGTTTCAAATGAGTAACACTATTCTTAAGGGTGCTCACCTCCGCATCAACTAAACACAGTGAAACTTTTCTACTCTATGCACAAATATACACCTTGTGTGTGTGTATGTGTGTGTGTGTGTGTGTGTGTGTGTGTGTGTGTGTGTGTTTTGAGCTGTGTGTAACAGGGGGTCAGGATTTGGCTGATTAGCTTCACCAATTAGCATTGCACTTTCTCGCCGCCATTTTCCAGAAATGACATCATCCGACTCCATTTGCCATATGCTGATTGGTTAATGCTACACTTTCAGCTCATGTGAACGAGCTCCCTGTGCACATCAGGTGTGTGCCACCCTCATCTCCATTAGTAACATGGGCCCTCATTGGCCTAATGAAATGGAGTCGGAAGTGAGCTCCATGAAACGCCATCTTGACAACTGAAAATTTTGTTCAATTTTGGATGAATTCACTAGCCTAGCATTCCACATTGGAATGAATGGGAGGCGGGACTCCAGGTTTATTAATACCTCCATGGTGTGTAATGCCTGACACAGACAGCCTTTGGACCGTCCATTAGTCATGCCTGGGTCAATATCATCACCTGCTTTATGGGGACCACAGCCTAGGTGAGGCCCACACAGGCGCTTCTGTGTGTTTGTCCCCATGAATAGTCCAACACATTCACACACACACACACACACACACACACACACACACACACACGCCTTGTATTACCTTGGTTCATACAGGGTATTGCAGACGGAACACTAAATTACCTGTAGACCTGTTGACAGCTGGGGAATGTGTGTGTGTGTGTGTGTGTGTGTGTGTGTGCGTGCTCCATGCAATGTAATTATTATTACCTTCACCAAGGAGGTTATGTTTTCGGTCGCGTTGGTGTGTCTGTCTGTCTGTCTGTCAGCAGGATAACTCGAAAAGTGCTACACGGATGTGGATGAAATTTTCGGATAATGTGTACATTGGGACAAGCAAGAACTGACTCGATTTTGGTGGCGATCGGTAATCCAGAACATGATCTGGAATTTATATTGTGTTTGTGACCACATTGCCTTGGCGGAAGTCTGCACTCTCTGAGTGCTTTTCTAGTTTTGAAATGTATTTCTTGACCTGAAGCTTATTGTTCTCTCTACATGGCATGCCAATCACTGTATCCTTTTGTTTGTTTTTTTTGTTTTGTTGTGGAATGGACGAAAAGGTCAAGTTCAAGTCCCCAGATGAGGAAATGCAGTTGTTGTTTGTGCTATAGACAGTATACAGTTTACACACAATTATACATAGAAACACACTAAAAACACTCCTGACAGTCAATAAATAATAGTCAATATTAAAAAAAAAACAAGTGACAAGTATCCACAAGTTAGGTGTTATCTATGTGTCTGTGGAATTTCAATATATAGTATATGTACTTATACCTTACCATAATAAGAAATATATGTATTCTGTATATGTATATATCTATTGTTCCAATATTTAGGGAAAACATGCCTGTAACAGACATTTAAAAGCATCAAGTATAAATTGACCTATATTTAAAGTCATCAAGTATAACATAAGAGGCTGATATTAAGTCTGTCAGGTATGAAGTGTCCAAAATACTCATCAAGTAGCCTGACAAGCCAGACTATCACATAAATGTATAGTCTGGCCACGAATGATAGACCCTCTGGTAAAATGGCTAAAACTAGTCAGCGCAACTAACAGGCGATTCACACTACGCTAAGCCCGCCCAATAACTCCCTGTCCAGATAGAAAATTGTGATTAGCTAAACAGCTCGGGTGTGTCTAGGGTTCTAGGCTAGTCATCAAGTGTAACGTAAAAAGGCCAATATTTAAAGTCATCAAGTGTATAATAAAGTGACTAAAGGGACACAAGACAATATTTTTTATAGATATTTTACCAGCCTCAAAGTCACTTTTATGGTTGAATGATGGCTCTCTGCGACACCAATACCATGAATAGGTAGAGGTAGAAAATGGCAGTCCTACCAGGTGTCTTTTAAGTCATTAAAGGGACACCAGGCAACGTTTTACTGTTAATTTACCATCCTTGAAGACACTTTGATGATTAAATGGTTCATTATGGGGTGACTGATGTCTCTCTCGTCAGTCGCTAGCATTTGTTTCAGTAATTCCGCTTGGTAGAATGACTGGTCGCGGATCCACGAAATAGAAACTGAAAGTAGATATAACTGAAATCGCATTTATTATCGGCTTGTCAGACAACGTAGCACATGAAAATGATCATCCTAGGTTCGTACTTTTTGGTTTGCAAATGTACATTGGTTTGGTTGGCAAATAAGAATGTACAATGTAGTTAAGAAGTTAATAAGAGTAACAAATAGTTTTGGTTGTCCATGGATTCTAAGTTTTTTTTTTTTTTGTTTGTTTTTGTCTTTTTCTTATCTCATAGTGTTTCTCTATTGCCGACACATGATGCAGACACTTCCATCAACTGCCACATGATCCTCATCTCTATTGGACTGAGTTTGTGAATCAACATGATTCCACGATAAAGGCAGGGATCAAAATGATTTAGGCCATTTCTGAAACCAAATGTCAGAAAACCTGGGTGGGGAGTGATGGTCACACCAATATGTTCCAGACACATGCCCAAAAACACATCATCGAGAGGAAACCGTTTTACCGTCTGTGCTGCCACATTCAAGCCCAAAACAGTCTGCCGTGACATTAAATACCCACCGCCACTTGGAAAGGGTGGATAGAGCTTCTCATCTGGGAAGATTTCAACAGGGACAAAGTACTTTGAGTTTCTGTCTCGGATGGGCAACTCGGGGCCATGGATGTATCCAGCAAACAGGTGATTTTCAGGTGTGTGGAGTCTTAGGAACTCGACCAGATTCCCTGTGTTCACAAACACGTCATCATCACCCTTTAATGCAAATTGACTGCTGCTGCATGCACGTGAGAACCATCTGAGGAATCCTACCTCCTTCAAGGTCAAGTTCAGGAATATGTCCATGAAATCCCACTGCAAGATATCCCCATATCGGCGACTCTCCAACTCTACAAGTGGCTGGATGTCTTTACCCCGTACCTTATCCTGTGAGCGGCCCATCAGGAAGACCAGCTTAACCCGTCGACCATTCATCAGGCCTGCATGACCCCAAGTGTCCCGCACTGCAGCTCGCCGCTCTACATTTATAGCTGTGGACTTGATGGCTAACAGTAGGTACAGGTCATTCTCACATGGTGAAGGGGTCAGTAGGGTTGGGTATGTCCGACAATGTCTGTAGCGTATGAATTCCTGATATGACTGTGGAAGGTGAGCAGGAATGACCTCCGTGCTGTCGTTGGCTGAACAGGTAAAATTCTCTTGGCTTATGTAATGGTTAATCACAGTTTGTGAGGATGTGAGATTGTGGTTTATGCTTGACCATATCCATGTGGAGGGATTATAGAAATTATAATTTCGGGATGATTTGAGGTCCAGAGGGTTGAACAAGTGGTAGTGCATCTTCAGCATCAAAAAGCAAAGAAGGAAGGCAGCTGCTGTATAGACCAAAGGCCTATTTTTACGGCACCAAATACTTGCTGTCATGTTCACCCTGAATGGCAAAACAAAAGCTTAATTAGTACCATGACCACTTCAACACAGAAACTGATAAGAAATGATCAGTTACAGTTAATGTTTCACAATATGTTATATTTTAGAACAGTGAGAAAGAGCAGAAAACTAGGTTTATTTGGATTATGTTCCATTAATTAAAGTGTTTTCAAATTTGTTGCTGTTACTTCATGTAGCCTGATTCTGCAGTGCACCAATTTCATGTGTTCTCCATGACGCTGGATTAACAGACATGTAGCCTAAGGGATAATGATGGCCTTTTTGAGGTGACCGGTTCTGTGGAAATAATGACGAGATGGAGGTCTAGAACTCTGGTGAGACCTTGAACTCCGCCAAGACATTATTTCCATATTATCACCCGGTGGAATGGAATACTGTTTTCTGATTGGCTGTCAGGGTGTCCGTTATTTCTAGATAACAGGACACCTGAGGCATTGTTGGGTTAAAAAAGTTTCACCAGCGTTCTATATCAATGCTCTTTAGACTGCAGCCTTGCGGATCTTCTTTCATATGAAAATAGTACCCCAACCGAACAGAATAACTTCTTTCTAAACAGAGCCACGTGTTTCTTTTATGTTTTAAACACTTGCTTACCATCTATACGTTTTAGTTGCAATCGGGTGATAAGCGGGATAACGGCCTTCGAGGTGTCCCGATATCAGAGAAATAATGGACTTCGCGTAGGCAAACAGCCCTTCGGCTTCGCCGTCGGGCTGTTCTTTGCCTTCGCGTCGTCCATTATTCTTCTGATATCGGGACACCTCGGCGGCCGTTATCCCTTACGTACCGGTCACCTCGAAGGCCGCTATCCCGCTCATCACTCGCTTGTATTTATCTCCCGTATATTTACAAACAAGTGTTGAACATAGTAGAAACATGCGACTCCAATTTACAGGAAGTTAAACTATTCAATTGGGGTAGTATTTTCATGTGACAGTAGATCTAAAAGGCTGCTTATAGACGGTTTCATGGAATGTTTGCTTGTTGCTTGGTTACGCGAGCTGGCCCTAAGTTTATTTCCGGTCTGCTGTTGTTTTGGTATACGATTATGGCACCGATAGGCAAAGCAAGAGTCAAAATTATGACCAGGTTAAAGCTTGGGTCGAGTTGTTGTGCTGTAGGGTGCAACCTCACATCAGGGACAAACACGATGTCAAGGATAAAAATGTTTCGGTTTCCAAAAGAAAAAGATCGAAGACAAGCTTGGATAGCTGCTGTTAGAAGAGAAGGCTGGAAACCAGGGGGAAATTCACGAATCTGTAGCACACATTTCGTTTCAGGTAAAAAGTAACAAAACTAGCTAATAATACAAAAACAAAGACTCATATAAGGCCATCTAAATTCTGCATCGATAAAAAAAAACAGAGCTAGTAGCGTTAAAAGAAAAGCCTCAACAAACTTTCCCAGCTGATGGGGAGCAACATTGTCGTGCCCAGTGGTCGTGCCTCCCATAAGCCTATAGCCTATACTACACAATGCTGATGTGCAGAGAAACCGTATGCATTTTGTACTAGATAAAGGTATGTCACCAGGATCATAGGGATACTCCAATAAGTACAAATAAGCCATTCATCTAAAAAAAAATCAATGCGCATTGAAGTCACAACCACAACAACCACTCACGATAGGCTAACGTTACTGACAAACCAAGCACGGTAGACTAGCAGAAACAGCAGCTAAATTCAATATTAATATAAGTATCGATAAAATCAGTGAAATCAAACAGATCAGTCCATGCCACAGCGGGCTAGTATGAACTCATTGTCCTACCTTGTCTTGATCTCAGCTAATCCTACAATGCATGGAGTTGACAACGAAGATAACATTAGCCTTCATAGGCTAGGGAATGTGCTGCTAGCAGCATTTTTGCTATTCGCCCAAGTATGGTCAAACACGTTTGCTGTCCAAATTGCCCGACTTTCTTTGTTTTGTTTATTTTTCTTAGATCCTCTCTGTGTATCCTTGTCTTTACTAGATTCCATTTATTAACGTTTTGTCGTCCACAGTCCACTAAGTCTTCCACCCCTGTCAAGTTTAACCAACCGAATCTCTTGATCTCGCCCATACAGCCTTGCTGTTGGTCTCTAAACTATGTGTGTGCGGGGAAGGGGGGCGCTGCCAGACCCCTTCTTAGATAAGTCCACTCAGGAAATAAAATTGAAGTCCTTTGAAGTTCCTCTCTCATAAAAAAATATTTAGCTGGGCAGACTGACAAAAAAAGATTCCAGTTTAAAAGGGCCAAGTAGGCAATACTATCATAATCAAAATTTGTCTCTCACATTGAATCAGATCATTAAAAATAAATTAATAGGCACTCTGCATTACTGTTTACAATACTGTACTACATAGGCCAAAGACATTGTATTAATAACAAAGTACAACTGGAGTGTCAGTGGATGTGCAAATTTAGTGTAAATGTAATGCAATGGACAGCATTGTGTGTGATAGTTCTGCAATATACAGTGTAGTGTAAACTAATTAGAAGCAAGCTATCCAAAGTGGGGATGAGCCCATGCCTTTCAGCAGCTAAGCAATGCAGGCCTAGTACTGTAGATGCATGCACAACAAAATAATTGCATGCTATTGTGTTGTTTTAGGTGCCCCATCAGTTGACCCTAGTCATCCAGATTATGCTCCATCAGTGTTTGCACACAAACATTCCTTTGATGGTGCCCAGAAACTGAAAAGATATCAAAGAAGGCTGAGTAGACCATCAGTGCAAGATGATTCTGGTGAAATGTTTGAGCTACATGCAGAGGACGATGAAGGGTGTATTGCTGTTGGTACAGATATGTCAATGGCTGACATTGAGAAGCTGCAGAAGGAAAATGTTATGCTAAAAGAGAGGGTGCTTGACCTGGAGAGGGAACTGGAAGAACAGAGATCCCGCAGTAGGAAGTCAGGAAATCTCTCTGATAGCATTTTGGCTGATGACAAACATGTCCATTTCTATACAGGCCTTCCATCTGCCACTGTGTTTTTCAGTTTGCTAGCATACATAAGCTCTGTATGGACGGCAATGTCATCAGCTCTCTGCCCACCTGATCAGTTTTTGATGATTCTCATGAAGTTACGGCTTGGCTTAGCTCATCAAGACTTGGCCTTTCGTTTTAATATCAGTTGTGGCACAGTATGTAACATATTTCATGACTGGCTCGATGTGATGGCGAGAGAGTTACAGTGTCTCATTCGATGGCCATCTAGGAAAGACATCAAACGCAATCTTCCTAGCCTCTTTAAGACCACAGGGTTTAAGCACGTCAGGTGCATCATTGATTGTAGTGAGGTATTCATTGAAAGGCCAACTAGTCTACATACAAGAGCGATCACTTACTCACATTACAAATCACATAACACTGTTAAGTTTCTTGTTGGTGTGAGTCCAACAGGCGCTATCACATTCCTGTCGAAAGTCTGGGGTGGACGTGCCAGTGATAAAGTCATAACCAAAAATTCTGGGTTGATTGACCTTCTTGAACAAGGTGACCACGTAATGGCCGATCGAGGATTTAATTTCCCAGAGTACTTTGCCTCTAAATGTGTGCGTCTTCATGTACCAGCTTCTACAAGGGGAAGGCAGCAACTGTCTGGGCTAGAGGTGGCACAATCTAGAAAAATGTCACGAATAAGGATACATGTTGAACGAGCCATAGGAAGACTAAAGTCCTTCAGAATATTGCAGAATACACTGCCTGTCAGCATGGTGAAACGGAGGCATGACAGTGGTCTTTGCACAGCAGACAAAATGTTGATTGTCTGTGCAGCGCTGACAAATCTTGGGAAACCACTTGTTCCAAAATATTGAATAGGGTTCAAGCTACACTAGACCACAAATACACTAGACCACACTCACTGAAGTAAAGGTAACAATCACAATAAATATTTATTAATACAATAAGTTGAAAGCGATTAAAGTTATTGTGCAAGTTACTAATCAGGTTACCTGTATTCTAAGAGCAGTTAGTAAAGGCATTGATATGAAGAATAAATATAGGCTAATGTAAATATGAAGAAGATTAAGATAGATTATAGTAAAGGTGTGAATATGAAGAATAAGTAGAATCTATTTAGGTTTTAAGATGGGTTAGTAAAGGTGAAAATATGAAGAATAAATAACTATTAATCAAGTTTCTAGGTTATTATGTAGGCTAACCATAACCACACTGAACTCCTGACTTGAGGTAGGTAGCACTGACTCCCTGGGACAACATAGCTATACACTATAAATGATCAGGTTTTGCGACCAGTTTCAAGTATTTAGAGCTCAGCTGCAGCCTACCCTCCATCAACTCATCTACAAGTTTTGGTAACATGTGTCTGAAATAAAAATGACGAAGTCCCTGCATATATGAGTGTACAAAGTCAAAGTCATAAGGCACATTTAGTTCAAGGTGCTCGGATGGGGACCAAACAACTAAGCAGGATGTCTTGAGCCCAAGACAGTGCATCCCTAACTGGACCTGTTTGTAATACCCTCTGGGGCCTTTGGGGTTTATTACATACTGCCCATTCTCCACTCTGATATCAATGTTTGCTGCAGTGACTGCATCATTTAATGATTGGCAGTCACTGAGGGACATGGGGCATTTCACCTCAAGCAGCATGCCATCCACCACACCGTCAGGACTTGCTGCCAGCCATGGGTCCTCTGCTGACAAAACCAACCCTTTCTCAACAACCATGCAGCCCCTCCCCTTTATGTGCTCCTTTGCCAGTTTCTCACTGTTAATTCCATATTTTGTGGCAACATTTCCCTTAAATTTTGGATTTAGGTGGTTATTCAAAAATTTTGTTGGGTCTGTAGTATGTCGCTGGGGCACCTTGCTAGCTGTGCTAGCAGTGATTCGTAGCTTGCGCGCCTCGTGCCAAAGAAGTTCAAGGCTCTGCTGCCTGGTGGCACTCTCAAGTAGGATAGCTTGCTCGGGGGTGACCTCTATGAACGCATCATAAAACAGTTTACATTTGAGACAACTGAGAACACCGTTATGCTCACTATGGGTCAGAGTCTGTATGTTCCTAAAAATAGCTTCCTCTCCCTGTACATCCTGATCGTTATTGAAGTCCTGACTGTCAGTCTCAGAGGCTGTGTCTGTCTCACTGCTGTCACACATGACTGAGAAGAGTGCACAGTCTGGCACAACTTCCTAAAAAAAAAAAGTGAAAATAATATATTCATTTATCCTACCAAAGTACTCAAAATAACTTGGTGGATTTGGTACTTATACCTACTTTTAGAGCTTTAAACAGCTTATTTGGTGACCCATTGCTGTTGAGTGGAGGCAGAGACAGGGGAGCTTGTTGACAAATAGACTTAGGTTTCATAAAACTACAGTTTGAAACAGGTTGCGGGTCAGCCTGAGAAGAGAGAAATTGTATACATAACTAGCTGAAGATAATTATTGAGGGGATAACATACAGTTGATGATTGTTGAAATATTAACCTTCTTGGTCACCCGAGACCAAACACTTTGTTTAGAGGTTACAGATGGGCCTCTCTGGAGTCCGTCCTGGACACACTGCTCCACTGTGACCAAAACTGTGGCTACATGGCTGCACACCTCCCCATTGCTGCATACATAGATCCAGAATTTGCAATAACTCATACAAAAGTCAGCATAGAAGAAAAGATCCGAAAACTAAAAAATCCATATCAAATATATTTATTTATCTTGTAATATATGTAAATATCTTTACATAACTACATCAATAATTGTAATGATTAGGCCACATGATCAATTGAAGCAAAACAGCAACATGTTCAATTAGGACAGTCTCCCCACCAGTGCAGTAGGCCCAGAGCCATGGCTCTGAGTAGGCCTATTAAAACTATGTCTTGTGTCAGACTATTTGGGCAATGTAGCCTACATGCATTAGGCCTACTTTAACAAAGTATCGCAATTTAGCCTAAAACCCGAAAGCCATCGCGTTCTAGCAAGGTGAATACTGCCACCCTGTGGATACTTTACGTGTATGCGAAAAGTGTAGCCTAGGCTGGCCATTGGCCAATTAGTTATTTACTATGTAGATCCTGGTAGATCTTACTGAAACACCACGATTTTATTGCCACCTGAAAACCACTTTTTAACGTCGACACTGTGGCCATTATTTGTCTGTAAGTACATATTTTGCGTCATTACAATACTGGATAATGGTTGGAAAGCTCGGAGATATGTCAGATGTTTTTCTTGTCTTTGACATGCAATGAGTTAGGCTAAATGTCAGCAGTAAAGCCATGCTAGCTCTCGCGTTTGGCACTCAGCGCCATGGTTACTGGAGTGAAGTTGGCTTGCTCGATGCTAACGTTAGTTTGTTTGCCATTTAAGCTAGATGGATACGAGCAGAATGTCAAGGAATAAATGTGCTGTGGGACTTAATTGATACCAGAACTAGCGTCAGTTTTACACTCATGCTTACCCGGCCATACAGGTGCAGTGCCCGCTTTGGATATCGCCGGATTTATCACACACAACCCAGGCAGAGTAGTGCTTGTCTAGTCGTTGGCTTGACTGGACTTCGCCATAGACAACAGAAATGTCTCCTTCTTTATAGGTTAGAATGGCTCTCACTTTACCCGAGAAATAATAGTTGTATGCATCTAGGCTTCTGTAAGCCTTAAATGCTTCTCTTGTGTAGAAACACTCCCTCTCTACCAAATATTCAAATATGTTCATTTGACTGACATCTGGCAGATCTGATAAATCAGTCGTGAAATACTCCCTTCTCAGCGTCTCATTAAAAGGATCTGGTAAATTTAGAAGTTTTTTTAAATATCGTTCTTTTTCCTCTTTTTGTAGCTTTTTGTAATATTGGCTAGACATGTTTGTATCCTGCAGCCAGATGTGCGTTATCGTAGCCTATGTTATCTGCCTATTGTTTGCGGAAGTCTACCGGAAATAAAGTTAGGGCCATAGAACGTTCGTGCATTGTTATTGTTGACAACGGTGAAACCGTCTATACTGTTCTTATAGTTGCCACTCTAAAAAGCATTGATATGGCACAGTGGTGAAACTTTTTAACAGAAATGCGTCTAAGGAAGCTGGTTATGCAAAAGTGTCGGTCACCCCATCAGCCAATCAGACAAGAGAATCGTATTCTGAAGGGAGATAATAAGGATACAATGGAACGGAATATGGCATAGAATGCAAATCAGACCATTAATGGGAAGCTATATGTAATGCGCATGTAAACCTACATGTAGATTTCCCCTTGGGCTGACATGTTGATGTGGTATGGACCTTCTCAAAAAAAAAAAGCCTGTGACATAAAAAGTACACAAAAAAGAATTTGCCTTAAAGGGGTATTTATTCCATAAGAAGATGTCAAAGGCAAAAGACCCAAAACGCTTGAAAAGGAGGAGACCATCAAAAAGAACCAAAAACAAACAAACAAACAAACAAACAAACGGCAGCGTGGCAGCCAACAAACAAAATCTCCTTGGCCTGTGTTCTCTAAAAAGGGATGAACCTAAGCAGCAGGGGCGATTCTAGGTTCTGAACTTTAGAGTTGATAGAGGCTCCTGGTTTGAACATCATGCTTTCCAATGCTTAGATTTACGCATTTTTAATCATAACAACCAGCTACGAAATCGATCCAACCACGAGCACTGACATGCAGCCAACGTAATGTTGTCACTTCATAAGACCTAAATAATGTTTGTAAAAACTTGTATGCAGAGGCGCCATCACATGTTTTAAAGTAGTGTTGGCAAATTTTCATGGTGATTAGCCTAAAATGTGTTAGACGTAGGCCTACAGTAGGCTCATTACAAATGCTGGTCATACTGGTGGAGGAGGAATTGGGTTTTTCATGGACATCATATTGCTAATGTCACAGAATAGGACTACCCAGCAGTTGTGAATCAAAGATGGTATATTTATTTGTTAAAGTAGGGTAGACTTACTGGGGGGTCTGGTGGTACTCCCCCAGAAAATTTTGGATTAGTTAGAAGTTTTTCCCTGCATTTTGGTACATTTTAACAGGTTATTATAGCCTATATAGGCTATATTTTTAAATTATCCTATTACTTTAGCACTTCATGTGAGATTTGAAGTTTGATGTTGCACTAAAAAGTAGTATTGCCGGGGCAATACTGGCAATACTGAGGATGACAGCCCTGCTTGAATGATATGTTCGGCTCCATGGTAATAGTAAGTAAGGATAATACAAGGCCCACTGTATGAGAAAAGATTGTTTATTTTGGAGTGTTAATGCTCTGGTGAAATGTGAATGATAAAGGAAAACTTCACTCTAGGAGCATTAGATTCTTTGCTACTGTAATTGTCATTGGCTCTCTGTAAATCAAACATAGGCTTCATTCTTGAAATGGAATTATAGAAAAATCCAGGGTGCGATTTGTGAAAGAAAAAAATAAATAAAATATTCAAAATATATAAAAATAAATAAAATATTCAAAAAATACAAAATATTCTACTTATCCATTCATTAAAACAATCATGCCATTAGTAGGCCTATCTATTCTACAGCGCAGTGTCTACCAGATGCCTCTGAAGTAGGCTACCGCAGTTCATGTGACTGCTGCTGCTGCGTGTAGAGCGCAATCCTGACAAATGACATTTTTCACAAAACTTAGAAACTCTCTCGTTCAGACCCTCCTGCTGCTTGCGGTGTGTTAAATATTTAAATAAAGTGCTGCAGATTACATTGTTTAATGTAGCCGATAATAGCCAAATTACTTTGATAGCTCAGAGATATGTTGACCCAACCCAAGACATTCGTTGGATCCGACGGTACGCGCTGGAAACGTTAACCTATTTTTTTTTTTTTGCAACTGTGAGGAAAGCCAGGGCATTGAGCATAAAAAATAGTGACTGCAGATAGGACCAACTAGGCCTTCCTACTAAATGTATTGTTTGAGCATTTTGCCTAGATTATGCCATTTATTGGTCATTTTCTACAACTGGCTGATTTACCTGAAAAGTGTTCTCATCCCCGCGATTCGGATATTTTGCCTGATACGTTGACATTACACACATTTCATATCAAACTTCAATTGTGCCTTTGCCAAACAGTTCGTTTTCCTTTGCACAAGTTGTTCAAACAATGTGATAACATTATGAAGTTTCCTTTCGTTTTCCTTCTCGTCTATAGCTTTAGTCTTTCCAGTGAGAAAAAAACACCTGTGCTTATAGGATAAAATTCGAGGCAAAGTGAGCCAGGAGTTGTCACGCACAGAATTCAGGACACAGGACGCAATTTTTTTAATTTTATAATTCGCGGCACACTAGATGTTTGTTAGTCGCATTGCTTGCATACTGTCACGAGATATCAAGGGGGGATAAATGTTATCCCCACCGGAGATAAAATTATTCAAGCAGAGGCAGGGATACCAAAACCAGAGGTTAGGAAATCCGACCCATCCCCCCACCAAATCGCACCCTGGAAAAATCCATCTAGATTCTTTCCAGCGTATCAGTTCACTATCCATGCCTTAGATTCTTGAGCAAGGTAGGCTCTTTGCCTTTCAGGCTAATTATCATACTTTTAAGCTGTAGTTTCAGTTATTACCTGTGCCACCTATAGG
>JAODXP020000032.1:20294897-20304106 GCA_027497455.2 Sardinella longiceps | reverse complement strand
AAGGACGTCATTCTGTACAGAGTCTTTTGAATATATACTGTATAGTATACCTCAAAGCAGACCATATAGTCAAATATTCCCACCCTTAAAACTAACATTCAGGACACAACATATTGGTCAATACCAGGATACAAGGTGCTTTTCCTTGTCACATACAGTACATATGATTACTGGTGTAAAAAATGCAGTCTATCCAGTGTCAGCCTATTTGTGCAAAGTACAGAAGTGCAGTAGGAAAATGGCCAGCGTTGCTTCACAAGTTGGAAATTGAAAACTATTATATAAACATTTATGACCAAATAAAATGTCCTTCATTTTTAGATGTGAAATTCATATAAGAATAGATGATCAGTCAAACAGCAGAAGTTGACCTCTTGAGAAGAAATATGACTGCAAAATGATTTTATATAAATAATTTACAAACAAATCTCATTTCATTGTTTTGTAGGTACCGTCAAATAAAGTGTTGCCGATATAAGATTATAAAGGGAGACAAAGACACAGTATACAGTATTACAGAGTAGGCTATAATGTCTATAGTAAGGTATACTCACCGGACAGGTAAAAAGAAAGGTAAACCTGCTCCAACACCATCACCTGCAGTAACAATGAAATTTACTCCTCCACTCACACTTTGCCATGTGAGATATGGCTATTAAGTCTGGCAGTCTGATATCAGGGGTAGGGTTCACTGGTTTGTATACAGACGCTTTGAGGAAGTGTGGCTTTTCTAGGAGGAGCAAGCAGCTTTCTGAGCGAGCAGTGGGATTTCTCAGGCTGCTTAGTCATCGGCTTCCCAAAAGCCTAGCTGCTAACCAGTTAGCAACTCAATTAGTTGGCAATGGGGAAAATTTGCATTGCAACCACAGACTATGCTTAAGGGAATCAGATCTCAGCTTCGCTCACTGCTTTGCTTAGTGGCCACTAACTCCGCGCTAATGAGTGGCTCAATCCTGAAGTCCCCAACCTCTACACCCACTGAGCCACCCCCCCACCCATCCAAAGTTCACAGATGACACAATGAGCGACTGACAGCAGGTGTTTATATCTCCAATGTCCCCCACCACACACACAAACACACACACACACACACACACACACACACACACACACACAGAACCCCTCTAGACTGTGACCAGTGTTGCAGCAGTAAAATAAGAGAAGTGGGTAAACAATTAATGTTGTGCTCACTGCAAAGTGGGGTGCAATATGTATAATCAGATGTATAAAAAACATTCTGAAAAAGTTTGATGATTGGAGTTTATTTCTGTGGTGTTAGTTCTAAGTCAAAGGAATTTTCCACATTTTTATGAAATTGGTTTATTTACAGTCTTACCAGGAGTTGCATTATGTGGGTAAAAGCATTTTGGTGTCAGTGCATGTGTTTTCCTAGTCTGAAAACCCTACTTTAGCGTTATAGCATAGGTCATGGAATGTAATGTAATGTAAAGAAAAAGGTAGGAGGGTAGGAAAACGCATGCACTGAGACAAAAATGCTTTTTCTCACATATGTAACTCCTGGTAAGGGGGTGAATATCCAATTTTCATAAAAAAAAGTGGAGACAATAGACAGACAAAAGAAAACTAGGTTCGTAAATGAGGACATCTGCCAATAACTATTATTCTGTGGTATCTCCTTTTGATCGCATTGAATTCAGCTGTTCTGACAGCCACAAATGTCTGATATTGGGCAATAAATCAATCAATAATAAATAAATAAAGTGACGTAGGCATGAGTGGGACTTTTGAATAGACTTCCATCCCAGACCATATGACATAGCCAATCAGTAAGGGTGAGTAGCCTACCAGGCTATACCTCATGTGCATGTAAACCTACATTCCCTCTTTGTACTGCCATGTTTACAGAGTAAATAGCTCTTGCTTTACTTCTCTACACAGTAATTAGAAACACATTGTGTATCCTTTAAAGTCATTTTCAGGAAGAGAGGAAGGTAATCTGTACAGTTGGGTGTCTTTTGAAATCTGATGTCTCACAGCACTCAGGCATCCATTTCCCTAAAGCCTAGTTGCTAACCAGTTAGCAACTTAGTTAGTTGGCAATGGGAAATTGCATTGCAACCACCAAAGTCGCTAACTTAGATAGCATAAGTGCTTTAGGGAAACAAATCTCTGCTCCGCTTAGTTTTTTGCCACAGAATAGCCGCTAACTCGTTGTTAATGTGCAGCTAAATCCTGGAGGCCCCAACCTCTACACCCTCAAATCCAGCCACCTATCCACCTAAAGCTCACAGATTACACGATGAGAGACTGACAGCAGGTGTCTTTCTCTTTAATGGCCTCTCCCACAGAACCCTTTCTAGACCGCCAAGACTTCCACAGTCTGCTAAGCATAGGTATTGAGGGGATTTGTTTTAGTGGGGCTACGCAATACAATATTATTTAAGGAATGCCTAATTTTAAAATAGTAGAAATAGCCTACATAAATGATCTGTTTCGAGCACACTCGTGTCCAACGGCGCTACACCCCTGCAGCTGACACAGTGGCTCGTGCTGTAGCCTACATGGGTCTGGTACATTGGGTCTGACCTGCATGGTGTTTGTCCAGCAAAACTGGAGCCCAATTGATGCTGCGAGGCTTTAAGGGCTTCCGTGGATCCCCAGGCTGGCCACAAAGAGCCGGGCGGGCCGACACGCTAATGCCAGGTGCCAGGGCCTGGCATGGGGTGGAAAAATGCAGAGTTTAAAGAATCGGAATGCTGCTAATGTGTACACACAGGGAATAGACTACCTTACTCTACTCAGTTTGTGCTCTTTCCTGCCCTCAACGGTGCCTTCCAAGCAGTGCTGTTTTTAAGGCACTACCAACTTGAGGTGAAGATTGAGGCGATTAGGGTAAGGCTTCATTTTCTTTATAGCCTGTGCTGACTGGAAGGTGACATTGGGGACAAAAGAAAAGTACAGCAATAAACACACTCCCAAAAGAAAAGAAAACTACAACAACGAAGATGTTCAATGTATTGTTCATATCATCTGTACTGACTTTAACTTGCAAACATTTCTTCTGAAAATGGAAAATACCCAAGCGTGGTTATAATATTTAGACATACATCATTAACAATAGATAAGTGTACATAAACACCGTAATCTACAGCGGACAGCTGCAGAAAGCCTTCTGAGGATTACCACACAATCCAACTTTCATTAGACCGTACTGACTCCACTGGCTGTGCTCGCTGGCAAATGCATTGACACAATACTGTTTCAGACTCTCACACTGTGTTTGTGAAGACGTCCGCACACTGGCTCTGACAGCATTGCGGCACACTTTTGAATTACACCATACGCATGACGGCAGAGTTTGGCGCTGGAGAATTCCATTGGGAATCAGTCCATAGCCCTTTGGGTGAAAAAAAGAAAATGTCTTTGGTTGCGTCGTGCGCCTATGCATCCAGTGGCTGTCCGCCTTTAGTCCTTACTAGAGAGGCTGGTGATGATCATGTTTTAACAGTGTCAGGAATTGATATTTCACATGAAGAAACTGTTTAAGGAGCTGCTTGGTTCAGGTTTTGGTTCTGACACACTGGTGGAATCAGCAAACATCATCTGACAGGGTGGTCAAACTTATCATAGCCTTGGTAGAAGATCCGGTTAATTAGTGCAACTGCTTTTTCACTGAAATATAAATAATATACTAGAAAAAAAAGCACACATAGAGCGCAGACCTCCGCCAGGGGAATGTGGTCACAGACACACCTATCACCACCAAAACACAGATGCTGGCGAAAACTTAACCTCCTTGGCGGAGGTAGTAACATAAGTAAAAAATGAATAAAAATGTAATATGAAATAACACAAATATCGCAAGACTGATTTATACAGAATAATGGAATATGACATGTTAGATTATAGGAAACATTCTGATATTTTTGATGGCAAATTTTGTCCTTTTTGCTAAGTTTTTTTTTATCTACATTTTTAAAAAAGCTTAAGTGTACTTCCATCTCCAGTGACATCATTAATCCATTGCTTAACGCAGGTCTGATTCATGCAGGTTAGCAACGGCTCAGGTTAGATAGATAAGGCTCAGCAACGCTACTGGGTAAACACATAGACTGTTTCGCCAAATATTTCCAGTTGTTTACTCAAGCCCTTTGATCATAGCCGTGGGAAGTAGGGGTGCTGGGGGGGCTGCAGCACCTGAACTTTCCACTGGTCACGCATTCAGCCCCTCCTGCCATATGACAAAAAATAACTCGAAGAACGCATTAAAATATCTTTTCCGTGTCTTGTCATATACATGAGTGTAATGTTTGTAATCGAGAATAACATTAACTGTCAATTCTGATTCAGTAGGCTATATTGTTGCTTTTGCCAAAACTGTGTCATGACAATGCACAGCGCACCCAGCGCAGTGACTATGAGACGCAAAGTGTTCTGTCCATTATGATATTAGGTCAGGTAGCGTATAAGGAAATAGCCTACCGTACTGACAATTCGCCCATGTAAAACCTAAAGGAGACTGCGCGAACAGGTAGGCTACTTTCCCCCCCCCAGCTGTTTAGATGCGCGTCGGAGTCCTGTGACTGACGGCAGCATCACAGTTCAGTTTCTGAACTTCAAGTGCTTTTCTCGATCAGTTCACATCCATAAAAAAACAAACTCACTCACCAGAAATTCTTGGGACACATCCAGCATACTCCACGAATTAATATTAGTAAACAGTTTTGCCGACTCACTGAAGTGAATGCATAGAGCTAGCAAGGACGTTTTGTTTGAATGAAAATACTATGCGCAGCGCACAAATTATTATTTACTTGAGTTGTTAGTTAACAGAATTTGTTTAACCCTTGGTTTTGACCACAATTTCATTCTGATGGGATGGCAACGAGTGACAGGCAGCTGAGTTGTGTTGATGATCTGAGTCTGAAATAATGGAAGTTGCCTTTTGCCATTTAACCTGTCGGTCTGTATTGATTTTTTTTCATGGGTGTAATCCCCCGAACTTGTTTTCCTAGTAGTCTCACTTTAAAAGTTGCGGTTGCGGTTATTACAGAATTGTTCGTGTAGCCTATCTAGTCTAAGATGTAGGCAGGCCTAATTTGCAGATGGTGCAACACCTCTCACTCTTTTTCTGTTATGCACGTCCGTGCGCGCGCCCAAGTAGACCTAGCTCAAATATTTTTGTGCTGTAAACAGCAATTGAATAAATGTAATGTTATTTGTCGGCACTCCTCAGCACCCCCAAGTCAAATCATCTTCCCACGGCCCTGCCTTTGATGCTTGACGGGAAATGGTGGGAAAAAAATAAATTAAAATACGTCCTTGAATGATGTGACATATGCAGGTGTGTGTGTGTGTTCCATTTGATAATAAAAGACTCTTTACATGTTGAATAGTATGAAGCCTACTTTCTGCCTGCCACAGTTTGCAAACCACACTGAAAGAGTCTTAGAGTTGTCAGTTGTCACCTAGTTGTTGAGTCCACTCCCTGGGGGCTATAGCAGCTCGGCCTCGTCACCATCCTTTACGTATCCCTCCACTCCGTGGGGGCTATAGACGGATGAACTAAGAGAGATGTCTCAAGAAAGGTGTACAGCAACAGATGAGAATTCTGAGAATTCAGAGATTGCACTAACAAAGGCAGATGGCACTGGAGATTGAGTGGATGACTACATAGATCTAACAGAGCAAAATGTGAGTACAGAAAACTGGCACACAGTGGGCGGTAGGCCCGAAAATAAAAAAAAACTGAAGAGTAATTACATCAACAACAGTTCGTTCTGATACAATGCAACCCATGCTCCACATCCACCCTAGTAGAAATACAGCCAGGTCTTCAAACCACAATAGTATTTGCACCGAGAGCAGATTTGAATGCCTAAGGGATGTGGAAAATCATAGAGGGACATCACACCACAACCAAAGGGCTATGGGAAGAGCTGGTAACACCTCATGAACCCCACAACCCTTAGTCTTGGTGATTCCACTTTAAGACATTTAAAAGGAGATAGAATGATTGCTGCCTTCCAAATGCTTCTATGGCACTAAAGAAAGCATGTTGTAACTACTGTCTGAGCATAAAACTGTCAAAAGTGTTGTTGTGCATATGGGAGCTAATGATATTTTCAAAGAACAAGAAGAAACATTTATCAGTGGACTACTCCCTGCAAGGGGGAGTTTTGCATTTACTAGACTCTTCAGTCTTAACAACTGGCTTGGAAAAACTTGTTTCTCATCTGGTATGAACTTCAAAGACAATTTCAACCTTTTCTGGAATCGCATAGAATTCTTCAGGCCAAATAGCACTGAACTTAGCCGAATTGGGACCAACGTTTTAGCTGATCACTACAGCCTCTCTCTCCAGCATGCAATCTTTTCACAGCCTTCACCAAGCAGAGCTGCTGATAAGTTCTCACAGACTGACTCAGTCATAGATACATGTATCAACAAAACCTCTGCAAAGTCTAAACAACTACCTCTACAATCACAGCGGAGATGCGTCAACAAGGACACACGGCCATCTGGGGCAGACTGCCAAGGACCATCTAGGCCAGACTGCCAAGGACATCAACAATCACGTGAAGAATGTGAGCATGCTGTTAACAATGGATCTACATCACCTATCCAGACTAAGGACCCGATCAAAGACAATCATGCCATGGCACCATCCA
The DNA here is from genome assembly GCA_027497455.2 of Sardinella longiceps. Classification (NCBI taxonomy): domain Eukaryota; kingdom Metazoa; phylum Chordata; class Actinopteri; order Clupeiformes; family Clupeidae; genus Sardinella; species Sardinella longiceps. Next base: position 20,297,474 of record JAODXP020000032.1, on the reverse strand, counting down.
CACCCCGACCATCCACACAACTACCTCAACAAAGTCCAAGTCTCAGCCCCACTCCTCTGACCTCTTTCTACCATCCCCACCCCCCGCATGGATTTCCCTCAAAGTATCCTGAGATTTTTGCCAATAGCCGCACTCTCCTTTTCCACCCCAAATTGTTCACAAAAAGTATTCCCAGTTCATCCAAAACCAACCGACAGGCTGAACTATGTTCGCTCAGGACTTCCAGCAGGTCACCAGTCTTTTTCACCATCCAAAAAATACATGACATATCTATTAACAGTGAGTCGGGTTTGATATGCTGAGGGTCCCTGCCCTGGGTGTTTAAAAAACAAGCTGGGACTCAAAAAAGTCAATAACAAGCAGAAAGCACCATGGAAGCAATACCCAGCTGTTAAACTAAAGAGAGAATGTAGGAAGTCAGAGAGAAAATGGCACAAAAATAAACTTCACATCCATTATCAAATTCATAAAGAGATGCTCTGCAAATACAGTATAACTATGAAATTGGCAAAGCGAGACAGTCTTTCTTCTCCAACGTCATTAACAGGAATATGAACAATGCCCGTGTGCTATTTACAACTGAAGAGTTCAGATGCAAAACCCCTAACTCCACTTGACCACTTTTTGAGAAAAAGGCCATTTTTTATCAGGCATTTACAGTGTTTTGATTGTAAACAGATATTTTAGACACAGCGAGGAGGCAGGTTTTATTCTATTTTTTCACAAAAACATTTCATTTACATATTCTAGATTTATAGAGGATTCACACAATATCATTAACTCAGTTTTCACAAAATGGTGTTTAGGGGGTTTTGCATCTGAACTCTTCAACTGTAGAGCACCTGAACTTCTGTCAGTAAATGCAATGAGTTTGCTTCCTTCTTCAAAGGTAAAATAGAGAAAATACGGCAGAATATAACATCATAGCTGCAAATAAGTCAGAGGCTGCAACTATCACAGACACACACAGAAAATTTCAACACAATGTCAGAATTTAGTTTGATTGATTTTGATATTCTTGAAAAAACTGTACAAAATCTTGGTTCCTCAACATCGGAGTTGGATATTCTGCCCACAAACTGTTTTTTTAAGTCTGTTCTTAACCTCATAATCGCAGATGTGCTGCAAATTGTAAATACATCCCTAGAGACTGGCATTTTCCCTGTGTCCCTGAAAAAGGCTGTTGTTAAGCCCCTACTTAAAAAGAATAACCTGGATCCTTCTGTACTTAACAATTACAGGCTGATATCCAATCTACCTTTCATTGGGGAAATCCTTTTTATTTACTATTTCTTTTTATTTTTTTGTGCCAAAAAATACTGTTGTCCATCAACTTACATGCGGTGCACACTTTATCTAAGGAGCAATAGTTTCAGGTCTCTAGGCAGACGATAAGAGTGTCCATCAGGAGGAAAGGTGAAAGGTCAATCCAAAGTGATATCCTTTTACCCTTTGTAATTTCATTTTCTATTTTCTGTAAAGCACATTGAACTGCTCCTATGTATAAAATGCGCTATATAAATAAACTTGCCTTGCCTATAGCAGCTCGGCCTCGTCACCATCCTTTACGTATCCCTCCACTCCGTGTAGGCCAGCTCTGCTCTGCTCTGCTCTCCTGCTCTGCCTCACCTCCACTCAAAGTCTCCATTGTACAGCGACAGCGGTGGCAGCATTAACAGGAAGTGATGTCATGGGACTGGGATCCCTGGCAGACGCAGCAGGTTGGCGTCAGACTGTGTATGTGTGTGTGTTTGGACCGAGCACTTTCACACTCTTGGCAGCCTGAGACATTTCAACATTGGCCAGCTCCCATTTGTCTTACGGTGTGTTCTTAGGCACTGAGCTTATGGTGTACTTATAGAGAGAGGCCAAGACTACCAGCTTTCTCTCTCCACTTCACACACATTTCACACACACACACACACACACACACACACACACACACACACACACACACACACACACACACACACACTGTGTCTGTGCACTGCATATGAAAGGAGCTCTAAGGCTGCAGCAACTTATATCCTGCTTATTCTTTTTATGATGTTGCGATGTACTTTTGGTCATTTTCACACTGAAATTCTCCTGCAAAAGTAATTTCGATATTATACTGACCTATGACGGACAGGGCAAATGAGGCAGTCTCGGTTAAAGTTACATTTCAGTTCAATTTAAAAATTAAAATTTAATGTGTCTGTGTTGTCTATGGAAGCGTGTTTTTCCAAAACAATGCAATAATCAGCTGAAATGAATCATGCAATCAATTTTTAAAAGCTTAAATATCCGGACTTTTTGAAGTGAGGTCTTGGCCTCAGTCTTCAAATAACAACTTGCACTGTTGCAGGTCTAAACGACTGACTTGCGAATGGAAGGCATGGAACAGACCACTCGCAGGATGGGGGGCAGCAGGGAGTTGGAGAGGGCCGCATAGGAGATTAAAATTTTTCTCGACCAGTGTGGTCTATTTGACTTTTGTATGGGTTTTTGCATATTAACATGCTTAAGACATATTTTTGGCTAGGTTACTAGTAACCTCTTGTGATGATTTTTCACAACTCAGATTTTTGGTCTGTG
>JAODXP020000032.1:20279897-20284897 GCA_027497455.2 Sardinella longiceps | reverse complement strand
ACACACACACACACACACACACAGGGCTCTTGACATACGTTTATGTAGAAGATCCATCCTACACACTGCCATGGCCTACAAGGACACATTGGCCTGCAAACACACACACACACACACACACACACACACACACACACACACACACACACACACATATACACTTACACTCCATTCGTGAGAACATCACGCCTACACACTGGCAGCCATGGTCTACAAGGACACATTGGCCAGCAAGGTTGGAATAGTAATGTACACTACACACACACACACACACACACACACACACACACACACACACACACATCATTAATGGACCATTAATAAAACAAATGACATCTGCATCTCGACAGTGATGCGTGTGTGTGTGTGTGTGTGTGTGTGTGTGTGTGTGTGTGTGTGTGTGTCTGCTATTGGTTGTAGTGCAATCTTGCATATGTACTTTTGCAAAGAGCGTGAGGATAGTTGAATTCTACTCAGTAAACACTTGGAGACTTGGAGAGACTAATGTCAGTCTGTCTGGTTGGTGACTGAGTGGTGTGTGTGTGTGTGTGTGTGTGTGTGTGTGTGTGTGTGTGTGTGTGTGTGTGTGTGTGTGTGTGTGTGTGTGTGTGTGTGTGTGAGGGGTACATTTGAAGATTGGTTTAGTGGATTAAGTGTGTGTTCTGATGTCTCCCTCCGTCTTTGTCGTTAACCTTGCTCTGCTCAAACAAGCTTGTCTTTGACCCGCGTCCTGCTTACTGGAAACACGAAAGACCTTCAAATACACGTCCCTCTTGTCTGGCTTTGCTCTCTCCCTCTCTCTCTCTCTCTCTCTCTCTCTCTCTCTCTCTCTCTCTCTCTCTCTCTCTCTCTTTCTTTTCTTGCTCTCTGTCCTCCTCCTTCTCTCACTTCCATTCATTCTATCATCTTCTCTGCTCTCTATTCTTCCTCTCTTTTGAATTTCTGTCTTGTACTCTCTCTCTCTCTCTCTCTCTCTCTCTCACTCATTCACTCTTTCACTTTCTCTCTCCCCTACTTACTGTCTCTCACTCTCTTTCACTTCCTTTCTCACTGTCTCTTCCCCTGTCTTTCACTCACTCACTCTGTCTCTCTGTTTTCCATTCCCTCTCTTTCATTGTCTCACACACACACTCTCTCACTCTTTCTTAGTCACTCAATGCACACGTACTCTCTCTCACTCACTCATACACACACACTCTCTCTCACTCACTCATACACACACACTCTCTCTCACTCACTCATACACACACACTCCTTCTCATGTTGAATCCTGCTGCCTCTTAGGGGAAGGAATGTGACTCACAGAGACTCTCTCACAGACTCTCTCTCTCTCTCTCTCTCTCTCTCTCTCTCTCTCACACACACACACACACACACACACACACACACACACACACACACACACACACACACACACACACACACACACACCCCACTCGTTGCATGTATTTATCTAATCCAAACAAGGGAATAGCTCTCTCTCAAAACAATACACACATGCTAACAAATGTCAACAGTAGAATGCCATTCTTCCAGCATGTCTTCAACAGGGCTCTCCCATTATGGCAACCCTATACCTCTGAACTCAATACATTTTCTTTCAAGAGTCAAGGGCTTCAACCTTGAATGGCTCTCAAATATCACCTACTGAAAGAGTTCCGCAACAATCTGTTAATATGGAATTCTAGAGTTAGCTAACCAATACCGAATGGAGTGTGTGTGTGTGTGTGTGTGTGTGTGTATGTGTGTGTGAGTGTGTGAGGGGTGAATTATCTGCTACACCATTGAGCCTATGGGCATAATCCTGCCTGCCCGTGTGTGTGTGTGTGTGTGTGTGTGTGTGTGTGTGTGTGTGTGTGTGTGTGTGTGTGTGTGTGTTGCATACAGTATAGACATATATTCCCAACTGTGAGTAGATCCTGTGATGGCGTCTGTACTTGCTGTAATTGTCTGAAGAGTCGGATGTATAATACTAGGACAGAGCCATGACTCCTCCAGAGTGCAGGTTGAGGCCCAAACAACACTCTAGGAAGCACTACAGCTGTGTATATACAAGACTCCATGTCCCTCCTCTCCATCTCACTCACAACTAAACACACACCCTCACACACACACACACACACACACACACACACACACACACACATGCACACATATACACACACTCACATGAACATATCCATGCAAACACACACATATGCACATTTATACACACACTCACACACATTCACTCACATGAGCACATCCATACATACAGTATGTGTACACACACACCTACACATATACGTACACATCCACACACTCACATGAACACATACATACATATACACGCACATGCACACACACACACACACACACAAAATATGCACATATAAACTCGCGCACACACCTACACATATACGCACACATACACACACACTCACATGGACCACATACATACATGCACAAGCACACACACACACACAAAGTATGCACATATAAACTCTTGCACGCACGCACACACACACACACACACACACACACACACACACACACACACACACACACAGGTGTATTTGTTTGAGCCTGCAGCACTTACAGTATATAGTTTTATCCTGTCAATACCATCCTCAAATGTTCAGTGAAATCCAGCCATATGCATGCAGAAATATATACTGCATTCTCTGCTCAAGAATGTGATTATGGAAATAATTTACCAATCATCAAAAATTCATGCAAGCTTTGTTGAATACTGTTCACAATTTCCTGAATCATGGCATTCCTCAGTGCATTTTGGTTTACCTTCAAGTGCCCACAAGATTTATGCTGTGAGGGAAATCAAAGGGTTTGTCTATGTTTTGGCAATAATAAACAGCTACGCGTTTGATGTGCTTTTCATGCAAAAATCCCAGCAGCGCCGCATCCAGAGAATTCCACCAGGCTCTCGTCAGTGTAACCAAAGCACGGTAATTTGGATAAATGGCGCAGATGAAAGTGGAATTTTGCTTTTACGTGCCTTCTAGACTGTGTCTACAGCCATGTAATTACAGTCTGAAAATTGTCTCGTCTTTATTGTTCGGGCTGAGAGAGAGAGAAAATGCACAAACATCACAGTTTCTCTGAAAATGACCCAAAAAAAAAAAAAAAAAAAAGAGAGACAGACAGAGAGAGAGAGAGAGAGAGAGAGAGAGAGAGAGAGAGATCATGGTCTCATTGAAGTTCTTAGTCATGAGAAATAAGCTATGCTGATATGCTATGGCTGACCATGTACTATTTCTATCTATCTATCTATCTATCTATCTATCTATCTATCTATCTATCTATCTATCCGTCTTTGTCTGTCTGTCAAATGACTAAACTCAATAGAAAATACTCTCACAACAGAGACAGCTCTCTCTCTCTCTCTCTCTCTCTCTCTCTCTCCCTCCCTCCCTCCGTCTCTCTCTGTCCTGCAGGATGAGTCCCAGCCCTACCCTGAGCCAGGACCGCTTTCTCCTTGCATTCCACTGTCATGAGAATAATGATGCCGATGTGAAACCATTTGACCTCGGTAGCATCTCCGGAGGGAGGTAGGCTATAGCAGCTATGATACACCCTCCACTCCCTCCCCTCCCCTGCCCTTCCCTCTGCTCCTCCCTCCCTTGTCTCCTCCGTAGTCCGGACAGCAAAAGACGGGTGTGATTTGTTAAATGCAAGGCTCGCCCCCTTTCGCTTTGTGTCGCTCAACACGGGGGACATCTGGCATAAGCAAGGCGGCACTGTGATATGGGGTCGACATCCCTTTTCTGGGGCGCTGGGCTGTGCCGTATTGAAGCACTGTTCCGGTATTCTCATGCTAATATTTCAAAGAGCGCAACAGATGTGAAACACTCGGTGCCTGTTCTTGTTCAGTTGTAAAGAAATAATGCGAGCTCCATTTCACCACACTCCCTTCACTATTCTTATAATATGTAGAATAAAAAAGAAAACAGACATGGATAAGTGAGGAAAAAAAAAGACATCTTCCTTGGTGGCCTGGCCGATCATGGGGCATTGTCAAGCAAATGTACAACTTGCTCGAGTGACTGAAACAAACGGCTCAAGTCTTTGGCATTGAATGACAGTTTGCTTTACTTTTATTTGCGTATTATATTTCACGTAATAATGTTAAGAGTCACAACAAATAAATGCAAGACTTGGTCTCTTTTAGCGCGCACACCAAAGAATACACATCAGAAAAGTTTGTGTCCTTGAATTAAGCGGTTCCATTTGTTTTTGTTTGCTTTGAATTGATTGCATGGCTTTGATTTCACAACAGCTACAATACAGAAACCAGACGTTTCTCTTATTTTCACAACGTTTGTATTTACGACCGCACTTAAACCTGGGCATAGGCTGCTTTGTGGGCGCCGGGGAACTGCACTTTTAAGCTCACTCCATCCGTGCAGCAGAACTTTCCTGCGTATGGAATTCTGTCACCCCAACCACAAAAGCCGAGATGAATATTGGATCTGCCGCCCTTGCAATCCATGGGCTGGAGTTCGAGGAATTTCTGCCAATTTGTTTAAATATTTTTTTTTTCTAGAGGAGCACGCCCAATCTACACACTCACACCCATATTTCAACAGTTTTGTAAAGCCAAAGCGTTCCTAGAGGGTTCGGCCACCAGCGCAGAGTAATTTTCGTTTAATCTGTAAAAATGGGTGTCTGACTCTGTGGTAGCCACAAAATGGTTTGCGTGTCAATGTCCTGGAAGACCGGTTGATGTTCCATTATCTCCTGGAGACACTCAGTAAACTACCACAGAGACACGAGCGAGGGACAACCACTTCACCACCGCTACTGACGTTGACACGGCGATTTGCATTCTCAGCAACCGTGACAGTTCGACAACAGGGAGGCAGCAGTACGACAACCAGCTCCCGCCCACATCACGTTTCCATTGGCTACTGTCGTGCGTTTCTCAAACTTTGGCCAAGACCCTGCGAAATCTAATTGGCCACAGGACTGCCCAGTCTGTCGCCACAGCATCACGGAGAAGT
>JAODXP020000032.1:20269370-20279797 GCA_027497455.2 Sardinella longiceps | reverse complement strand
TTCTGTACAGAGTCTTTTGAATATATACTGTTTAATATACCTCAAAGCAGACATCATATAGTCAAATATTCCCACCCTTAAAACTAACATTCAGGACACAACATATTGGTCAATACCAGGATACAAGGTGCTTTTCCTTGTCACATACATAGGATTACTGGTGTAAAAATGCAGTCTATCCGGTGTCAGCCTATTTGTGCAAAGTACAGAAGTGCAGTAGGAAAATGGCCAGCATTGCTTCACAAGTTGGAAATTGATTGGAAACTATATATAAACATTTATAACCAAATAAAATGTCCTTCATTTTTAGATGCGAAATTCATATAAGAATAGATGATCAGTCAAACAGCAGAAGTTGACCTCTTGAGAAGAAATATGACTGCAAAATGATTTTATATAAATAATTTACAAACAAATCTCATTTCATTGTTTTGTAGGTACCGTCAAATAAAGTGTTGCCGATATAAGATTATAAAGGGAGACAAAGACACAGTATACAGTATTACAGAGTAGGCTATAATGTCTATAGTAAGGTATACTCACCGAACAGGTAAAAAGAAAGGTAAACCTGCTCCAACACCATCACCTGCAGTAACAATGAAATTTACTCCTCCACTCACACTTTGCCATGTGAGATATGGCTATTAAGTCTGGCAGTCTGATATCAGGGGTAGGGTTCACTGGTTTGTATACAGACGCTTTGAGGAAGTGTGGCTTTTCTAGGAGGAGCAAGCAGCTTTCTGAGCGAGCAGTGGGATTTCTCAGGCTGCTTAGTCATCGGCTTCCCAAAAGCCTAGCTGCTAACCAGTTAGCAACTCAATTAGTTGGCAATGGGGAAAATTAGCATTGCAACCACCGACTATGCTTTAGGGAATCAGATCTCAGCTTCGCTCACTGCTTTGCTTAGTGGCCACTAACTCCGCGCTAATGAGTGGCTCAATCCTGAAGTCCCCAACCTCTACACCCACTGAGCCATCCCCCCACCCATCCAAAGTTCACAGATGACACGAGCGACTGACAGCAGGTGTTTATATCTCCAATGCCCCTCACCACAGACACACACACACACACACACACACACAGAACCCCTCTAGACTGTGACCAGTGTTGCAGCAGTAAAATAAGAGAGGTGGGTAAACAATGAATTTTGTGCTCACTGCAAAGTGGGGTGCAATATGTATAATCAGATGTTTAAAAAACATTCTGAAAAAGTTTGATGATTGGAGTTTATTTCTGTGGTGTTAGTTCTAAGTCAAAGGAATTTTCCACATTTTTATGAAATTGGTTTCTTACAGCAGGAGTTGCATTATGTGGGTAAAAGCATTTTGGTGTCAGTGCATGTGTTTTCCTAGTCTGAAAACCCTACTTTAGCATTACCTTAGCATAGGTCATGGAATGTAATGTAATGTAATGTAAAGAAAAAGGTAGGAGGGTAGGAAAACGCATGCACTGAGACAAAAATGCTTTTTCTCACATATGTAACTCCTGGTAAGGGGGTGAATATCCAATTTTCATAAAAAAAAGTGGAGACAATAGACAGACAAAAGAAAACTAGGTTCGTAAATGAGGACATCTGCCAATAACTATTATTCTGTGGTATCTCCTTTTGATCGCATTGAATTCAGCTGTTCTGACAGCCATAAATGTCTGATATTGGGCAATTAATCGATCAATCAATCAATAATAAATAAATAAATAAAGTGACGTAGGCATGAGTGGGACTTTTGAATAGACTTCCAGCCCAGACCATATGACATAGCCAATCAGTAAGGGTGAGTACCAGGCTATACCTCATGTGCATGTAAACCTACATTCCCTCTTTCTACTGCCATGTTTACAGAGTAAATAGCTCTTGCTTTACTTCTCTACACAGTAATTAGAAACACATTGTGTTCCCTTTAAAGTCATTTACAGGAAGAGAGGAAGGTAATCTGTACAGTTGGGTGTCTTTTGAAATCTGATGTCTCACAGCACACAGGCATCCATTTCCCTAAAGCCTAGTTGCTAACCAGTTAGCAACTTAGTTAGTTGGCAATGGGAAATTGCATTGCAACCACCAAAGTCGCTAACTTAGATAGCAACAATGCTTTGGGCTCCGCTCAGTGTTTTGCCACAGAATAGCCGCTAACTCGTTGTTAATGTGCAGCTAAATCCTGGAGGCCCCAACCTCTACACCCTCAAATCCAGCCACCTATCCACCTAAAGCTCACAGATTACACGAAGAGAGACTGACAGCAGGTGTCTTTCTCTTTAATGGCCTCTCCCACAGAACCCTTTCAAGACCGCCAAGACTTTCACAGTCTGCTAGGTATTGAGGGGATTTGTTTTAGTGGGGCTATGCAATACAATATTATTTAAGGAATGCCTAATTTTAAAATAGTAGAAATAGCCTACATAAATGATCTGTTTCGAGCACACTCGTGTCCAACGGCGCTACACCCCTGCAGCTGACACAGTGGCTAGTGCTGTAGCCTACATGGGTCTGGTACATTGGGTCTGACCTGCATGGTGTTTGTCCAGCCAAACTGGAGCCCAGTTGATGCTGCGAGGCTTTAAGGGCTTCCGTGGATCCCCAGGCTGGCCACAAAGAGCCCGGCGGGCCGACACGCTAATGCCAGGTGCCAGGGCCTGGCATGGAGTGGAAAAGTGCAGAGGTTAAAGAATCGGAATGCTGCTAATGTGTACACACAGGGAATAGACTCCCTTACTCTACTCAGTTTGTGGTCTTTCCTGCCCTCAACGGTGCCTTCCAAGCACTGCTGTTTTTAAGGCACTACCAACTTGAGGTGAAGATTGAGGCAATTAGGGTATGGGTTCATTTTCTTTATAGCCTGTGCTGACTGGAAGGTGACATTGGGGACAAAAGAAAAGTACAGCAATAAACACACTCCCAAAAGAAAAGAAAACTACAACAACGAAGATGTTCAATGTATTGTTCATATCATCTGTACTGACTTTAACTTGCAAACATTTCTTCTGAAAATGGAAAATACACCCAAGCGTGGTTATAATATTTAGACATACATCATTAACAATAGATAAGTGTACATAAACACCGTAATCTACAGCGGACAGCTGCAGAAAGCCTTCTGAGGATTACCACACAATCCAACTTTCATTAGACCGTACTGACTCCACTGGCTGTGCTCGCTGGCAAATGCATTGACACAATACTGTTTCAGACTCTCACACTGTGTTTGTGAAGACGTCCGCACACTGGCTCTGACAGCATTGCGGCACACTTTTGAATTACACCATACGCATGACGGCAGAGTTTGGCGCTGGAGAATTCCATTGGGAATCAGTCCATAGCCCTTTGGGTGAAAAAAAGAAAATGTCTTTGGTTGCATCGTGCGCCTATGCATCCAGTGGCTGTCCGCCTTTAGTCCTTACTAGAGAGGCTGGTGATGATCATGTTTTAAGAGTGTCAGGAATTGATATTTCACATGAAGAAACTGTTGATGACACATGAAGGAGCTGCTTGGTTCAGGTTTTGGTTCTGACACACTGGTGGATCAGCACACATCATCTGACAGGGTGGTCAAACTTATCATAGCCTTGGTAGAAGATCCGGTTAATTAGTGCAACTGCTTTTTCACTGAAATATAAATAATATACTAGAAAAAAAAGCACACATAGAGCGCAGACCTCCGCCAGGGCAATGTGGTCACAGACACACCTATCACCACCAAAACACAGATGCTGGCGAAAACTTAACCTCCTTGGCGGAGGTAGTAACATAAGTAAAAAATGAATAAAAATGTAATATGAAATAACACAAATATCGCAAGACTGATTTATACAGAATAATGGAATATGACATGTTAGATTATAGGAAACATTCTGATATTTTTGATGGCAAATTTTGTCCTTTTTGCTAAGTTTTTTTTTTATCTACATTTTTAAAAAAGCTTAAGTGTACTTCCATCTCCAGTGACATCATTAATCCTGGCTTAACGCAGGTCTGATTCATGCAGGTTAGCAACGGCTCAGGTTAGATAGATAAGGTTTCAGCAACGCTACTGGGTAAATACACAGACTGTTTCGCCAAATATTTCCAATTGTTTACTCAAGCCCTTTAATGCTTGACGGGAAATGGTGGGAAAAAATAGAAACTAAAATACGTCCTTGAATGATGTGACATATGCAGGTGTGTGTGTGTGTTCCATTTGATAATAAAAGACTCTTTACATGTTGAATAGTATGAAGCCTACTTTCTGCCTGCCACAGTTTGCAAACCACACTGAAAGAGTCTTAGGCCCAGTCCCATTTCTCTTCCCTAACACTAGCACTCGTTTTCGAGTTCCCTCCAAGATGAGACACCCCTCGATTGTGTAGTGAGAAGTGCAAATCTTCCCCTAATAAATGGGACAACACTTGCATAAAAACGTCTTCACCTGTTTTACGCGTCTGAACGGATATAAGGAACGCATTTGAACGCATAAACTGTTCAAAAGCCGTCATCCACAAATTATCATTGAGAAAATCACCCACATGAGAGGATCTGGTAATTCGGTTGAAAGATTTGCGCACTTTGAAAAATATCGATCTTTTTAATAGTCATGTTTTGATACACCAGTGCTGAATTCAACTGTATTTACATCAAACTAAGATATCCCGACATTAAAAAATATGTATACATGCTTAATTGCAACAGTAGCTATCTTTTTGAAGTTCTTATCCAGAGCTGAGACAACGGGACACAGCTCGTGCATTCGGACACAGATCGGGTACCGACGCGCACTTTGAAAAATATCGATCTTTTTAATAGTCATGTTTTGACACACCTGTGCGGAATTCAACTGAATTTACATCAAACTAAGATATCCCGACATTAAAATATATATATACATGCTTAATTGCAATAGTAGCTATATTTTCGAAGCTCTTATCCAGAGCTGAGGACAGAGATCAGGTACCGACACTCAATCATTTTGTTTAGCTGATCATTTCGCAAAGAACCGTGGGTAATTTCATCTTCACTTCAACTTCACTTCGTTCGAAGTCTGCACCAGACCTCCCTCCGTTTGAAGGGGCGATTTGAAGGGCTGAAAGCCACTATCCCTCGGTCCCGAAAGTATTGGGACACCCTACACTTACACATGAACGCGCAAACCGAGTGTTAGGGCCAAAATCGAGGGGAAGTGATAGTGAAGTGATAGTAATGGGACTGGGCCTTAGAGTTGTCAGTTGTCACCTAGTTGTTGAGTCCACTCCCTGGGGGCTATAGCAGCTCGGCCTCGTCACCATCCTTTACGTATCCCTCCACTCCGTGGGGGCTATAGCAGCTCGGCATTGTCACCATCCTTTACGTATCCCTCCACTCCGTGGGGGCTATAGACGGATGAAATAAGAGAGGTGTCTCAAGAAAGGTGTACAGCAACAGAGACAGTGGCTGAGAATTCAGAGATTGCACTCACAAAGGTAGAGGCACTGGAGATCGAGTGGATGACTACATAGATCTAACAGAGCAAAATGTGAGTACAGAAAAATGGCACACAGTGGGTGGTAGGCCCGAAAAATAAAAACAGAAGAGTAATTACATCAACACCAGTTTGTTCTGATACAATGCAACCCATGCTCCCCATCCATCCTAGTAGAAATAGAGCTAGGTCTTCAAACCACAATAGTATTTACACTGAGAGCAGATTTGAATGCCAAAGGGATGTGGTAACAGAATTTTCAGGAGAACAAGTTCATCATAGAGGGACATCACATCACAACCAAAGGCCTATGGGAAGAGGTAGAAGGCAGCTGGTAACACCTCATGAACCCACAACCCTTGTTCTTGGTGATTCCACTGTAAGACATTTAAAAGGAGATAGAATGATTGCTGCCTTCCAAATGCTTCTCCGGCACTAAAGAAAGCATGTTGAAACTACTGTCTGAGCATAAAACTGTCAAACATGTTGTTGTGCATATGGGAGCTAATGATATTTTCAAAGAACAGCTATTTGTTCTAGAGGATTTCAGGAAACTTCTCTCTGACCCCCATAGGACTTTATTACAAGCATTTATCAGTGGACCACTCCCTGCAAGGGGGAGTTTTGCATTTACTAGACTCTTCAGTTTTAACAACTGGCTTGGAAAAACTTGTTTCTCATCTGGTATGAACTTCAAAGACAATTTCAACCTTTTCTGGAATCGCATAGAATTCTTCAGGCCAAATAGCACTGAACTTAGCCGAATTGGGACCAACGTTTTAGCTGATCACTACAGCCTCTCTCTCCAGCATGCAATCTTTTCACAGCCTTCACCAAGCAGAGCTGCTGATAAGTTCTCACAGACTGACTCAGTCATAGATACATGTATCAACAAAACCTCTGCAAAGTCTAAACAACTACCTCTGCAATCACAGCGGAGATGCGTCAACAAGGACACACGGCCATCTGGGGCAGACTGCCAAGGACCATCTAGGCCAAGGACATGAACAATCACGTGAAGAATGTGAGCATGCTGTTAACAATGGATCTACATCACCTATCCAGACTGAGGACCCGATCAAAGACAATCATGCCATGGCACCATCCACACCCCGACCATCCACACAACTACCTCAACAAAGTCCAAGTCTCAGCCCCACTCCTCTGACCTCTTTCTACCATCCCCACCCCCCGCATGGATTTCCCTCAAAGTATCCTGAGATTTTTGCCAATAGCCGCACTCTCCTTTTCCACCCCAAATTGTTCACAAAAAGTATTCCCAGTTCATCCAAAACCAACCGACAGGCTGAACTATGTTCGCTCAGGACTTCCAGCAGGTCACCAGTCTTTTTCACCATCCAAAAAATACATGACATATCTATTAACAGTGAGTCGGGTTTGATATGCTGAGGGTCCCTGCCCTGGGTGTTTAAAAAACAAGCTGGGACTCAAAAAAGTCAATAACAAGCAGAAAGCACCATGGAAGCAATACCCAGCTGTTAAACTAAAGAGAGAATATAGGAAGTCAGAGAGAAAATGGCACAAAAATAAACTTCACATCCATTATCAAATTCATAAAGAGATGCTCTGCAAATACAGTATAACTATGAAATTGGCAAAGCGAGACAGTCTTTCTTCTCCAACGTCATTAACCCTCATAGGGTCTTCGTTTTTTTGTTACACAGAAGATCCTTCCGGGTCTGGTGGACCCATTGCATTTAAGGCCTTTTAATTTAACATAAACAAACATTTCTTTGTTAAAATCTTCTGCAAATGTTTACTTCAACTCAATTGCAAGTAAAATAAACAAAACAGGGGTCAGATATATCCTCTTTACCTTTGTTAAATCACATTTATGCTTAGAAATGGCAATCGTTTTTAAGCATTTTTTCATGAAAAACTAACAAAATAAGGAAATCCATCCTTAAATAGGCATACCTGAAGAAATATCATCAGATATAGAAATGAAATAAGTTTTTATAAAAGCAAACTGGATTATTTATTTGAATTTAGGTAGAAATTTAATCTGATCAGGTCATAAAACCTCTGTTTGAGCACATTAGCCCCATTGACCCCAGTTCACTTTTACAGTATCGCTGTGACAATGTATGTACCTAGCAGTAGTACAACCTGTATAACAATGTATAAATGTACCGGGGTACATAATTAGGTAGATACAGTCTTACAGTGACAAGGCAAAATAAAGTGTTATCCTATTTTCATATCATACCACCATACTACACCATACCACACCAGGGGCAGAGATTTACTGTATATTGTCTAAATACGTCTTGCATTGTGGGCATGTATATTGCGTTTTTCTGCCCATCTTGGGTCCATACACGTCATAATGCACTCTGGGTGCTTACCAAAGAGCCCAGTCACTAGCTTTAACCAACTCATTCACATACAGGCCCACAGAACCTATGATTTTCACACTTAAACTCATCCCGGGTCCACTGGACCCGGAAGACCCTGTATGTAATATAAATTTACAGGGGGGGTGTAGGAGGGGGGTCACAAAAAAATCCTTCTGATTTATGTTCCTCACACAAAATGAGCCAAGGCCAATGAATCTTAGTTTGATAAAATAATTGCTTGTATCCTTTTTCTTAACCTGAAAACTGAAAATGGGTCCCACAGACCCGAAGACCCTATAAGGGTTAACAGGAATGTGAACAATGCCCGTGTGCTATTTACAACTGAAGAGTTCAGATGCAAAACCCCCTAACTCCACTTGACCACTTTTTGAGAAAAAGGCCATTTTTTATCAGGCATTTACAGTGTTTTGATTGTAAACAGATATTTTAGACACAGCGAGGAGGCAGGTTTTATTCTATTTTTTCACAAAAACATTTCATTTACATATTCTAGAATTATAGGGGATTCACACAATATCATTAACTCAGTTTTCACAAAAATGGTGTTTAGGGGGTTTTGCATCTGAACTCTTCAACTGTAGAGCACCTGAACTTCTGTCAGTAAATGCAATGAGTTTGCTTCCTTCTTCAAAGGTAAAATAGAGAAAATACGGCAGAATATAACATCATAGCTGCAAATAAGTCAGAGGCTGCAACTATCACAGACACACACAGAAAATTTCAACACAATGTCAGAATTTAGTTTGATTGATTTTGATATTCTTGAAAAAACTGTACAAAATCTTGGTTCCTCAACATCGGAGTTGGATATTCTGCCCACAAACTGTTTTTTTAAGTCTGTTCTTAACCTCATAATCGCAGATGTGCTGCAAATTGTAAATACATCCCTAGAGACTGGCATTTTCCCTGTGTCCCTGAAAAAGGCTGTTGTTAAGCCCCTACTTAAAAAGAATAACCTGGATCCTTCTGTACTTAACAATTACAGGCTGATATCCAATCTACCTTTCATTGGGGAAATCCTTTTTATTTACTATTTCTTTTTATTTTTTTGTGCCAAAAAATACTGTTGTCCATCAACATGCGGTGCACACTTTATCTAAGGAGCAATAGTTTCAGGTCTCTAGGCAGACGATAAGAGTGTCCATCAGGAGGAAAGGTGAAAGGTCAATCCAAAGTGATATCCTTTTACCCTTTGTAATTTCATTTTCTATTTTCTGTAAAGCACATTGAACTGCTCCTATGTATAAAATGCGCTATATAAATAAACTTGCCTTGCCTATAGCAGCTCGGCCTCGTCACCATCCTTTACGTATCCCTCCACTCCGTGTAGGCCAGCTCTGCTCTGCTCTCCTGCTCTGCCTCACCTCCACTCAAAGTCTCCATTGTACAGCGACAGCGGTGGCAGCATTAACAGGAAGTGATGTCATGGGACTGGGATCCCTGGCAGACGCAGCAGGTTGGCGTCAGACTGTGTATGTGTGTGTGTTTGGACCGAGCACTTTCACACTCTTGGCAGCCTGAGACATTTCAACATTGGCCAGCTCCCATTTGTCTTACGGTGTGTTCTTAGGCACTGAGCTTATGGTGTACTTATAGAGAGAGGCCAAGACTACCAGCTTTCTCTCTCCACTTCACACACATTTGACACACACACACACACACACACACACACACACTGTGTCTGTGCACTGCATATGAAAGGAGCTCTAAGGCTGCAGCAACTTATATCCTGCTTATTCTTTTTATGATGTTGCGATGTACTTTTGGTCATTTTCACACTGAAATTCTCCTGCAAAAGTAATTTTGATATTATGCTGACCTATGACCTATGATGGGCTGGGCAAATGAGGCAGTCTCAGTTAAAGTTACATTTCAGTTCAATTTAAAAATTAAAATTTAATGTGTCTGTGTTGTCTATGGAAGCGTCAGGGCCGGGTGAGCCATTTTGGGTCCCCCCCCCCCAAGGGAAAAAAAAATCCCAGGTTGATCCCATGTGCTATTTTTTCATGTTTATGTTTTTATTTAGCCCTATATATCACAGTTAAAAAAGGGTACAACATTATACACTTGTTCATTAGCTTTGCCTGAAATGCTGCACTGACCCATTGAAGAATAATGTTCTTTGCTACCTAGTTCTTAATGTATATATATAAGTACTTAAAAGTACTGCTATGTAAGCCAAATGCCCTATTTCAGCAGATCTTATTTTAGTACCTAAAATCAGATTTTTTAGAAACAATGCAATAATCAGCTGAAATGAATCAAGCAATCAATTTTAAAAGCTTAAATATCCAGACTTTTTGAAGTGAGGTCTGGGCTTCAGTCTTCAAAGTAACAACTTGCGCTGTTGCAGGTCTAAATGACTGACTTGCGAATGGAAGGCATGGGACAGACCACTCGCAGGAGGGGGGCAGCAGAGGGAGATTGGAGAGAGCTGCATAGGAAATTCACTTTTTTCTCGACCAGTGTGGTCTATTTGACTTCTGTATGGGTTTTTGCATATTAACGTGCTTAAGACATATTTTTGGCTAGGTTACTAGTAACCTCTTGTGATGATTTTTCACAACTCAGATTTTTGGTGCCCTACGCGCAGTTTGTTACCTGCGTGTGGGGAGCTCCAGCA
>JAODXP020000032.1:20249370-20259370 GCA_027497455.2 Sardinella longiceps | reverse complement strand
ATTCGTGAGAACATCACGCCTACACACTGGCAGCCATGGTCTACAAGGACACATTGGCCAGCAAGGTTGGAATAGTAATGTATACACACACACACACACACACACACACACACACACACACACACACACACACACACACACACACACCTCATTAATGGACCATTAATAAAACAAATGACATCTGCATCTCGACAGTGATGTGTGTGTGTGTGTGTGTGTGTGTGTGTGTGTGTGTGTGTGTGTGTGTGTCTGCTATTGGTTGTAGTGCAATCTTGCATATGTATGCAAAGAGCGTGAGGATAGTTGAATTCTACTCAGTAAACACTTGGAGACTTGGAGAGACTAATGTCAGTCTGTCTGGTTGGTGACTGAGTGGTGTGTGTGTGTGTGTGTGTGTGTGTGTGTGTGTGTGTGTGTGTGTGTGTGTGTGTGTGTGTGTGTGTGTGTGTGTGTGTGAGGGGTACATTTGAAGATTGGTTTAGTGGATTAAGTGTGTGTTCTGATGTCTCCCTCCGTCTTTGTCGTTAACCTTGCTCTGCTCAAACAAGCTTGTCTTTGACCCGCGTCCTGCTTACTGGAAAGACCTTCAAATACACGTCCCTCTTGTCTGGCTTTGCTCTCTCCCTCTCTCTCTCTCTCTCTCTCTCTCTCTCTCTCTCTCTCTCTCTCTGTCTCTCGCTCTCTCTCTCTTTCTTTTCTTGTTCTCTGTCCTCCTCCTTCTCTCACTTCCATTCATTCTATCATCTTCTCTGCTCTCTATTCTTCCTCTCTTTTGAATTTCTGTCTTGTACTCTCTCTCTCTCTCTCTCTCTCTCTCTCTTTCATTCACTCTTTCTTTCACTTTCTCTCCCCCCTACTCACTGTCTCTCACTCTCTTTCACTTCCTTTCTCGCTGTCTCTTCCCCTGTCTTTCACTCACTCACTCACTCTGTCTTGTTTTCCATTCCCTCTCTTTCATTGTCTCACACACACACTCTCTCACTCTTTCTTAGTCACTCAATGCACACGTACTCTCTCTCACTCACTCATACACACACACTCTCTCTCACTCACTCATACACACACACTCTCTCTCACTCACTCATACACACACACTCCTTCTCATGTTGAATCCTGCTGCCTCTTAGGGGAAGGAATGTGACTCACAGAGACTCTCTCACAGACTCTCTCTCTCTCTCTCTCTCTCTCTCTCTCTCTCTCACACACACACACACACACACACACACACACACACACACACACACACACACACCCCACTCGTTGCATGTATTTATCTAATCCAAACAAGGGAATAGCTCTCTCTCAAAACAATACACACATGCTAACAAATGTTAACAGTAGAATGCCATTCCTCCAGCATGTCTTCAACAGGGCTCTCCCATTATGGCAACCCAATACCTCTGAACTCAATACATTTTCTTTCAAGAGTCAAGGGCTTCAACCTTGAATGGCTCTCAAATATCACCTACTGAAAGAGTTCCGCAACAATCTGTTAATATGGAATTCTAGAGTTAGCTAACCAATACCGAATGGAGTGTGTGTGTGTGTGTGTGTGTGTGTGTGTGTGTGTGTGTGTGTGTGTGTGTGTGTGTGAGGGGTGAATTATCTGCTACACCATTGAGCCTATGGGCATAATCCTGCCTGCCCGTGTGTGTGTGTGTGTGTGTGTGTGTGTGTGTGTGTGTGTGTGTGTGTGTGTGTGTGTGTGTGTGTGCTGTATACAGTATAGGCATATATATTCCCAACTGTGAGTAGATCCTGTGATGGCGTCTGTACTTGCTGTAATTGTCTGAAGAGTCGGATGTATAATACTAGGACAGAGCCATGACTCCTCCAGAGTGCAGGTTGAGGCCCAAACAACACTCTAGGAAGCACTACAGCTGTGTATATACAAGACTCCATGTCCCTCCTCTCCATCTCACTCACAACTAAACACACTCACACACACACACATGCACATGCACACATATACACACACTCACATGAACATATCCATGCAAACACACACATATGCACATTTATACACACACTCACACACATTCACTCACATGAGCACATCCATACATACAGTATGTGTACACACACACCTACACATATACGTACACATCCACACACTCACATGAACACATACATACATATACACGCACATGCACACACACACACAAAATATGCACATATAAACTCTCGTGCGCACACATACACACACACTCACATGGACACATACATACATGCACATGCACACACACACAAATATGCACATATAAACTTATACACACACTTACATGGCACACACACACACACACACACACACACACACACACACAGGTGTACTTGTTTGAGCCTGCAGCACTTACAGTATATAGTTTTATCCTGTCAATACCATCCTCAAATGTTCAGTGAAATCCAGCCATATGCATGCAGAAATATATACTGCATTCTCTGCTCAAGAATGTGATTATGGAAATAATTTACCAATCATCAAAAATTCATGCAAGCTTTGTTGAATACTGTTCACAATTTCCTGAATCATGGCATTCCTCAGTGCATTTTGGTTTACCTTCAAGTGCCCACAAGATTTATGCTGTGAGGGAAATCAAAGGGTTTGTCTATGTTTTGGCAATAATAAACAGCTACGCGTTTGATGTGCTTTTCATGCAAAAATCCCAGCAGCGCCGCATCCAGAGAATTCCACCAGGCTCTCGTCAGTGTAACCAAAGCACGGTAATTTGGATAAATGGCGCAGATGAAAGTGGAATTTTGCTTTTACGTGCCTTCTAGACTGTGTCTACAGCCATGTAATTACAGTCTGAAAATTGTCTCGTCTTTATTGTTCGGGCTGAGAGAGAGAGAAAAATGCACAAACATCACAGTTTCTCTGAAAATGACCCCAAAAAAAAAAAAAAAAAAGAGACAGACAGAGAGAGAGAGAGAGAGAGAGAGAGAGAGAGAGAGAGAGAGAGAGAGATCATGGTCTCATTGAAGTTCTTAGTCATGAGAAATAAGCTATGCTGATATGCTATGGCTGTACTCATCTGTCTCTATCTCTCTATCTTCTATCTATCTATCTATCTATCTATCTATCTATCTATCCGTCCTTGTCTGTCTGTCAAATGACTAAACTCAATAGAAAATACTCTCACAACAGAGACAGCTCTCTCTCTCTCTCTCTCTCTCTCTCCCTCCCTCCGTCTCTCTCTGTCCTGCAGGATGAGTCCCAGCCCTACCCTGAGCCAGGACCGCTTTCTCCTTGCATTCCACTGTCATGAGAATAATGATGCCGATGTGAAACCATTTGACCTCGGTAGCATCTCCGGAGGGAGGTAGGCTATAGCAGCTATGATACACCCTCCACTCCCTCCCCTCCCCTGCCCTTCCCTCTGCTCCTCCCTCCCTTGTCTCCTCCGTAGTCCGGACAGCAAAAGACGGGTGTGATTTGTTAAATGCAAGGCTCGCCCCCTTTCGCTTTGTGTCGCTCAACACGGGGGACATCTGGCATAAGCAAGGCGGCACTGTGATATGGGGTCGACATCCCTTTTCTGGGGCGCTGGGCTGTGCCGTATTGAAGCACTGTTCCGGTATTCTCATGCTAATATTTCAAAGAGCGCAACAGATGTGAAACACTCGGTGCCTGTTCTTGTTCAGTTGTAAAGAAATAATGCGAGCTCCATTTCACCACACTCCCTTCACCATTCTTATAATATGTAGAATAAAAAAGAAAACAGACATGGATAAGTGAGGAAAAAAAAAGACATCTTCCTTGGTGGCCTATCATGGGGCATTGTCAAACAAATGTACAACTTGCTCGTGTGACTGAAACAAACGGCTCAAGTCTTTGGCATTGAATGACAGTTTGCTTTACTTTCATTTGCGTATTATATTTCACGTAATAATGTTAAGAGCCACAACAAATAAATGCAAGACTTGGTCTCTTTTAGCGCGCACACCAAAGAATACACATCAGAAAAGTCTGTGTCCTTGAATTAAGCGGTTCCATTTGTTTTTGTTTGTTTTGAATTGATTGCATGGCTTTGATTTCACAACAGCTATAATACAGAAACCAGACGTTTTCTGCTCTCTTATTTTCACAACGTTTGTATTTACGACCGCACTTAAACCTGGGCATAGGCTGCTTTGTGGGCGCCGGGGAACTGCACTTTTAAGCTCACTCCATCCGTGCAGCAGAACTTTCCTGCGTATGGAATTCTGTCACCCCAACCACAAAAGCCGAGATGAATATTGGATCTGCCGCCCTTGCAATCCATGGGCTGGAGTTCGAGGAATTTCTGCCAATTTGTTTAAATATTTTTTTTTCTAGAGGAGCACGCCCAATCTACACACTCACACCCATATTTCAACAGTTTTGTAAAGCCAAAGCGTTCCTAGAGGGTTCGGCCACCAGCGCAGAGTAATTTTCGTTTAATCTGTAAAAATGGGTGTCTGACTCTGTGGTAGCCACAAAATGGTTTGCGTGTCAATGTCCTGGAAGACCGGTTGATGTTCCATTATCTCCTGGAGACACTCAGTAAACTACCACAGAGACACGAGCGAGGGACAACCACTTCACCACCGCTACTGACGTTGACACGGCGATTTGCATTCTCAGCAACTGTGACAGTTCGACAACAGGGAGGCAGCAGTACGACAACCAGCTCCCGCCCACATCACGTTTCCATTGGCTACTGTCGTGCGTTTCTCAAACTTTGGCCAAGACCCTGCGAAATCTAATTGGCCACAGGACTGCCCAGTCTGTCGCCACAGCATCACGGAGAAGTTTGATACAGAATGCCACATGTGTGGTAAGACAGTCTAGATAAAGTTTACAGGGCTCTGACTTGGCATTTGCAATTACACTGGTCGTTTCTTTGAGGTCCATGTACAACCTCTTGTCATTTTCCAGTTAGTGATGGCGGCGCCACCAAGTTGGCAGTAGTGTTACGAAATAAGCAAGATCTTTGGATGGGCACCTCACCTCTGCTCTGTGAATGCTAACGTATCGTTCTGCTTTCATACGTTCTCTCCTTCAACAAAACTATAGGATTTATTTTTTTTCTGGAATTGCCTGCGTGTATAGCCACCTACACTGCGGTAATAAAAGGACAATTTAGAATCCTATATAACGATCTATGAGAGCGGTAGACGCCCGGTGGTGAAGGTTGTTTTTGAATATCCGCGTGCGAAGTCTAATCCACTGTGGATGTGCCCAGCGTCGCGCGCTATGTTGTCTTCTATTTCTTGATGGCATTACCCGAGTATGGCTGTGTAGCATGGCCGTGGCTCCGGTACCGGGGACTTGTGGACCGCTATGGCGTTTAGTCCCGTCCTTGCGGACTCCCTGTCCAGGAGCATCTTTAAGAAATTCGCAGTCATGTTGTGCTCGCTCCTCACCTCCCTGTACTTTCTGCACAGCCTTACCGACCGCTGCAGCAGCACCGTGCCCTCTCCGGTACGAGCTACCGATCAAGTCGCGGGTCTCTTTGCTTCGGAGCTGCACGACCTGCGCGCGGTGAGAAGGAAGCGACTGCTTCAGAAATGGATTAACAAGCCCGGTAACGGTAACGAGGCGGTCTATTACCGGGAGGCAGACAGTCAAGCCTCTCGGTACGAAGGCGCCGTGTTCGCCGGCACTGACAGTATCCGCGAGGAGCACAGAGGAGACGACGGCGAGCTACGGGTCGAGTTGTCCCTGGCAGGGTCCGTGTCCGTGAACTTGGATATCTTGGCACAAGAGTCGCGTGTGGACGCGCGGGCTACGGGTAGCCCCGGTAAACTCAGTCCGTTGGGTGAGGGCACGAAGAAACTGCCTCAAGCTATTATCATTGGGGTGAAGAAAGGAGGCACGCGCGCACTGTTGGAGTTCCTACGGGTGCATCCCGACATAAGGGCCGTCGGAGCGGAGCCGCACTTCTTCGACCGAAATTATGACAACGGGCTGGAATGGTACAGGTGAGAAAACAAAAACAACTACCATTATTATTGTTATTATTATTATTATTATTATTATTATTATTATTATTATTATTATTAGGCCTAGTTATTATTAGTAACGACGTGCAAAATGCGTGGACATACTATATCCATATCATTTGTTGCTGGTAAACTCGCGTCTTCCAGTCTTTAGTTAAAACAGTAAAAGAAGGGTGAAAGTCTCAAAATTGCTTCGCCAGTGCCTCACGCTGGCAACAACAGACATATATCTGAAATAGCATACTTTAAAAAAGTCATGTAAAGTAAATTAAAATACTATGGACATATTTGGACAACAGACAGGGCCCAATTTTCACTGACATATGCTGACAAATAAATAACATACTAGGCTATGGAATAATTAACTTTGAATTATAAGATTAACTTTTCACGTCTCCAGTTAATTTCCATTAATGCCTTGGACACATCAGTTTATACACCTTTATTTGGATTTGGAACAGGCAAAATTAAAGCCTGCTGGAGCAGTACATGGCAGGCGGCTTCAGGTCTATGAAAATAATTCATCATTTGACTCTTGTCCAAAACCCAGATGTCATTTAGATTCTATTAGACGACGTTATTTAGCCGAGTTTTATTAAGGTTGGACGTTTTCCCGGATTTCAGATGAGTGTCGGGCAGATGGGATAATTTAATTAATTCATTGTTTTCACTAGTTCGCTTGCGTAATTACTTTAAACAACTCAAATGTGTCCCGTCTAACTTTCTTCACTTAAATATTTATTTAGGCCGCATTTATTTATTTATTTGATTGTTTTTACACAGTTCAGCCATAATAGACGTGAGTTTATTTCGTTTCGAATTGTTTACAGCTCTCAAAGGCGTTATGGCTCGATATGCTGTAATAATAAACAGCCTGTAAACTTTGCTCATTGCTGTTTTTTTATTATACTCTGCGTTCACATATTCAAATTAAAAGTTAACCCAAATGACCTTAATTAATTACACACATGGAAGTCGTTACATGCAAGTTATTTTCATGCGTTATAGACTTCCTATTATTGTTCGCCCAGTAGAGCACTTAGTTTAGCGGAGAAAACTCACGGCCAACAAATAAATAAGGCTCTTGAATTGAATTGCTGTCTGAACTTTTTCATCGTGAATAACTTTTTAAAAGATTGGATTAATGTTTTTTTTTTTCGCCCCTCCTACTTTATTTCCAGACACAACTTCAAGCTTTCTCTAGCGTTAAATTACATTTGGTAGTGAAGTTGAGTAATGATTAATTTAAACTGTATAACAGCATAACGACTCAGGCAATTGCGTTTGATTGGAAATGTATTCTTTCATACAAGGAATCTGAAGTGATCGGCTTCAGTGGTCATAAATGAAACCGTAGACATGCTTGTCAATTTTATTCAGTAATCAATTGCTCTTTCTTGAAGTGAACAGTGTGAGGGGATACTGTGTCACACACACACACACACACACACACACACACACACACACACACACACACACAAGCTCACAAGCAGTCTGCTTACTTGTGGCAGATTTATTTATTTATTTATTTATTTTACATTTATTTTCGCTTTTTAGGATAAATAGCTTTCAATGTCTATATATGAGCATAAAAAGACATGCGTGTAATTTATGTGTGTGTGTGTGTGTGTGTGTGTGTGTGTGTGTGTGTGTGTGAATTTGATTTTGTGTGTTAGTTGTAAATGTTCATACACGTGTGTGTGTGTGTGTGTGTGTGTGTGTGTGTGTGTGTGTGTGTGTGTGTGTCTGTGTGTGTGACATACCATTGGTTCCTTTAATCTGTATGCGTGTAGCCCAAGTAGTTTGTGAGCGCTGTGAGGGTAACAGGGCCTCTGACTGCTGGACACCTGTGTATGTGTGTGTGTGTGTGTGTGTGTGTGTGTGTGTGTGTGTGTGTGTGTGTGTGTGTGTGTGTAACAGGCCGCTGGGCAGCTCTGTTATTAGGGGGGGATTAGGGCTGTAATGAAAGGCTACCTGGCTGCCTTCGGTGGCCACAATTCACCTTTTGATTTAGTTAGCACTGAACTGCCCTATACACACACACACACACACACACACACACACACACACACACACACACACACACACTCACACTTTTGATTGAGTTAGAATTAGCACTGAACCTCCCTAAAGAGCCCTGTGTACTCGACTTCTCTTGTACTGGGGATTCTCAAGCACACACACACACACACACACACACACACACACACACACACACACATGCTCATTTACTCATTCACATACACAGGGACACTTACACTCATCCTCAGGCAATCTCTCCCTCTTACACACATACACACACACACACACACACACACACACACACACACACACACACGCGCGCGCACACACACACACACACACACTCCCTGTACACACACACACCATCTGCCCCTCCCTCTTCCCCTCAGCACCTATTTTTCTCTCTCCTCTCCGTCTCACTTTCTCTTTCCCCCACTCTCTCTTGAAATACACACTCTCTTTTTCGCCATCACTCTGTCACCCCATTCTGTCGAGCCATTCAGCCATTGTGCACACACACACACACACACACACACACACACACACACACACACACACACACACACATTATGCGCTCCCCTTTTATATCCATGAGGGTCCGATTCATCCTCGGGGCTTGCCAAGATTTCTCTGGAATTCCGTCTGCTCCTCCAAGGGCCTTACCAACCAAGGACCCCCAGGGGCCCACCTACACCACTCACACACACACACACACACACACACACACACACACACACACACACACACACACACACACATACACACACACCCTCAGCTCCCCTCAGCGGAGAGAGAGAGAGAGAGGGCAACAGAGAGAAGGCCTGAAATTGGGAGAGAGAGAGAGAGAGAGAGAGAGAGAGAGAGAGAGAGAGAGAGAGAGGGAGGGAGGGAGGCCTCAAATGAAAAAGGGGAAGATAGAGAGAAAGAGAGAAAGAAAGTAAAATAGAGAAGAGAGAATGGGTGGGTAGGAGATAAATAACATGGCTAGGACAAAGGTAGCTCTCTTAAAGAGGGGCCCAGTGAGTGAGAGAGAGAGCGATAGAGAGAGAGAGAGAGAGAGAGAGAGAGAGAGAGAGAGAGAGAGAGAGAGAGAATGAGGGAGTGAGAGTCTGTGCCAAGAACGTTAGCGGCCAGCGCTAACCCAGCGCCCTGGCGGGACGGACGCCATTAATTGGCCAGCAGAATGAAAGGTGTTGCTAGGCATAAATAAGGATAGGCCCCGCTTTGCCAGGGAGGGGGAGATGGAGGGGGAAGGAAAGAAACTGAGAGAGGGGGAGAGAGAGATGGGGAAAGGAGAGAGAGAGTTGGGGGGGGGGGGTAAAGAATTAGAGTGGAAATGAGAGAGGGGTAGAGAGAGAGAGAGAGAGAGAGAGAGAGAGAGAGAGAGAGAGAGATAGAAGACAGGGAGATAGAAAGAGAGGGAGGGGGAGAGACTGAGAGAGAATGAGAGAGAGAGGGTAGAAAGATGGAAGAGAGAGAGAGAGGGGAGGTGAAGAAATGAGGGAAAGAGAGGGACAGAAAGAAAGACAATTAGAGAGTGTGAGAGAGGGGTAGAGAGAGAGGTAAAGAAGGAGGGAGGTAGAATGCACATGGGAAAGAGTGAGAAAGAGGGATCAGACAGGGAATAGGAGAGAGAGAGAGAGAGAGAGGGAGGTGAGATTCTGAGAGAGGGCGGAGAGGAATCACTTGAGAGAAAGAAAAGAGAAGGAGGAAGGGAAAGAGAGAGAGACAAGGAGAGAGGGAGAGAGAAAGAGAGGTATGTTGAGTTGAAAAGGAAGTACTGTTGCTCCACTTAGCCCCTGGGTGGATGTGGCGTTGTGGGCCAAGTCCCCGCTGATGCGCCCTTCAGCTGTTGTGAGGGAGGAGGAGGAGGAGGAGGGAAGGAGGGGAAGGACATGGAATTTGGAACTGAGATGGGACTCTCTCTTCGGACCGCTCTTCTTCGCCAGAGAAGAAAAAAACTCGCGAGGTGCGAAGGTCACGACAGATTGATGGATATGTGCAAATGGGCTTG
>JAODXP020000032.1:20232481-20239981 GCA_027497455.2 Sardinella longiceps | reverse complement strand
ATATGGTATTCCAGAGTTAGCTAACCAATACCGAATGGAGAGTGTGTGTGTGTGTGTGTGTATGTGTGTGTGTGAGGGGTGAATTATCTGCTACACCATTGAGCCTATGGGCATAATCCTGCCTGCCCGTGTGTGTGTGTGTGTGTGTGTGTGTGTGTGTGTGTGTGTGTGTGTGTTGCATACAGTATAGACATATATTCCCAACTGTGAGTAGATCCTGTGATGGCGTCTGTACTTGCTGTAATTGTCTGAAGAGTCGGATGTATAATACTAGGACAGAGCCATGACTCCTCCAGAGTGCAGGTTGAGGCCCAAACAACACTCTAGGAAGCACTACAGCTGTGTATATACAAGACTCCATGTCCCTCCTCTCCATCTCACTCACAACTAAACACACACTCTCTCTCTTACACACACACACACACACACACACACACACACATGCACACATATACACACACTCACATGAACATATCCATGCAAACACACACATATGCACATTTATACACACACTCACACACATTCACTCACATGAGCACATCCATACATACAGTATGTGTACACACACACCTACACATATACGTACACATCCACACACTCACATGAACACATACATACATATACACGCACATGCACACACACACACACACACACAAAATATGCACATATAAACTCGCGCACACACCTACACATATACGCACACATACACACACTCACATGACCACATACATACATGCACAAGCACACACACACACACAAAGTATGCACATATAAACTCTTGCACGCACGCACACACACACACACACACACACACACACACACACACACACACACACACACACACACACACAGGTGTATTTGTTTGAGCCTGCAGCACTTACAGTATATAGTTTTATCCTGTCAATACCATCCTCAAATGTTCAGTGAAATCCAGCCATATGCATGCAGAAATATATACTGCATTCTCTGCTCAAGAATGTGATTATGGAAATAATTTACCAATCATCAAAAATTCATGCAAGCTTTGTTGAATACTGTTCACAATTTCCTGAATCATGGCATTCCTCAGTGCATTTTGGTTTACCTTCAAGTGCCCACAAGATTTATGCTGTGAGGGAAATCAAAGGGTTTGTCTATGTTTTGGCAATAATAAACAGCTACGCGTTTGATGTGCTTTTCATGCAAAAATCCCAGCAGCGCCGCATCCAGAGAATTCCACCAGGCTCTCGTCAGTGTAACCAAAGCACGGTAATTTGGATAAATGGCGCAGATGAAAGTGGAATTTTGCTTTTACGTGCCTTCTAGACTGTGTCTACAGCCATGTAATTACAGTCTGAAAATTGTCTCGTCTTTATTGTTCGGGCTGAGAGAGAGAGAAAATGCACAAACATCACAGTTTCTCTGAAAATGACCCAAAAAAAAAAAAAAAAAGAGAGACAGACAGAGAGAGAGAGAGAGAGAGAGAGAGAGAGAGAGAGAGAGAGAGAGAGAGATCATGGTCTCATTGAAGTTCTTAGTCATGAGAAATAAGCTATGCTGATATGCTATGGCTGACCATGTACTATTTCTATCTATCTATCTATCTATCTATCTATCTATCTATCTATCTATCTATCTATCACTGTCTTTGTCTGTCTGTCAAATGACTAAACTCAATAGAAAATACTCTCACAACAGAGACAGCTCTCTCTCTCTCTCTCTCTCTCTCTCCTCTCCCTCCCTCCGTCTCTCTCTGTCCTGCAGGATGAGTCCCAGCCCTACCCTGAGCCAGGACCGCTTTCTCCTTGCATTCCACTGTCATGAGAATAATGATGCCGATGTGAAACCATTTGACCTCGGTAGCATCTCCGGAGGGAGGTAGGCTATAGCAGCTATGATACACCCTCCACTCCCTCCCCTCCCCTGCCCTTCCCTCTGCTCCTCCCTCCCTTGTCTCCTCCGTAGTCCGGACAGCAAAAGACGGGTGTGATTTGTTAAATGCAAGGCTCGCCCCCTTTCGCTTTGTGTCGCTCAACACGGGGGACATCTGGCATAAGCAAGGCGGCACTGTGATATGGGGTCGACATCCCTTTTCTGGGGCGCTGGGCTGTGCCGTATTGAAGCACTGTTCCGGTATTCTCATGCTAATATTTCAAAGAGCGCAACAGATGTGAAACACTCGGTGCCTGTTCTTGTTCAGTTGTAAAGAAATAATGCGAGCTCCATTTCACCACACTCCCTTCACCATTCTTATAATATGTAGAATAAAAAAGAAAACAGACATGGATAAGTGAGGAAAAAAAAGACATCTTCCTTGGTGGCCTGGCCGATCATGGGGCATTGTCAAGCAAATGTACAACTTGCTCGAGTGACTGAAACAAACGGCTCAAGTCCTTGGCATTGAATGACAGTTTGCT
This sequence comes from Sardinella longiceps, assembly GCA_027497455.2. NCBI lineage: Eukaryota > Metazoa > Chordata > Actinopteri > Clupeiformes > Clupeidae > Sardinella > Sardinella longiceps. Next base: position 20,237,585 of record JAODXP020000032.1, on the reverse strand, counting down.
TTACTTTTATTTGCGTATTATATTTCACGTAATAATGTTAAGAGTCACAACAAATAAATGCAAGACTTGGTCTCTTTTAGCGCGCACACCAAAGAATACACATCAGAAAAGTTTGTGTCCTTGAATTAAGCGGTTCCATTTGTTTTTGTTTGCTTTGAATTGATTGCATGGCTTTGATTTCACAACAGCTACAATACAGAAACCAGACGTTTCTCTTATTTTCACAACGTTTGTATTTACGACCGCACTTAAACCTGGGCATAGGCTGCTTTGTGGGCGCCGGGGAACTGCACTTTTTAAGCTCACTCCATCCGTGCAGCAGAACTTTCCTGCGTATGGAATTCTGTCACCCCAACCACAAAAGCCGAGATGAATATTGGATCTGCCGCCCTTGCAATCCATGGGCTGGAGTTCGAGGAATTTCTGCCAATTTGTTTAAATATTTTTTTTTCTAGAGGAGCACGCCCAATCTACACACTCACACCCATATTTCAACAGTTTTGTAAAGCCAAAGCGTTCCTAGAGGGTTCGGCCACCAGCGCAGAGTAATTTTCGTTTAATCTGTAAAAATGGGTGTCTGACTCTGTGGTAGCCACAAAATGGTTTGCGTGTCAATGTCCTGGAAGACCGGTTGATGTTCCATTATCTCCTGGAGACACTCAGTAAACTACCACAGAGACACGAGCGAGGGACAACCACTTCACCACCGCTACTGACGTTGACACGGCGATTTGCATTCTCAGCAACCGTGACAGTTCGACAACAGGGAGGCAGCAGTACGACAACCAGCTCCCGCCCACATCACGTTTCCATTGGCTACTGTCGTGCGTTTCTCAAACTTTGGCCAAGACCCTGCGAAATCTAATTGGCCACAGGACTGCCCAGTCTGTCGCCACAGCATCACGGAGAAGTTTGATACAGAATGCCACATGTGTGGTAAGACAGTCTAGATAAAGTTTACAGGGCTCTGACTTGGCATTTGCAATTACACTGGTCGTTTCTTTGAGGTCCATGTACAACCTCTTGTCATTTTCCAGTTAGTGATGGCGGCGCCACCAAGTTGGCAGTAGTGTTACGAAATAAGCAAGATCTTTGGATGGGCACCTCACCTCTGCTCTGTGAATGCTAACGTATCGTTCTGCTTTCATGCGTTCTCTCCTTCAACAAAACTATAGGATTTATTTTTTTCTGGAATTGCCTGCGTGTATAGCCACCTACACTGCGGTAATAAAAGGACAATTTAGGATCCTATATAACGATCTATGAGAGCGGTAGACGCCCGGTGGTGAAGGTTGTTTTTGAATATCCGCGTGCGAAGTCTAATCCACTGTGGATGTGCCCAGCGTCGCGCGCTATGTTGTCTTCTATTTCTTGATGGCATTACCCGAGTATGGCTGTGTAGCATGGCCGTGGCTCCGGTACCGGGGACTTGTGGACCGCTATGGCGTTTAGTCCCGTCCTTGCGGACTCCCTGTCCAGGAGCATCTTTAAGAAATTCGCAGTCATGTTGTGCTCGCTCCTCACCTCCCTGTACTTTCTGCACAGCCTTACCGACCGCTGCAGCAGCACCGTGCCCTCTCCGGTACGAGCTACCGATCAAGTCGCGGGTCTCTTTGCTTCGGAGCTGCACGACCTGCGCGCGGTGAGAAGGAAGCGACTGCTTCAGAAATGGATTAACAAGCCCGGTAACGGTAACGAGGCGGTCTATTACCGGGAGGCAGACAGTCAAGCCTCTCGGTACGAAGGCGCCGTGTTCGCCGGCACTGACAGTATCCGCGAGGAGCACAGAGGAGACGACGGCGAGCTACGGGTCGAGTTGTCCCTGGCAGGGTCCGTGTCCGTGAACTTGGATATCTTGGCACAAGAGTCGCGTGTGGACGCGCGGGCTACGGGTAGCCCCGGTAAACTCAGTCCGTTGGGTGAGGGCACGAAGAAACTGCCTCAAGCTATTATCATTGGGGTGAAGAAAGGAGGCACGCGCGCACTGTTGGAGTTCCTACGGGTGCATCCCGACATAAGGGCCGTCGGAGCGGAGCCGCACTTCTTCGACCGAAATTATGACAACGGGCTGGAATGGTACAGGTGAGAAAACAAAAACAACTACCATTATTATTGTTATTATTATTATTATTATTATTATTATTATTATTATTATTATTATTAATGGCCTAGTTATTATTAGTAACGACGTGCAAAATGCGTGGACATACTATATCCATATCATTTGTTGCTGGTAAACTCGCGTCTTCCAGTCTTTAGTTAAAACAGTAAAAGAAGGGTGAAAGTCTCAAAATTGCTTCGCCAGTGCCTCACGCTGGCAACAACAGACATATATCTGAAATAGCATACTTTAAAAAAGTCATGTAAAGTAAATTAAAATACTATGGACATATTTGGACAACAGACAGGGCCCAATTTTCACTGACATATGCTGACAAATAAATAACATACTAGGCTATGGAATAATTAACTTTGAATTATAAGATTAACTTTTCACGTCTCCAGTTAATTTCCATTAATGCCTTGGACACATCAGTTTATACACCTTTATTTGGATTTGGAACAGGCAAAATTAAAGCCTGCTGGAGCAGTACATGGCAGGCGGCTTCAGGTCTATGAAAATAATTCATCATTTGACTCTTGTCCAAAACCCAGATGTCATTTAGATTCTATTAGACGACGTTATTTAGCCGAGTTTTATTAAGGTTGGACGTTTTCCCGGATTTCAGATGAGTGTCGGGCAGATGGGATAATTTAATTAATTCATTGTTTTCACTAGTTCGCTTGCGTAATTACTTTAAACAACTCAAATGTGTCCCGTCTAACTTTCTTCACTTAAATATTTATTTAGGCCGCATTTATTTATTTATTTGATTGTTTTTACACAGTTCAGCCATAATAGACGTGAGTTTATTTCGTTTCGAATTGTTTACAGCTCTCAAAGGCGTTATGGCTCGATATGCTGTAATAATAAACAGCCTGTAAACTTTGCTCATTGCTGTTTTTTTATTATACTCTGCGTTCACATATTCAAATTAAAAGTTAACCCAAATGACCTTAATTAATTACACACATGGAAGTCGTTACATGCAAGTTATTTTCATGCGTTATAGACTTCCTATTATTGTTCGCCCAGTAGAGCACTTAGTTTAGCGGAGAAAACTCACGGCCAACAAATAAATAAGGCTCTTGAATTGAATTGCTGTCTGAACTTTTTCATCGTGAATAACTTTTTAAAAGATTGGATTAATGTTTTTTTTCGCCCCTCCTACTTTATTTCCAGACACAACTTCAAGCTTTCTCTAGCGTTAAATTACATTTGGTAGTGAAGTTGAGTAATGATTAATTTAAACTGTATAACAGCATAACGACTCAGGCAATTGCGTTTGATTGGAAATGTATTCTTTCATACAAGGAATCTGAAGTGATCGGCTTCAGTGGTCATAAATGAAACCGTAGACATGCTTGTCAATTTTATTCAGTAATCAATTGCTCTTTCTTGAAGTGAACAGTGTGAGGGGATACTGTGTCACACACACACACACACACACACACACACACACACACACACACACACACACACAAGCTCACAAGCAGTCTGCTTACTTGTGGCAGATTTTTTTTTTTTTACATTCATTTTCGCTTTTTAGGATAAATAGCTTTCAATGTCTATATATGAGCATAAAAAGACATGCGTGTAATTTATGTGTGTGTGTGTGTGTGTGTGTGTGTGTGTGTGTGTGTGTGTGTGGAATCTGATTTTGTGTGTTAGTTGTAAATGTTCATACACGTGTGTGTGTGTGTGTGTGTGTGTGTGTGTGTCTGTGTGTGGTGTGACATACCATTGGTTCCTTTAATCTGTATGCGTGTAGCCCAAGTAGTTTGTGAGCGCTGTGAGGGTAACAGGGCCTCTGACTGCTGGACACCTGTGTATGTGTGTGTGTGTGTGTGTGTGTGTGTGTGTGTGTGTGTGTGTGTGTGTGTGTGTGTAACAGGCCGCTGGGCAGCTCTGTTATTAGGGGGGGATTAGGGCTGTAATGAAAGGCTACCTGGCTGCCTTCGGTGGCCACAATTCACCTTTTGATTTAGTTAGCACTGAACTGCCCTATACACACACACACACACACACACACACACACACACACACACACACACACACACACTCACACTTTTGATTGAGTTAGAATTAGCACTGAACCTCCCTAAAGAGCCCTGTGTACTCGACTTCTCTTGTACTGGGGATTCTCAAGCACACACACACACACACACACACACACACACACACACATGCTCATTTACTCATTCACATACACAGGGACACTTACACTCATCCTCAGGCAATCTCTCCCTCTTACACACACACACACACACACACACACACACACACACACACACACACGCGCGCGCACACACACACACACACACACACACACACACACACACCATCTGCCCCTCCCTCTTCCCCTCAGCACCTATTTTTTCTCTCTCCTCTCCGTCTCACTTTCTCTTTCCCCCACTCTCTCTTGAAATACACACTCTCTTTTTTCGCCATCACTCTGTCACCCCATTCTGTCGAGCCATTCAGCCATTGTGCACACACACACACACACACACACACACACACACACACACACACACACACACACACACTTATGCGCTCCCCTTTTATATCCATGAGGGTCCGATTCATCCTCGGGGCTTGCCAAGATTTCTCTGGAATTCCGTCTGCTCCTCCAAGGGCCTTACCAACCAAGGACCCCCAGGGGCCCACCTACACCACTCACACACACACACACACACACACACACACACACACACACACACACACACACACACATACACACACACCCTCAGCTCCCCTCAGCGGAGAGAGAGAGAGAGAGAGGGCAACAGAGAGAAGGCCTGAAATTGGGAGAGATAGAGAGAGAGAGAGAGAGAGAGAGAGAGAGAGAGAGAGAGAGAGAGAGAGAGAGAGGGAGGGAGGGAGGCCTCAAATGAAAAAGGGGAAGATAGAGAGAAAGAGAGAAAGAAAGTAAAAGAGAGAAGAGAGAATGGGTGGGTAGGAGATAAATAACATGGCTAGGACAAAGGTAGCTCTCTTAAA
>JAODXP020000032.1:20219981-20222481 GCA_027497455.2 Sardinella longiceps | reverse complement strand
CTGCTCTCCACTGAGGTGTTGACATTCTGTACCGAACAAACCGACTCCATGAAGACTGGCATATCTTCTCGTTTTTTTATTATTATAATTATTTTTTATTAGTATTATTCCTCTGCTATAATGAAAGGGGCCGAAGAAAAAGCTCTGATGACAGACAAAGTCTAGTTTCATTATGATGAAAGCATGCAGGCGTCTGAACACACTGTACACATGCAGACACACACACACACACACACACACACACACATCTCTCTCTCTCTCTCGCTCTGTCTCTCATACACGCAGATGTACACATACACATTACTCTACACATGCATATTACTCACACACACACACACACACACACACACACACACACACACACACACACACACACACACACACACAGGCAAACACAAAGCAGCTTTGAGTTGCCAGTGAAAACAGAACAAGGGGTCCAGGGCGGGGAGGGGAGAAGAGGAGAGGAGTATAGGAGGAGAGGAGAGGAGAGGAGGATAGAGAAGAGGGGAGGAGAGGAGAGGAGAGGAGAGGAGGATAGAGGAGAGGGGAGGAGAGGAGAGGAGGATAGAGGGGAGGGGAGGAGAGGAGGATAGAGAAGAGGGGAGGAGAGGAGAGGAGGATAGAGGGGAGGAGAGGAGAGGTGTTTGGCAGCATGTCCACCCCCTGGGCTCTCGTCCGAGTCCTTCTCTCCTATAGACTAATAATGAGCTGGTAAAACAAGAACAACAAGCAGGCAAGAGAAGAGACAGAGAGAGAGAGAGAGAGAGAGAGAGAGAGAGAGAGAGAGAGAGAGAGAGAGAGAGAGAGAGAGAGAGAGTCGGCTTTAAGGTGTCTTAGAAAAGCACCCTTCAAAAACAAAAGACATGCCATGTGCTAAGACTTTAGAATAGAAAAGACTTTTTTTCCCCCACTCTCTCTTAATGCTTATTTATCTTCTCTTTTCTTTTTTCCCTTGTCTTTGCCACTGATTTTTTTGGGAAAAAATCCCTGGCTTGGGTTGATGTTGGAGAGACAGTGACTGAGAGGCCTTCTAGAACTGTCTGGAGGATTCTAGAACAGTCTCTGGGCTGGAGGTGTTTTCCACGCAGCGGCCCGTCTGTTGAGTAGCTACTCCAGTCGATCATAATCAAGGAGGACAGTGTCTTTAATGAAACCATATGCTCTACTTCAGAAGACAATGTGTGTGTGTGTGTGTGTGTGTGTGTGTGTGTGTGTGTGTGTGTGTGTGTGTGTGTGTGTGTGTTTCTCACTTCTTAATGTAGCCTGTCAGCTGGGCCCACTGACATTGTGTGTTAATATTGTGGTAGAGTTTCTCTCTTGCTTGATCTCTCTCTCTCTCTCTCTCTCTCTCTCTCTCTCTCTCTCTCTCTCTCTCTCTACTGCACACACACACACACACACACACACACACACACACACACACACACACACACACACACACACACAACCATGCACACAAACATCTTTACATATTATATCCATCCATTGATTTACACACACACACACACACACACACACACACACACACACACACACACACACACACACACACACACACACACACACACACACACCTTCAGGCATACACACAACAAGCCTGTGATGTTTCATTTCTAATCTTGAGCCCGTAAAAAAATATCAGACAGGATGTGTGTGTGTGTGTGTGTGTGTGTGTGTGTGTGTGTGTGTGTGTGTGACAGCTACTGTAGGATGAATGGAGCTGATGGTTGTGTATTTTTCTCTCTTTCCTGGTGGCTGCTATCGGCAGCCCGTCCAATCCAGCGCTGGTGATGGATGTGTGTGTGTGTGTGCTGGTGGCACGGCTGCTGTGTGTGTGCCTCCTTTGCATAGAGATAGATAGTGTGTGTGTGTGAGTGTGTGTGTGTGTGTGTGTGTGTGTGTGTGTGTGTGTGTGTAGAGATAGATAGGAGAGGCAAAGGGATGGGAGGTGCCACCATCACGCACCAGTACCGTGCCACCCCGTGATTGATACACCACACACACACACACACACACACATATAAACACACACACACACACACACACACACACACACACACACACACACACACACACACACACACACACAGACACACACACACACACACACACACACATACACACACAAACACGTGCGCACACACACACAGACCGCCAACACAGCCAGACACTGCTGGCCAGGCCATCCATTAATCCTGCTCGGAGCAACATGGAAACATGTGTTAGAGCTAATGTAACCAGCCCTGACTGAACAGAACAGAGAGAGAGAGAGAGAGAGAGAGAGAGAGAGAGAGAGAGAGAGAGAGGCTTAATAGCGTTTGTTAACTGTATGTTGCTAAAGAGACAGAAGACAAAGAGCAAAAAAATGAGAGAGAGAGAGAGAGAGAGAGAGAGAACGAAGGAGATGTATTGAAAGGACTAAGTGTGTCTATCACAAGAGAAAGATGGCTGTCATAAGAGAGACGGCTGTAAGGAAAGGCCCCATCACTTTAACAGATAC
>JAODXP020000032.1:20187320-20210625 GCA_027497455.2 Sardinella longiceps | reverse complement strand
ATATTCTGAGATGGTCAAGCGGGGAATTTTCCAGAATTTGGGTGAATTGACATGAAATGACCCATAATCTATAGGTTAATTATTAGGCTATTAGTTTGCTATCACATCAGAATATAAATTGAACAAGTTTTTAACAGAATTATGTCTGTGTTAAGACGTAGAGGACGTAATCTTCCCAAATCTACCAGAGTCAACTTAGTCTGTCTACTGCTCCATCGGCCTAGCCTACAGTAGGCTATGAGCTGTAACTCTCACAAGCACTGTGACCGCATGACGGGACCAGATACGGTCGCTTTGATGACTGTCAGCAAGTGTATAGATTTGTCATAACGCTTTAGTTATCATTTTCATCTCCGTTCGCATTTGCTGTCTTATCGTCATGTCTCAAAACTTCTGCAAAGTTCTGGCTGGTTGCAGCTAGAGCGATGAAATTGGAAATTGGCTTTGATAATGTTGTTTGATGGGCTATAGCACATACAAACATGGTGTATTTTCTGCAAATTAATTTATGAGTTAGTTGAGGTGCTTTTCTAAATCTGTAACCTAGCCTACTTTGTGCAAAACATTATGATCATCAGACAAATACGAACAGTCACTTACCGCGATCTAGGCAGTGATCTTTGAAAAGACTTGTCAGCAAGTGTGTAAATTTTCCATAAAGCTTTCAGCTGTTTTCATGTTCTTTCCTCTTCACATTTGATTAGCCGTCTCATGCATGCATTGAACTTCAAGGCTATTGCAATTAAACTCATGCAGATGTTGCAAGCTATATGTTTGTTTATGAAGTAGCCCATATTTGATTGATAGGCTATTAGACACAGTGTATTTTCTGTTGATTAATTTATGACTTGCCTAACACTTCTCTGAAACAGTAACCCAGCGGATACTTGTGCAAAACAGATATCGTCTTCTTGTGATTTGGGAAACGATTTGATCCACGAATCTGTCTGTGATCATGTTATAGCAATCTGGCCTATTATTAAGTTGCAAAAACGATGCAGACATACTTTTACATTTAAAAATTACTGTAATGTAACTGTAGATGAAATAGTTATGCCTGATACACCATGCAAAAGCATTGGGACTGTAAGTAGAGACAGCCACGACTCCCCTGTATGACGTAGCGCCATCATCAGAATGTTCATGAGTACTGCATACAAATGGCTATTAAAACTGCCCCCCCCCCATTCGCTTTCATGAAAAATATAAAATGATACAAAAAAAATTCTACGTACATTACAGAATAATATTACGTGTAAATTCACTTAAAATGTAACCTGCCATACATACTTTATCAAAGAAGAGCATTCTTGCACTTCTGTAGCAGTCAGTCTGGTGTAACCAGAGCAGCAACATGTTTTGCACCATTTATATAAAAGTTAAAAGCCAAAAGTCATCTGTGTTGCACCGACACTCTCTCTTTCACATGTAATAGTTATGTTGCAGAAATGAATGTCAACTAATTCTTAGAGAAACATAAAAAGGTTAAACTCTTCTAATATTGACTCGCAGACTATCTGGCTGTGGACTTGGTGGTTATTGCTGTGAGATTCTTGGCTTAGTTCTCCGATCAAAAAACTCCTTAACAGAGCTTGACCTAAGCCGGAATCCTCTGGGAGCTACTGAACTTGAGTATCTCTCTGAGGGTCTGCATAAGTCTAAGCTAAAGATTTTGAGGTAAGTGTTTTTATAACTTAGTTTGACTTTAACTCCTAATTGTACATAATCTTTTATGACAGCTCAAGGCAGCTTGCTTGTGTTGTTAGAGACTCTCCAGGGGCCTCCTGTACTAAGAGTTGTGTGGGAATCCTACTAGCTGCGTAAACCTACCAAACATCCCAAGAAAATTGTCTCACTGCGCTTGTGGCTCCCCGCTTAATAGGGCCATCCTTAGAAATTTGTTTGTTTGCCGTAACATCAGAATCAGACAAAAACTGGGTCGGTAGGTCAGTATTTTTATTATTATTGTTTTTTTGTTAACAGTCATTTAAAAAACAAAAAATCATTTTGGCAGGTCGATGAGTGCTCCTATACTATTCTCACTCCTGCATGACATCCCGGTCTATTTAGATGCACATGAACACTCAACAATAGCGTAGACCTCTGTAATGAAAACCTACCGTTCAAGCTACCTGCATGGTTTCAGGTGAGACTTGCAAGTAGCGCCTTTGCAAGTAGCGGCTTTTTTGATTTTATTTGATTTGAATTATTTATTTCAGATGTTTCAAGGTGTAATAAACAACCTCCATGTCAACAAAAACAAACAATATAACAAAAACCCACCCAACACTCCTGAAAAGGAGTGGGATGAAGCAGTGCTTATTGAATCCCACCCCTACACATTCAAATATAATCCATATTTCTTATATGTTTGGTATTTTACCATATCAACAAATTTTAAGATCTTTGACTGCAAAAAAAAAGTGAATGAGTATGGTCCACATTTCTTACCTTATGTATAGACCCTTTTTGAAGCTACGTCACAATTCCATGAGTTGATTTTTGGAGGCAGAAAATCGTCTGTTCTGATAGACATGGCTGTAAATTTTACAACTTTCCCCATCTTTGAAAATATAGCTCATCATAATATAACTCAAGAATCTCTTTACACGATATGATTCACAAACAGCAAAATATATGTCCACCAACATGACTGAACGAGTACCCAAAGTTCAGAGACTGAAAGTAGCACAGGTGGCTATCTGCCTCTTTAGGCTGCTGGATAACGTAGTGATGCCTACTGCCACGGTAGCGACTTCTCTCGATTTAAACCACTTGTCAAAGCAAACAAACTTATCGACAGTCTCCACATATTTAACTGAACACAGGGATTTTCTATCACTCTAACACTACGCCTAAAAGCCAAACTTTACCACCGAATAACCCGCTAGCTTGTTAGCTGACGGTAGATCGCCTACCTTGTTAAGTGACATTACTAACTTTAGTCGTTTTCCCATAGGATTAAGCGCATTTCTCTTGAAGTGCACCTTAACTCACACAATTTGTAAACACTGTAAGGCATACAGGATTGCTACTGTAGTTGGATATTATTTAGTATACATCTGATAGATGATAAAATAGATTATAAAATGTAGGATTAGCTGTTGAGAAAGCATTAAAGGAGACATAGAATGGAAAACCACTTTTACATTGGCTTTGATGAATTAAGAGTGGTTGTGTATGGTCAAAGAGCTATCATGAACATGAGGCATGGTTCTGCCCTCTTACATATAGAAATCCTACATTTAGAATATCACCCAATCTTCTTTTAGAATATCACCCAATCTCCTGTGTGTCTCCTATATCTGCATTCTGCTGTGGAGTGTTGTGATTTGTGTGGTGTCTCTGTCTGTTGCTGTTAATGTGTTTTATACCCGTACCGTTTTGGTGGTGTCTTTTACAATTTGTCTTTTGCTTGTTGCTGCTTCTGTGTGTTACATCTGTACTGCTTTGGTAGTGTTGTTGTATGTGTGTCTGATGTTGTATGTGTGTCTGATGTGGGTCTAGCTTAACTAGATAAGGTTTCTCTCTTTTTTTGCAACTTTTCTTTTAGTGCTGCCTTTTCTTGGCCAGGGCTCATTTGTAAAAGAGATTTTAATCTCAATATGATTACCCTGGTTAAATAAAGGATAAAAAAAAAAAAAAAAAAAAATTGACAAAATACAATTGAATATATCATCAGAGAACAAGGTACAGTACTCCATTAATCCATTCTATGTCACCTTTAAAAGACAGCGCTGAAAACGGTCACTTTTGTATTGGTTCTGATAGCTTATGGAGGCTTTCTGCCTCCAGTTGCAGTTTATAGAATGTTAGAACACAGAATGTTTACAAACACAGAAAGGGTCTATAACACGTGTTGCTCTTTTTTGAAGAACAATTATATAGTGTAAAGAACTTTTGTAATTATTGCCCCATACTTCCAGTTAAATAAGGCAGAACTAAAGAACAGTACAGAATATAAAGTGAATCAGAATCTAAGAACATTTTGGCTTTATTTATTACTGACATACTACTCCTTGATATCTTAGCCAGGGGTGCATCTCCCAAACATTTACGCGCTATTTACGGGCTAACTGGGGCTTACCAACATCATGGGAACCATGAAACTACGAGAGAGATGTTCCCCAAAATGCTCGTCCATACTATGGAGGTGAAACTTCCATGTTACGATGTGCGTAGCTACTATGTCCTTGTTTCTCAAAATCATGGTTCCTGCGCTATATCGTAAACAACATCGTAACTTGATCAGTACCTACGAGACCTCTTCTCCTCCCGTAACAAGTTAGTATCTTACTACAACACTGTAGTCAACAGAGGGGGTTGAACATCCCATAGTTGGGTAATTTTGGAGACAACGAAATTGTTGATTAAAAACACTTCAATGATGAGTAAGACTTGGTTATGTACTGACAATGTGATTTCCTGTTAATTATTATTATTATAGGCCAAGTTATAGGCCAAAAATAATAACAAAATAAAAGAGGAAAAGGGTTTAGGGAGAATTAAAGGCTAGAGAAAAAAGAGGTGTTTTTAACTTAGACTTAAAAAGATCAATGGTATGAATGGACCTAATGTGGGAGTGGAGACTATTCCAGAGCTGGGGAGCAGAAACAGAAAAGGCTATGTCTTTGTGGTGCTAATTCATGTAAAGCTTTAAAAACAAATAGTAACAATTTAAACTCAATTCTATATTTCACTGGCAACCAGTGCAGTTCACAGAGCACAGGAGTGCACACATATTATTGATATTAATGTGTGATTGTCTAAAAAATTTATTCTGATTTAGTGCAATGCCATTGCAGGCTCGCTTCCTCTGGACATACATCTGACTCCTGTAAAATCATGGCTTCAGTCCTAAAGACACAACTCTCCCTGACAGAGCTGGACCTCAGTGGAAATTATCTAGGTGATGTTGGAGTTCATTATCTCTCGGAGGGACTAAATAATCCCAACTGCCAACTGCAGATTTTAAGGTAAGTGCTATAAGTCAGACAGTGACTTTGACTTTGAGTTTTGATATAGTATCATTAAAGGCTCATAAAAATATTTCCCTTTTTCAACAAGACAAACATGTCTAATAGACAGGCAAAATGTCTGGAGTCCTGTAAGATCAGCAGTAAAGAGAATATGTTACCTGTGTGTGTATTACTGATTTGTTGTTTCTTACTAGAGAAACATAAGTAGCATGACAAACTTGAGTTGATGAGGTCTTTAAAGAATTAAGATTCTTTGAGAATATGGCCCCTGTACGTTTGTTTATGTCTTCATTTACTGTATTATAATGCGTCCTTTTTTTTGCAGACTCTCTAACTGTAGGCTCAATTGTGGTTCCTGTGAAACTCTAGCCTCTGCTCTAAAGTCATCAAACTCACTTACAGAGCTTGATCTCAACGAGAATTACTTCAAGGACCTAGGAGTTGAGCTCCTCTCTGAGGGTCTGTGTAGTCACACCTGCCAATTAGAAAGTTTGAGGTCTGTATCACTGTTGTAACTCTTTATTATATTGTGTACATGGCACCAGCTAAAGGTTGATTACAAAAGGAAACATCTCAGTTATATGCACCACACCATGATATTGCAAAATACTTTTTCACCTGGGGAAATGAAATACTGTTTTCTGATTGCCTGAACCGGTGTGTGTTATTTTCAAATTATTTCTATTTTATTATTTCCATTTTTTCGCAAACGTCAGTGCACTGGCATTTTTTTTCTTAGTCACAGTGACTGCTCTTATCCAACATTATTGTATGTTAATCATGCCATACAACCAGCTAGGAGGACACAGATTTTTGGCGATTCTAAAGATGAACATCTAAAACATGGGTCCCCAAACTACGGCCCACGTCAATTTAAGTGGCCCTCCAAAATATTTCCTAATGTATTTTCCACCGTTCATCCTCTATGGTGCTTCTAAGCAATTACATGTAATTCTGGTTTTGGCCACCGGATGATTTTGGCGCTGTTGCGCAGCCTTTTTTTTTTTTTTTTTTTTTTTTTAAAAGCCGGTTTGGTCTATTAATAAATGCAGCATTACCTCTTGACAACTGTATTGGGTTGGGTTGAGAGTGTCTCGCTGCACTGGTCCTCTGGAGGAGTTTGTTCTCAGCCGCGTCCTTGGCTGATTAGGGGGGCACAAAAGTTGATACAGCACATCAACTTTTATTACATCTCTCTCTCTCTCTCTCTCTCTCTCTCTCTCTCTCTCTCTCTCTCTCTCTCTCTCTCTCTCTCTCCATTTCAGGCTTTCTGGCTGTGAGATCTCTGAGAAAGGTCTTAATTGCCTGGCTAAAATTCAAGTGTTAAAACAGTCTCATCTAAAAGAGTTGGATGTGAGCAACAATTCCCCTGGAGAGACAGGACTGAAGTTATTATCTCAGATACTGGAGAATCCCCAATCTAAATTGAAGATGTTAAAGTATAATAACTTTAAATTATAACCTTCTCTTTTAGACATTGGGTTCCATCATGCACACATATTTAAAAAATAATTGAATAATTGATAACTGAGATTGAATATAAATTTATAAAACTATTCCAACAATAACAATGAATTTTAGTAAAAAATAATGTATTATGGACAAACAAATGTTTGTTGAAAAACAGTGGTGCATTTGTGTTTGACAAATGTTGTTTATTTTGCTTTGTTTTCCAACAGAACAGAGCAAGCTGTTTTAATAAGCCGTTCACATTATCTGAGATGTAAGTATATTTGGTGACATTTTTTATGAACCCAGTATTCTTACAGCTTCACAAACATATTCATAAAGGGTTATAAATAATGTCACTGTGTAACTGTTCATACCTTCTAATGACTGCACTTCTATGGCATTACAGTGTTACAATTCTTTACAACTTTAAGTGTCACAGAGCATTATAAAGCTTCAATATGTTAAAGGAGAAATCCGTTGTAAAAATTTCAACATAATATTGCAACTTCATGCCGAAGAAGACTTATCTTATTCCTACAAATGGCTTTTAATGTGTTAGTTGGGCATCTCAGCTAACATGAAACATTACAAAAACATTAGTTTCTATGGTTATTTCAAGAACTTTTTTCCCAATGTAATTTCAGAGAAAGCACAATTAGCCAACATGCAATGTTTTTATGGGAATTAAATATTTCATTTTTTCATTTTGGTAAATTTAGTATAGGCTAACAAGACACAGATATCCCAAAGACTCACGTATTTAGTGATTCCTGGACGGTTGTGAAGCCCCCCCCCCCCAAAAAAAAAAATTCATAGCCTATGTAAGAATACGCTGGCCCAAAAATACTAGACAATGGTTTTAAGAAGGTTATCTGCAAATAGCCTACATTGCATAATTTTTTGCTTTTACTTAAGTGGTGATGGAGATTTTCCTCCTGTGTCTATTGGGTTTGTTTGTGTCATTACAGTGTTGGCTATACATTTACCTATTTAAATGAATGAGAGTTAATTGCAAATCACACAGTACATCTAGACTACTACTGAAATTTCATCTTGCAAATGGATGTTAGAAAACTTGTAAATTATAGGTCTAGTCTATATCATAATGTGTGGTGATTTTTGCAAATTCTTGGTTAGATTGGGTGGAACCCCAGACAGCCAACTAAACCCAGTTTAGCCTATAATAGCAGATAAAGATATTTTCCCTGTCTAAATGTGGACAATCTTTACACTGAAATTGAACCCTACAAGTGATACCAATGGATAGGCCTGGCTGTCCAGTTTAATGTGATACTAAATACCTCCATTGTAATAGCAGATATATCCACAAAAAGCTTCCGAAAGACAGTGAAGGAAATCCATGTCGCCCGCGATATTAATTGCGGCGGCTGCATGCACGCAGTAATAGATAGATAAATTGAAGTGCCCATGATTGTTTTATTTAACCAATTTTATTTTTGGCTCAAAAAAATTACAGAGGTCCAGACGTTGGTGCTCTTGTATCTAGTAAGTAGGCTAGCTTACCAGACACAGCTCTCGCCTCCATGTCTGCTATATGTCTCAGAAGGTCTTGCTTTGTTCTCGTCCATGTGAGAAGAACATGGCTCTGAAATTGCAGTATGAACAGCTCTTGTGCTCCTGTTCTTCGTTGCAGAATGCTGGCACGTCGAAAGAACTAAACATAACTACGAAAAGTATAATATAGTGTTCGCAAGAAATATAGAAATATGCAAATAAATTTGTAACTTTGTCATGTAAAAATGAAATGCAAAATATTGGTATGGACTATTTTGTCTTCCCAAAACATTGGTTGTGAC
Organism: Sardinella longiceps; assembly: GCA_027497455.2. Taxonomy (NCBI): domain Eukaryota; kingdom Metazoa; phylum Chordata; class Actinopteri; order Clupeiformes; family Clupeidae; genus Sardinella; species Sardinella longiceps. The sequence continues at coordinate 20,202,377 of JAODXP020000032.1, read as the reverse complement.
GTCACTATGGTCCCTATGCAAATCTACGCCATAGGATGTCAAATCTCCTACGAATGATAGGAAGTCGTGATCGCAAAATTAATAGGACAAACCGTAAGTGAAACAGTGGAGCGTGGGAATATTTTGAACTCTCACTCATCATCAAATCACCTTATGATGAAAAAGAGAGCTTCTCGCAGGACGAATGGAAATAAAAATGCATTTCACCCTAAAGTAAAATGTGCAATGCGTCCTATTTCCACTTGCCTGATAAAAACTGAAAGTTTATGGGAGCATATTATGAATGGGTATGAATAGCCTATATGATGATTAGTGGTGGCCCAGACTCTTATCGGGAGATAAATAAATGAAAGCCGTTAATGTATTATCAAAGTTATCTCTATTGCATCTCGAAATAATCCAATCCACTTGATGGAATAGCTAATGTATACGTCTGATAATGTGCTCCGGATATTTTGCATTACCAACAACTCAGTCACCGCATGTAGTGATGAGAATTGTCAAGCAGTAAAAGTGTTGGCTGCCCAAAACTGAGTGAAAACCATCCCCATTGTCACCTCACAAAGTAGGCTAGCTTCTGCTAAAACCTTATCCTTGTACTGTATGTTCTCAAAATTAACTCAATTAAATTATTCAATTAAACAGAGTAGTATAGAATCTTTGGTATAGACAGAGTATGCTGGTAGGCCTGGGTTGCCAACTTTCAGAAATCAAAATAGGCAGTTATTATGGGCAGGTGAAATGCATCTCAGAAAGGTATAGAGCTTAATTTTGTGCTCAACCTAGCCTACTTTCAAATACAAATTTAAACTATATAAGTCTGTATTTATTTTTGTGTTATGAAGGCTGCATAGTGCCATGCCATGCTTGCCCATTGTGTGGAACTATTTCTTATTTTTAATACAGTTGAGAATTACTGATGGCACACTGCATGTTGTGTTACATCTAAAATGAAAGGAAACACAAAGAAGTAGAGTGCACCAATCAAGTTGGCAAATGGTGCCACATTCATCTCAGTAGGTTTAAATGCTTTGAGAGTTTGAAGGAGCTTGCTATCTAAAATGCACAAAAAAAACGTCCAAACATTTCTAATGTGCCACCACTCCTAAAGATTTAGTCATTATTTCAGTAGCACATGCTTTTATGAATGCCTTCATCAAAATTCAAATGAGCCATTTTATTCTATATTAATGTAGATTAATTTACAGTGAGATTAATGTAATGAAAGAAATTAATCTATGCCCACCACTAAATAGGATATTTTGAAATTGTAGTGTGATGAGATCAGTAGACGCAAGGCCAACATAGAGTAGAATTGAATGTAATGGAGTTGACTAAAATGATTTTCTACTGGTTGAAATGTCTGGAGCGGGGGTTAGGCGGTTTGTGCTGGTAAAAGCAGGATCATTTTTCTTTTGAAAATCTTTGGTTCAACGGCTATCAAATATATTGTTACTATCCCTTTCCACATTGTTGCCAGTAGTTGAAATAATACTCTCTAATATTGTTTGAATGGTAACCAATGTTATTTTTCAAATCAAGTTATAACTTTCAACATAGCCTGGTCTACTCATTTTTCCGGTCTTGATCTCGGCCTCAATTTGTCTCGGGCTTGTCTCGGTCTCGTTAGCCTCTGGTCTTGGTATTGTCTTGTCTTGGTCTAAGCGGTCTTGACTACAAGTCTACTAGTTGCTAATGGAGTAACTTTTTTGGAGAAGTAAAAAGTAACTTTCCCAACACTGGTTCATTTCCATTCTATTGATACAGATACAAAAAAAAACAAAAAAAACAATCATCTCACTGCACTTAGGATAATACATAATATACGTCTATGTTTTCTAACGTATTTGTCTTTTGTATTGATGGGGGTGATGTGAATGATTGTCATGTTGGCGACCCAAATTCACATCCCACAAGATGCTGGCTTTTCTTTCTGCTGAATCATGATTTTTTGATCCCAAAGGCACCTTAGGAGAATATTGCAAGAATTTTCTGCTAACCAAGCCATTAAACCAAAATAAAACATTAAGCAAACATTCCAGTTCTGTTTAAAATACTTTCCTAGTGCCCCTTCAAGGAACCAAAACAGCCCTCATGGAAAGTTTCTGTGCCAAACTGATAACCCTAATGCTTTTTGATGCCCTAAAAAAAATCACATTTTATGCAGCCGCACCTGTAAATGTACTGTAAGTTTCAGTCAATGAAAACAGCTTCTACTGAAAACTCCATTTATGAAAACTCTGGCTTCAGACACTGTGTATGGGATTTTTTAGACTTGTGTCTTCTTGCACCTGATTGTCTAGTTTATTTTAATACCTTGACCTCTATTCTCAAAGATGACATACCCATAACACATTTTCCAAAAGACAAAGAATCAACACCAATTATTTTTCTAGAAAACCCAATGGTGTGTGTCTAATTGTTGACATACATTAGCCTAAATTATGGTTAAACAGGCTCCTGCAGCAGTGGGCTACTGATAGAGGGCTCATGATATCTGGATCTGTGGCCAGTTTTGTATGGAGGCATTTTCAAAAACTCGAGAATGACAAGCCTCAACGCTCAGTGTATGTTGTGTGACCGGGTTATCAATGCTCCGGGGATTGCGTAGATCTCAGCCTTCAGTAATTTATTGAACTTCTTGGCTAGTAGGTTTTTAAAAGAGAAAGCTCACATGTTCAGTGTGGCAGAGTGTTTAGCCTAAATCTTTTTGTATTATTATTTTAAATCAGGCCGTCGTCCCTGCCTTGTCTCATATTTGTAACACAATACTTTTTAAGCACGTTCATCAAGTGCTGTCAAAGACATGTTGAAACTTCTACAGGTGAAATTACAAACAATCTTATATATTGGTAGGCCTATATAAACATGATATATGTGGAAATTTAATGTGGGTTAAATCGGTCAATTTAATGTACATGGCACGTCGGGGAAAGTCAAGTGCCCTTTCGGAGATGTCTCATTCAGAGAAAATAGAAGAGCACAAGTAGGCTGAATGCACTTTCACTTTCGACAGTCTACGAATTCAGCAAGTGGTTAAATCAGGTGGTCTCGTTGCAATTCAAACCTTGCCTAAACTGTTTTATTTTGCCATAATAATGATACAAATAATGTGTCATCATTTGATACTGTATAAAACATTAGTAGGGGATTTAGGAATGAATATTTGAATTAGTGCTGGCAAAATGAACTGATTAATCATGTGATTAATCCAAAGAAAGTAACTCGGATTAAAAGAATTAACTCAGATTAATCCTGATGGATATGGTTCCACTTTCATGGCATGTATTATGTTCAATTTCAGATAGAAAATGGATCGGTTATCAAGTCAAACTATACAAAGATTATGGCCTAGCTCTTGACTGTCCAACAACATGTTTGGGGAATCCTTCGGGGTAGGGGACGGGTGTGAATTGCCCCATTTGAGACGAACAAAGCCTACTATTTAGTATCAGGGCCTTTACAGGGCAAAATAAGGATCCAATATACCCTAGCATCCAAATTCTTACTGGAGGAAATGAGTTGTGATTAAAAGTGATTAATCACGATTAATCTTTGAAAAATTTTGTGATTAATCGGATTAAATTTTTTAATCGTTTGACAGCACTAATTTGAATGATGCATAGGTTACATAACAACATGAAGCCTATGTGGGATAAAAAAAGGGTATTCCTGGGAAATGGGTTGCCTTATCCTGGGATTTGATCCATGCCATTTTCGGAAAAAAATATTAAACCCTAATGAAGACATTCTCCATCTCTTCTCTTACATACAGATGCCTGTGCGCTTACACTGGACCCAAACACGGCACAAACAGAACTCTCTCTCTTCAAAAACACAATGGCAACATGTTTAAGAGCAGGGGAAGAGCAGCTGTATTCCGACCATGAAGAGAGATTTGACTGGCATACTCAAGTGTTGTGTAATGAGGGTCTGTCTGGACGCTGCTCCTGGGAGGTTGAGTGGAGTGGGAAAGGGGCATGTATAGCTGTGGCCTATAAAAGCATCAAGAGGAAAGGGCCAGATAATGACACAAAACTGGGAGGCAACGATGTGTCCTGGAGTCTGGGCTGCAGTTCTAAAGCATACACTGTCTGGCACAATAATGAACGCACTGACATACCTCCCCCCTCCTCCTGTAACAGAACAGTAGGAGTTTACCTGGACTGGCCGGCTGGCACTCTGTCCTTCTACAGCATCTCCTCTGATGCACTCACACACCTGCACACATTCCAGTCCACATTCAATGAGCCCCTCTATCCAGGATTTATGATTTCTTATGACACCTCAGTGTCTCTGCGTAAAATCATATGACCTCCTACAACAGGTAATTTTACATGCTCTGCTTTATATCCCATGTCTCTCTCTCTTTAGACTATTACTGCCATTGAACATGCTTTACAGAAAACTGGTGTCATTGTAACAGTGGTTTTTCATGCAAGCGGAGCGGAGCCGCTGTCCCCGCTTCTAGTAGGCGTGTCGATTTGTGGGAACGGTGTGATTGACTGAACTAGCAAGCTAACTGGCTATCGAGGTACTTAGCTTGCTATTACAACACTGATTTCTTGAAATGAAGCTCACAACTAAATGTTTATCATTCCAGCAACAACAATAACCTCATATGAAGTCCTTACAGTTATTCTGTTTTTGACAAGTTACGATCAAACAGCTCCACGGTCATCAAATTTTCCAACCGTGAGAAGTAAAAACAAGCAATCTGATTGGCTACCGCCCGCGATACCGCTCCTTCATTTGCATAATATTGAACACTGCTCAACTTTTGCCGCTGGCTCCGCTCATCTCGCTGCTCTACGTCACGTTTGACCGTTACTAATTGGAATGCATTGAAGACAGAGCGCCACTCCGCTCGGCTCCGCTTGCATGAAAAACCACTGTAAGGTGTACAGGAGGTTCATTGTATCTGTGTTTAGTGTGTGAAGTTTCCATTTAAAATGACAGTTTGGCATCATTCAACACTTTTGCATGAGCCTGCAAACTGCACTAGATACCGAGTGGATTGACATAGACTGAACACAATCACAAATACATGCAAGCAGTTTACATTGAGTCAACAACAGCAAAATATTTTGAAATCAAAAGATAAGGGGTTAGAGAAATCTGCTTGAATAAATGTCCTTGGGCATTTTTGAGTAAAAGTTGGCCAACAAACCTATTTGTCTGAATCCATTTTGCACCTCGTAAAGGTGTCCGTCTTAAATGCAACTTAGTTGATGGCACATTTTGAGTATAAAACCGTGTTTATCTTCATAATTGTTCTGTGTCTGAATATGTCCCATGCTGTTGTCTAATCCCCCCCTCCTTCCCTTTTTGTTTTTGTTTTATACAGATTGAATTGCATGGTATTATAATCTGCTCTCCCCAAAACTGTAATGGACAATACTAAAGAGTTATGTACACTGAAGCATTTAAATGAAACACCTTTGAGGTTTGTCTGTATAACATGGTGATGGTTCTAATGGTCTTGCCTTTTTCACATTGGAGGAAGATGGAACATAGCCTGACTAATAAGCCGACTGTTGACTCCGTCACAGTCTGGAACAATGCAATTGAAACATGTTTCCGTTTGGATATGACGTATCCTCTCACCTGACTCTCACTTCCACATTCAGCAATAACAGATCACTAGCTAATTCCAATTTATTTTGACATCGTAGCGGCAATAAGTCCTTAAGATCATGAATGTTAATGTCATGTGCAAATTTTGTAAAGGTAATTAGAAAGTAGGGGGGAGAATAACGAACGTGTTCAGGCAAGTTAAGAGACATCGCCCTAAACTGTGTGCTGATTGGCTAAACCGTGAACGAACCGAAGTAGGCGCTCTGGTCCAGACCAGTACGGAGGTAAAATTCATTTTAACGTAAGTACGCAGGATGGTGCTGCCAGGCTAGATGGAACATGTCATCTCCTTAAAATTTTAAGGCTTTATATGCATTCTGATCAGTTCTGAGATATTTAACCTCAATGTGGAATGATTTATCATTATTGAATGTGTGAACATTGCATGCACTTCTGTGTGGGAAATATGTATGTTGGTTCAATAAACATACAGACATAAGAATATGCAAATATTGTGCCCTTATGTAAAATGTTATTGTAATTTCTCTCATATTTAATTAGTTGAAGTGCACGGTCATGTGGGCCCCCGCATGGTGGGGATGAAAAATTGTGGCCATCTTTATCATAGAAGTTGCCCATCCCTGCTCCACAGAAACAGCTATATTCCTGAGGCAATATGTTTCTTAACCATAGCCCTGTTGTTTGAGCTCACTGAGTGCTGTCAGTTGTAAGAAGACATAATTTTATACAACATTGACAAAATACCAAACCACCAGCTTACACTGAGAAGGTCCATGAGCTCACTTTAATATCCCACGGTAAACATTTTGTTAACTTTAGCTCGTCATGTAGTCCCGCAGAGGCAGACTTTAAATAATTAAATTTTCATTGTCACGATAAGGACATAGACCAGTCTTTACTATAGCTGTGTGAGAGAGAGTAAAAGGACTGACATTGCTGCCGTACAAAACGATTGCATTTTTTAAATTTATAATTTAATTTATTTATTTAGCCTATTTATTTATTGATTGATTGATTGCTTTTTCACAAATCAGAATCTGGTAAGAGTTATATAAGGGTAATACAATTTTTTTTAGTTTGCAGTATCTCCAAAAATGAAAGTAAAACAACAGAACAATGCAGTAACAGAAATGCAGTAAGTGCCACTGTGCAGCATCTGCATTCTGACTTAGTAGAACTGCGTTGTCAGGAGCGTAACTTTCTGTGGAACAGGCAGAACTGCAGTAAGTGCAATTTTGCTCCCATTGACTTGGCTTTAGCATGAAAGTTTTTAGTTCATAAAACAGACAATTAAGTGATTTTTTTTTTTTTTTTAAATCACCACACCATAAGTAATAAATCATACATTCAGTACTTAAATATGATTTGATGCTGAGGTGTCATGAAAGAAAAACCACAAAAAGCTCCTATGCTAGTGAAGTTTTTCACATCGTAGCCTATCTCTTTGAGCAAGTTTCTGATGTGGGATAGGCTGAGTTCAGGATACACGACTGTTTTGTTGCTCACACGCGCACCTGTCGAAACTTGTATTTGTTTTGTTTATGAGCATGATAAAATTAATATATGGTGATTACTTTCATTTCGACCTTACACCTAAAAGTGAATAGTGCTCATGTACTGTATGCATCTGGTTTTTGATTCACCTTAATGATGATAGGGTGACTTATCGGACCAAAAGCAAGCTCTAGCCAGATTCAAATCAATCAGGACAAAGTTTACACACCATGTAGGTGGTTCCATGCTTGAGCAGTAGGGAGCAGTGAGGGAAGAGCTCTCTCTCGTGAGCCCTTTGTGAAGTCTCTAATCATAAAGTCTGCTACAGCCTGATGTAAAAGTTTAGGACAAACTCACTACACCAACATTATTATTATTATTATTATTATTATTATTATTATTATTATATCATCCACATATTGTGTTCAATGATTAGTCACACTTATATCTATCAATAGCACTTACCACAGAATGTCAGGACATATTCACAATACAAGATTCAGATTCAAGAAAAACTTTATTACATCTCATTATAGCCTAGTGGTAGACTATAGGAGAGTAAAATTCTTGTGTTTTTTGCTCCTCAGAAAATAAAGAATAGTGATTACGAAATGTCTGATATAAATGTGCTATGTGTGTATGTGTCAGTGTGAGTGTTCAATGTCCAAAAGTGCATAAAAAAAAGAAAAAGTGCAAGACTGACAGCCACAAATTTAGGCTGTGGATTCTGACTCTGTGTTCATGAGTCTTATTGCTTGATGGAAAAAGCTGTTTTGAAGTCTGGTGGTCCTGGCCCTGAGACTGCGGAATCTCTTGCCAGATGGTAATAGCTGAAATAGTCCATGATGGGAATGACTGGGGTCCTTAGTGATTCTTTTTGCCTTTTTAGTACAGCGTCTGATGTACAAGTCCTTGATGGTAGGTAGAGCACATCTGCAGATACTTTGCGCTGTGCGCACAACTCTTTGCAGCGCCGTCCTTTTGGTACTAGTGCAACTACCGTCACTTGTCAGGACAGGGTATATACAGGAATCCTGGTGCTGAATTTACTACCATTTACTACCTTTTTTCCTACCTTTTACAATATTTTTACTACCTCCACAACATCTAGCAGCGCACTTTTTTTTTCTTTGGGGGCGGTGGCATCCTACATATTCTGCCAATTTTGGTACGATCAGTGATCCAGAACACAATCTGGAATTTATGTTGTGTCTTTGTCCACATTGCCTTGGCAGAAGTGGAGTCTACAGAAGTGCAAAGTCTACGTTCAACTGTAGACAGTTCAGCTCTCCCATTAGCCTGGTGTCTACATTCAATGTAGCCTCTGGGCCAATCAAAGTGTTGGATTGTCTAGATTCAGGTAGACTACCAATCAAATGGGAGATATGCAAATACAGTCGTGGCAGTGAACAAGCCCCTAAGGTCCGCCTTCCTTTGGGAGATCTCTGTTGACTTCACAGTGAGACGTAGTGTGAAAAAATAAGAGGCGTTGTAATGAATAGGGGGTTTATGTGTGGTCCTTTCAACAAAGCTGCAACTCCTGATTTGCAATGAACATAAGACATGTCAGATGTCACTTTTTGTTTGTTTTGATGATGTCGGAGCTCCATGTGCTTCTGATTCCTACAACTTCCTGGTCCAGCAGGCAAGGGGGAAGGTATATGTAAATTGCTAAAAGTTGCATGATGTCATTTTTTGAATGTAGACTCTCCACCAATGGTGTGCAAGATCAAAAGCACTTCGCTACTGCTCATCGCCACGGTTTGACAATAACTAGCCTGTAGGGGTTTAGTGAAAGGATAGATAGTCTCGATGGATATTCTCATCCGCAATGACTTGCTTCACCCACTGTCTCTCGTGCTACATTTATCCTCATGGGTGTTTTAAGTCCTTAATGACGTGACAGACAACAAAAAAAGGGCGACAGTTTCACTCATAGCCTTTTACCTCAGGTCATCTAATCTTCATAGCCTTTGTTACTGTTCCTTTATTTTAAATTAACTAATAGTGAACTTGCGAAGAGATCTGGCAGGTGGCCTACCCAGATTGATTGAACGCGCGTGAGGTAGACAGGCGTGACATCATCTGCAGCTTATCACTCAGGTTCCACTCGCAACGCAAAATAATACAGTAGTCCACAGAAGTTTAGTAATTTAAGGAGTTAGGATGGATGTAAGTTAAACATTGAAAAATTCACAGCGTCATTTGGATGGGGGCTCAAGAATTTACTACCTTGTCAGATGACGCTTCTTACTTTTTACTACTTTTTACTGGCCTTAATTTGACCTGATTTCATTTACTACCTTTTACAACTTTTTACAAACCCGCGGACACCCTGTTTATTTACAGTATTTATTGTCCTTGTATGCAGCAAAGGATTTGATTGGCAGTCATTTTCAAAAAGCTCATTTTGACCTAGACATTCAGTGACGTATCATCTCTCTAATAGAGGAACTGAATTATACAATCAAATCATAAAATAATAATAATTAAAAAAGCTACACAAATGTCTACATATATAAGCTACATACATGAGGTCATTCCTTCATTTCATTCTTTCATAGAGGTCCTTCAAGACATTCAGTTTTGAAATAGAGAGAAAATAACATATGTGAGAACCAGATGTAGCAAGTGACAGAATATCCAGCAGTATGATTGTGTTTGGATATGTTTACAAATAAAGATTTACACTTTAAACAAAGAAAACAGTGACAATGCTACAATCTTAACCAGAGTTGTCGCCATCAACGGCATCTTATTTATTTTAATCATCATGGTAATCATGATTACTCTTAATTAATTTACATTAACTTTTTTTTAACTCTGTATAAAAGTCTGTTTTGTAAAACGGCAACCAACAATGATTTAGTGATTTTTTTTCTTCATCTGGATGGTCCACACACTGAGTTGTACTTCAAACATCTTGCTGACAATCCTCACTCGTCGGATTCTCTTCTAGGTCTTCTGCTTATGAGTTTGTGTGTGTGTGTCTGGAAAATGTCTTTTCCAGTAAGCCTAGACCAATTGTAATGCTAGCTTAGCCACCTTTTAGAGTTTTTCTAATCACATTAAGCCGAAGCACATTTAAAATTGTGTTAAACTCTAAAAAAAAAGTGGTTAAACAACATCAACAAAGTCTGTGGGGATAAAGAGTTCCAATATTTTCACACTTTTTCAGATTATTTTTCAGCCTGTGTCACAAAATGTTGAATCAGTCACTCTAATCACTGGATGATGTTAATGGCATAGATTTCAGCACCTTGGTGGTCCATGGTCCATTTCAGTCATTCAAGATGGAATCTAGATACAATCCAGACGGTACGCAATGGTGGACAGAAGAAGCCTCTGTTTGTGTGTGTGGCTGTGTCTTTGTGTAGTACATTATTAACAACATGTTTAATTTGACATCATTTTCAGACTTTCATAACTGAATCTGGATACAGTCCGATATACGCTGCTTCATAGTATTTGTGTGTGTGTGTCTGTTTCTGGATACCGTCTGATCCAGGGTGGTAGTCGTCTGAACATTGCTGATCTGCTTTATAGTATTTGTGTGTGTGTGTCTGTCGATATGCGTAGAGTTGCAGTATTGAGAGATGTTAAGCCAGGCTTCTCTGTCTGGGTTTGATTCTCAGATACAGCTGTGAGAGAGAGAGAGAGAGAGAGAGAGAGAGAGAGAGAGAGAGAGAGAGAGAGAGAGAGAGAGAGAAAGAAGAGAGGAGGGGTGGCAGCATTACTATAGGTCTACAGTATGTCACAGACCTATAACAAGTTACAAGATACTTCCACATTGGAATCACACAAACACACACTTGATTATGTTTATTTGGATCCGGATGACACACACACACAAACCCACACACACACCCAACAGGTATAAATTTCTTCACCACACACACACACACACAAACACACACACACACACACACACACACACACACACACACACACACACACTCACACTCACACACACACACACACACATCCAACAGGTATAGGCTTCCTCACCACACACACACACACAAACAGACACACACAGACTCTCTCTCTCACACACATACACACACACACACACACACACACAAACACACACAGAAACTAACCCCCAACAGGTTGCGTGGGATGTATCCTTCCTGATCCCCACAGCGTGCCCACCACCACTGGGTCTCGTCCTGGTCCTCCCTGCGTAGGACGGTCATGCAGTCTCCCTCTCTGAAGGCCAGCTCGTCCTCATCCTCCCCGTCATAGTCCCACAGGCCATACACCACCCCTCTGTTCATGATGCCCATCTTCTCTTGGACGCCTGCAAAACACACACACACACACACACACGCAATCAGCATGGCAAAAGAGAAAGGTAAGGTGTATGCCTTTGCTTCATTACTTTACACATACACACACACACACACTGATTGTTGAGAAACTGCAAGGACTGAGCGTTGCCCTGATCCATCTCCTCACACTCTTTCACACACACACACAAACACACACACACACAAACACACACTCTCACTCACACACACACTGACCGTAGAGGAACTGTGAGCACTGTGCGTAGCCCTCCTCCATCTCCTCACACTTGTCGGCGGCAGTCTGCATGTCGCTGTGTGTGACTGCAAACACGGCGGCTCCGGACTCCACCAGGAACTTACACACCTGCACATTATTACAGGAGGCAGCACAGTGCAGAGGGGTCCTGGAGAGAGGGAGGGAGAGAGAGAGAGAGAGGGAGAGAGAAAGAAAGAGAGAGAGAGAGAGAGATAGAGTAATATAGTGAGGGAGGGAGAGAAAGAGAGCCCATGTCACACACCACAAGTGATGTTGACTACCAGTATTTGCACATGCCATGTAACTGATTCTGCCCACTTCACATACAACAAACAGGACTGACTATGTATCCCAAGTGACCATCATGCCCTGTACGTGTTTTGTTGCTTCTATACAGGACTGAATCTATGCACAATGAATGAAAAATGAATAAAAGATGTATCAAAGATTTACCATCCATCACTATCAGCAGCGTTGACATTCACACCAAACTGCACCAGGAATTTGACGATTTCAGTGTGGCCGGCACACACAGCGTTATGGAGGGCCGTGATACCCTCATCATTGGGCAGACTGGGGTCGTCCACCTGTGACACACACACAAACAGACACACACACATTCACATAAGCTTAGAATGAAGAATGAAGGGAAAAGGACTGTATGCAAAGGTCTTTAACAGCCCTGAGTATCCTCAAACTGAAAAGTATCCAACTAAATTACAACAAACAAACAATAATAGCTAACCCCATAGTATGAAATAAAAATGTATTACACATGAAATAGAACACAAGAACACTGTGCAACAGCCATGCATTTACAGGTGGATACACACACACACACACACACACATACACACACGCACACACACACACACACACACACACACACACACACACACACACACACACGCAGGTACACACTATGTGTGAAGAGTCCCACCTCGTAGATGATCCTCTGGACCAGGTCGTACTCTCCCTCCAGTGAGGCGTCCAATAGCAGGGCCAGAGGGTTGAAGCGCACACGCATGCCGTGATTGATCCGCTCCGAGCCCGTCTTACGCAGGTTAGTCCGCTTACCCTGCAGGGACAGGATAAAAGTTAGATATGTACATGTAGCATTTAGTGCTGTTTATTTTTATGTGTATGCGCCATTGCTGATCATGCCCCATAGGTGATGTTTATCTGTCTTAAGCAAGATTTTCTGCAGGCACAGGGCAGGGCAGAGACATGTAGCATTTATTGCTGTGACTGTCTCTTCAGAGAAAATGTCGTAGATATTGTACAAGTATGTGTTTGTACAGATTGAATGCAATGCAATACATGTACTGTATGCATCTCAGTATGTTTGTATTTGTGTGTGTATTTGTGTTCTTTGTGTATGTTTGCTGTACTGTATCTCTAAGTACGTATGTTTATGTTTGGATTTATGTCCTGTATGTTTATTTATATGTATGTATTTCTACCTGTATTTGTGTATTTCTGAACATATGTATGTATTTATACTGTATGTATGTGTGTCTGTACCGGTGGCAGAGTCATCTCTCCAGTGATCTCAGGCGGCTCCATGTTGGCCTCGTCAACCTGTGGCTCTGGCTCAGGCTGTGAGGGGTACGGGGGTGGCGGGTAGGGGGGATACTCATCCATGTACCCCTCCAGCGGTGTTGGGGCGCAGGGATCCATTACGCTCTCCTCCTCCATGGCTGGTGGCAGGTGGGGGTGCAGGCCTCCCAGGGTGATGTCATCAAGGATGGGGGAGCGTGGTGGGATGGGAGGTGGCGTGAGATCTTCCTCCTCCTCCAACTCCTCTTCCTCCTCTGGCCTTGGGTCTTCCTCTTCGACTCGCTCAGGGATGGTGCACGGGCTCTCCAGGGGACGCCTGCCGTTGCTAAGGCCGTTGTCGTCGACAACTGACGTTGATGACACGCTCAGGCCAGCGCCGTCCTTCATCATCATCATCATCATCATGGCTGCTGTCATGGCGTTGTTTCCATGGCTTCCGCTTCCGCCTCGTCCGTCGTCTTGTGGTGGGGCGTTAGCGGCAGCGGTAGACGGCTGGAAGAAAGGCGCAGGTGTGTTTCCAACGACGCCCGTCTCCATGGCAGCGAGAGTGGTCTTCTGGTACAGAAGCTTCTGGATGTTCGGTCCGGCGGGACCCTCGGGTTCTGTGATGGAGCTACGCTTCTTTAGGGGTCGCGGCGCGTGGTGCAGACGCTTACGCAACGCCTCCAGGTCGGCGTCGCTCTGGTGGCGAGTGGTGAATGGCTGGGACAGGAAGGGGAGGAGTTTAGTGGGGCTGAGTGGCCGCGGCGCCCTGTCTTGCGGCGTATCCTGTTGCGTAGTTGGGGCATCACTGGATGATGAAGACGATACAGTCACTGCAGATGATGAGGATGAGGAAGATGAGCCTGCAAAGTCGACTTCTGTGTCTCCAAGGACGGAGCGATCAGAGTGAGAGCTATCATTATGGGATGGCTGTTGACCTCCAGAGGAAGGGAGGACTGGCTTTCCATACACTGCAATAAGAAAGGGAGAAAGAAAGATTGACATTCAGTCTGAATATGCAAGTTAATATGCAGAGTGGGGGGGGTGTCTGGAAGGGCTGCTGTCAAATGCTATACAACTCTTCTCTAATGCTAGTATATTAATGGCTTTTTGTTTTTTGCTTCTTATGAGTAAATGTAGATTACATGTAGTATATGTGCAGTTAATAAATGTAAGTTTATTAGTTTAAATAGAAAACAAGACATAGGACTGTCTTTCCATACACTGCAATACAAACAAAGATTTCAGCAGTTTAGACAGCAGTCCAAAATTATGGGGAGAGGAGGCTAGTTGGAGGCTAGTTGCTACCATTTGTGCATAAGGGAGATGCAGGAGGGAGCGAGGAAAAAAAAACAACAACAATGTAATAAAATATAAAAAAAAATATAAAAAAAACAAGGTTTTAAAATAATAATACAGAGGAAAGCTTTTAAATACACACTCTCTGGAAAGGTACATGGTGAGCTGGTTCTGATATTTTTTTCTTTGGAATTGAGGGTAAGTAAAAAGGTCTTTCTGAGTTTAATAGAGAACTGGTACTGGCATGTCACAGCTTGTCCAGTTCTCAAAAGAAGATTCACACTTTGAGGCGACAGCCAAATCATCATCACACTGCCTCTGGAGACCTTGGCATGAACATGTACTGAGCCTTTGGGAGGGGTCTTATCAGGATTCACAGAAAGTTATTCCATGTAAAGAGATTATTATAATGATCCACAGAAAGCTTTCCCCTGTAAACAAATTCTTATGAGATATGATAGAAAGTACTCCTTTGTACATTGCTTCTTATGAGGAGTCACAGAACTGCCACTTGTTGTCATACTATAGCACAACAACATCTAGTACCAATAAATACATATTACAAACAACTACAGA
>JAODXP020000032.1:20174820-20177320 GCA_027497455.2 Sardinella longiceps | reverse complement strand
GGGAGGGCATTCACTTCTGGTTTGAAACGATTGGACAGTTCGTCTAATCAGCTTCGCTTATTGGCCGGTAGACTCTCTACCGATGTAAACACGCCCCAGAGGACCGTTCCCAGACCATGAATACGGATGAACAGCAGTATTATGGTCGGGCTATGTCAGGCTACCACTAAACACCACTAAATGTATTCAGTCTTTTAAAGCAATGTACACTTTTAAAGGTAATATAGAGATATTATCAGATGTTATCACAGTGCTAACTCTCTGGTTCTAAATTGATGTGAACAAGTTGTTACTGGTTATTATACTATTATTTAATCATAATGTTCCTGGTTCAGATATTATCTCATACAGTAGCTAGCCATTGTATCTGTTTCTGATGCTACAGGTTATACTAACACAATGTTCCTGATTCAGAGGTGATATCAAAATGTTATTATTATTTTGTTCTGATGCTTTAGTTTTTCTTCCTTGTTCAGATGTGACTGCTCCATGTTGTTTTACTGTCCCAGATAACACTTCAGTTACGACACAGTTTATCAACACAGAGAGTTTTATTATACAATGTGTGTGTGTGTGTGTGTGTGTGTGTGTGTGTGTGTGTGTGTGTGTGTGATGTGTGTGTGTGTGTGTGTGTGTGTGTGTGTGTGTGTGTGTGTGTGTGTGTGTGTGTGTGTGTGTGTGTGTGTGTTTTCTTTTTTTAAAACAGAACGGCAATCCTATTTGGAGTTACGGATAATACTGTATCTCCTCATTCATTTGAATAGCCGGTCTGAAGATCTTGATGTTCCGGAGTACAGTATATTGTTAGTCACTGCCCAGAGGCAAAGTACATGTACAGTACAGTACAGTACAAGTACATGTGGAGTGGAGTCACTTGGCTCTACAGTAGTTTTTTTTTTCAAAGGCCAAATCTATTCAGGTCTAAGGGGGCGTGGATATGCGAATGATGGATAGATAAATGAATGAATGAGTAAATTGAGTGAATGACTGAATGAATGAATGACTGAATGTAGGGTGGATGGAGGGTTGAATGAATAAATGAGTAAATGAATGGATGATGGATGGATAAACAAAAAAATGGATTGAGTATAGTTTAGTAAAGTGATGTAATAAAGTGAGTGAAAGAATGCTGATGAATATGTTGAATACTGTAGATGAATGAATGGATGGATGAATGGCAGGAAAGACAGACAGATGGATGGATGGATAGATGAATGGATGGATGAGTGGAGTGTTCTAGAGTGGAATGGGGAGTTCTCTGTGTGAAGAGAGGGGCTGATGATTATCAGTGTTACGCAACAAGGCTGCAGCACACACACACAACACACACACACACACATACACACACACACACACACACACACACACACACCACCACCACCACAGCAATTAGAGCGCAAGCTGCCCCACAGAAACAGACACATACCACCGCAGCGGCACATGCGCACACACACACACACACACACACACACACACACACACACACACACACACACACACACACACACACACACACACATGCATAATCACTCAGACACACATTTACACACACACACACACACACACACACACACACACACACACACACACACACACACACACACACACACACACAGTCTCACTGAGACAGAAACGGACACAAAAACACACACTTACACCAGACAGGACACACTGACATACTGAGCCCTTTATGCAAAGGTCCAACTCTTATATAACACATACACACACACACACACACACACACACACACACACACACACACACACACACACACACACACACACACAGTCAGACACAGACATAAGCTGAATTAGTGTAATATGGGTTTCCGGATAAACCTGTTGACAGGAACAACAAAGTCAGACTAATTCCTGGTAATAGATGTAGGGTCATTCCACGCCAACTCACCCAATTTTCAGAAATTTTCCCAGTTCATGTCATGGATTTCATTGAAAAAAATCACATTTATACTCCTCTCTGAGAAATGTAACCTTGCCAAATATCAAAGCTCTACCCCAAACCATTTTCCTTCAATAAATTCTTGAAATATACCTTTTAAAGGCAAATGAGCCTATATGCATCTCTCTATATTAGGCCTCACCAATTAAAGGGATTTCAATGGATAAGCCTGTAATTTTCACCATGCCTAGATATGATCCCAACAATGATTTCTAGTTGAAATTTAGCCTGTTTTATGCAAAACATGGACTGTTATAGAATAACATAAATGCTTGTCCTCGAGCATCAAATCTTTACATTTCAAAATCCCACATCTCTTTCGGTTTTCAATATTTTGTTGCGAAACTTTCTGAAATTGTAGTTTTACCTTGGTTCTTCAAGTACTGAAAGTAAAAAATGTTTGCAAGCAACGATGAGCAGGTGCCAGAGGCTCAAACATGGCCTCCAAGCTGAAAAGGGTGTTTTTTGGCTACTTTGGGACCACTGGAGACCAAAAGGGATTTGTTAGAATGCTTCCATTTTTTTCTCAGAAAGACCACCT
>JAODXP020000032.1:20154820-20159820 GCA_027497455.2 Sardinella longiceps | reverse complement strand
TGTCAAAGCTTTATGCTGGTTAGGGCCTTAGGCTTGACATCAGAAAATGAGACAAGATAAGATAAAGTAAATTCAACCATTATATCAGCTATTATAAGATAGACATAGGCTACACATGATCAAAATGATCAATTAAAAAAAACACAGACTTTAAAAAGATAGGAAATACACTTTCTAAAAAAATCTGTGAAATTAGTAGAGTGGTGAAGTCAGACCTAGGCAAGCTAAGGCCAGTGGGCCACATGCGGCGCGTTGAAGTATTTAATCTGGCCCGTGGAGTCTTACCAAATTAGAATAATTTCTCATTTAGCCAAGGCGAGTTAGATTATAGGCCTGATTTATCAAATTTGTTTTATTCATGAAACACAAATGCCCCTTTTAACCCTGTATGTATGTCCTCTGAAGAAAGTCACTGGTTCTGGTCGAGCCAAAATCTAAAAGCCAATGTGGCCCTTTGACCAAAATAATTGCCCACCCCTGGTGTAAGTGGTGGTACATAAATGTGTCGAGGGATGCTATGGAAAGCATAGAGGTGACCATAGAAATATCCATAGAGGGATGTTACTGTATGAAGGCCATAGCTGTCAGTTTGATCCTTGACCACTGAAAAGAAGATACATGTGGGGAGGGGAAGGGGTTAAATATCACTCTGCTCTGCCCACATGGTTGCAGAGCAGAGTAGCATTTTGTATTTAAAACTATTTATCTGCATTGTTGGGGTCATTCCACTTCAATTCAACCAACCAAACTCTACACTACAGACATCTCAAAATGCCATGAAGAAGGCCAATATGGCTGCAACACGTCTCTTTAAAGCCTTGTATTATTTTTTTTTTACTTTTGTTTCTTTGATCTTTTTCTCCTCTTTTGAATATCTCAAAATATTCTTATACATATATTGTACCAGGCTAAAATAAAGTTGAGGACATGTTATCATGTTACTGTAATTGTGAATGAACACACAAACGTGTGAAACTACAGTGGTACATGTGCCATGGTAGCCTACATGATGTCATCTGAGGAAGTCCTTCGTGCTGTATGGGAAGTAAGGAAGTCCTTTGTGCTGTATGGGACTTCCTTTAATCACAACGGATATAATCAGGACCATAAAATAATATCACCAGGAAACTATCTTACAGTACATGCTTTTGAACCGGGAAAATATAGTGTGTGTATGTGTGTGTGTGTGTGTGTGTGTGTGTGTGTGTGTGTGTGTGTGTGTGTGTGTGTGTGTGTGAACATAGCCTATGATTGCATACTGTATGTCTTAATTATGCTAGTCATTTATTTATTTTTAATTTTTAAAATTTTGATCTCAGCAGTTTTTTTTTGTGTGTATTTTTATAGGCACATTATGTTTTTTTTTCCCCTATGTGTGTGTTTGCAGGCAGTGAGTGTGTGAGTGTGTATGTATAGTACAAGATGTCGTGGGGTGTGCTTTGGTGCTGGGTGGACAGATGGTCACACACACACACACACACACACACACACACACACACACACACACACACACACACACACACACACACATGGTTCACCTTTTATTTGATAAGCATAACTCATTGCGGTCAATTATCAATTCCCTGGCCACAGCTTGCAAACCCCCAAACACATTAAATTTATTATGCAATCAATGGCTAAACCAATTAGCAGAGACAAGAAACCACCACTGTCTCTGTGATGGATTAACACTGGACACTCCACATGGAGAGAGAGAGAAAGAAAGAAAGAAAGAAAGAAAGAAAGAAAGAAAGAAAGAAAGAAAGAAAAAGAAAGAAAGAAAGAATAGACAGAGAAGAAATAGATGAGAGAAAAAAGATAGTAAGAGGAGAAAGGAGAAAATAGAAGAGAGAAATATACTGTATATAGGCCTAGAGAGAGAGGGAGACAAGTGTGTCTGAGAGAAGTGTGAGAGAGAGGGAGAGAAAGAAAGAAAGAGAGAGCAGGGTGAGTTTGTGTGTAGGAGAGAGAAAGAGAGGAAAAGAAAGAGACAGGGTGTGTGTGAGTGTGTATAAGAGAGACTAGGGAGAGAGGGAGATAGATAGAGAGAGAGCGCTAGAGAGAGAGAGAGAGAGAGAGAGAGAGAGGGTGAGTATGTGTGTGTGTGTGTGTGTGTGTGTGTGTGTGTGTGTGTGTGTGTGTCTGTGTGCGTGTGCGTGTGTGTGTGTGTGTGTCAGAGAGAGGCAGAGAGGAAGAAAGAGAGAGAGAGAGAGAGAGAGAGAGAGAGAGAGCTAGAGAGAGAGAGAGCGCTAGAGAGAGAGAGAGAGAGAGAGAGAGAGAGAGAGAGAGAGAGAGAGAGAGAGAGAGAGAGAGAGAGAGAGAGAGAGAGCATTAATCGTCATTTGTGAGCACTACCATGAAGATGCAGTCAGGGAACATCTGTTGCCGGCATCTGTGGTTAAATAAGAACGCTTTAGCAGCAAACACTGAGCTGGCTAAACCACACACACACACACACACACACACACACACACACACACACACACATCACATAAACTCACACTCGCACACACACACACGCACACACACAAACACACACACACGCAGACACGCACACACACGCGCACACACACACACACACACACAGCGATAGGGAAGCGTAGAGAGTAGACACACATACACAAATGTGTGCACATAGAAACACATACACACACGCCACAACATGTGCACAAACACACACACTCCAACATGCACAACACAACCCCCCCCCCCCCCACACACACACACACAAACACACATCCCCACATGTACACTCACACCCTAATATGCACACATACCCACACATGCCCCAACATGCCCGTACGCACGCACACACACACACACACACACACACACACACACACACACAGAGTCCAGTGGCCCAGTCCCATATAAAGTGCTGGCATGCAGTCTTATTGACAGCTGTGTGGTAAACATAGTAAGAGGCTTTACCGCAGCTTCAGTTTGATCTGCCCCTCTGTCTCTCTCACACACACACACACACACACACACACACACACACACCCAAGACCCGAACCTGACTGTGTGACTACTTGATACTTGATGGCCTTTAACCCCTAAATACAACCAAATACACACAAGCACAAACAAAACACACACACACACACACACACACACACACACACACACACACACACACACACACACACACAGACACACACACACACAGTGCCCTGACTTGCCCTCCAAGGCTTCGATCTCACCAGCCTGGGTTAAAGTCGGCTCAGTCAATCCAGCCCCAGATCCGCACAGGTCACATCAGGACCTGATCAGGGCTCAATCAAAGCAGCGTCAGAATCCCATCTGTGGTTGCTTAAGGAACCAGTTGTTCCAAGCCCTCAATAGACGCAGTTCACAGATGCTATTACAGTAAAGTGCCAGTGTCATAAGGATAGTACAATGTATGTGTGGTGTGTGTGTGTGTGTGTGTCGCGCGCGTGTGCATGTGTGGGTGTGTGTGTTAGGGTTGTGCGATATCGTTATCGTATATTGTCAAATACACAAACAACTCTCCCAGGTGAATATTTATTGTCAACAATTAATTTACAATTGATTACCTTTACAAAATTTTCAAGAAGTGTCTTTCTAAACCTTGAAAACACAACATTTAAAACCCAAGCATTTTCAGGCACCTGTATGAACCCTGTGTTAAACTGTAGACCTAATATACTTTTTTTTTATTGTCAGTTATCGATATCGTGATATTGTGATATATTTTTAAGTCCATATCGCCCAACCCAATATGTGTGGTGTGTGTGTGTGTGTGTGTGTGTTGTGAGTGTGCGTGGGTGTGTGTGTGTGTGTGTGTGTGTGTGTGTGTGTGTGTGTGTGAGTGTCTGTGTGTGTGTGTGTGTGTGAGTGAGTGTGTGTGTGTGTGTGTGTGTGTGTGTGTGTGTGTGTGTGTGTGTGTGTGTGTGTGTGTGTGAGTGTGTGTGTGTGTATTTTTTACCAGTAATTTACTAGCCATTCTTCCTTACAATTGCATTTATCCCACTCATCTGGTGGTAAACCACAGGGTGTCTTTCACCGTTTCACTATTTTGTCCTATTGTTAGTGCAGCTTCTGGTTAGAGAGTGCGAGAGACAGACACACACACACACAGAGACAGAGACAGTCTGTCTTAGATAAACACACACATATATATAGAATATAGAGTGTGTGGGTGTGTGACAGACACAGACACAGACACAGAGACGGTCTGTCTTACATACATATAGTAGAATAGAAATGAGTAGAAAAGAAAAGGGAGAGCATCGTTGAAACACAGATGACTATTTAACTTTTATTAACTGGAGCAAAACATATAACAACTATCGTTTCGATGTGTTGTTACATCTTCATCAGTGTTCTTGAATAGAATAGAACAGAATAGAATAGCATAGAATAGACTTTAGTTTGTCATTGAGCAGTTGATCTGTACAACGGACAACCTACAGTATAAGGTCAATGCATACAGTACATGCTCTCTCAACTCACAAAACAAAAGAATAAATAATCAGAAGACATATAATGACATGGGTTCTATCTACTCCTATAGACCCTTTTTGAAGCTACGTCACAATTCCATGAGTTGAGTTTTGGAGGCAGAAAATCGTCTGTTCTGATAGACATGGCTGTAAATTTGACAACTTTCCCCATCTTTGAAAATATAGCTTGTCATCATAATATAACTCAAGAATCTATTTCTTAACACGATATGATTCACAAACAACAAAATATATGTCCACCAACATAATTGAGCGAGTACCCAAAGTTCAGAGACTGACAGTAGCACAGGTGGCTATCTGCCTCTTTAGGCTGCTGGATAACGTAGTGATGCCTACTGCCACCGGAGCGACCTCTCTCGATTTAAACCACTTGTCAAAGCAAACAAACTTATCGACAATCTCCACATATTTAACTGAACACAGGGATTTTGTATCACTTTAACACTACGCCTAAAAGCCAAACGTTTACCACCGAATAACTCGCTAGCTTGTTAGCTCACGGTAGATCGCCTA
>JAODXP020000032.1:20152217-20154720 GCA_027497455.2 Sardinella longiceps | reverse complement strand
AAAGGTTCTCTTCCCTGAGATCAGTTATTTGCACCTCTCTCTCTCTCTCTCTCTCTCTCTCTACTGAACACACACACACACACACACACACAACCATGCACACAAACATCTTTACATATTATATCCATCCATTGATTTACACACACAGACACACACACACACACACACACACACACACACACACACACACACACACACACACACACACACACACACTTCAGGCATACACACAACAAGCCTGTGATGTTTCATTTCTAATCTTGAGCCCGTAAAAAAATATCAGACAGGATGTGTGTGTGTGTGTGTGTGTGTGTGTGTGTGTGTGTGTGTGTGTGTGTGTGTGTGTGTGTGTGTGACAGCTACTGTAGGATGAATGGAGCTGATGGTTGTGTATTTTTCTCTCTTTCCTGGTGGCTGCTATCGGCAGCCCGTTCAATCCAGCGCTGGTGATGGATGTGTGTGTGTGTGTGCTGGTGGCACGGCTGCTGTGTGTGTGCCTCCTTTGCATAGAGATAGATAGTGTGTGTGTGTGTGTGTGTGTGTGTGTGTGTGTGTGTGTGTGTGTGTGTGTGTGTGTAGAGATAGATAGGGGAGGCAAAGGGATGGGAGGTGCCACCATCACGCACCAGCACCGTGCCACCCCGTGATTGATACACCCACACCCACACACACACACACACACACACACACACACACACACACACACACACACACACACACACACACACACAGACACACACACACACACACAGACACTCACACACAGACACACAAACACAGACACACAGACACTCACACACAGACACACACACACACACACACACACACACACACACACACACACACACACAAACACGTGCGCACACACACACAGACCGCCAACACAGCCAGACACTGCTGGCCAGGCCATCCATTAATCCTGCTCGGAGCAACATGGAAACATGTGTTAGAGCTAATGTAACCAGCCCTGACTGAACAGAACAGAGAGAGAGAGAGAGAGAGAGAGAGAGAGAGAGAGAGAGAGAGAGAGAGAGGCTTAATAGCATTTGTTAACTGTATGTTGCTAAAGAGACAGAAGACAAAGAGCAAAAAAATGGAGAGAGAGAGAGAGAGAGAGAGAGAACGAAGGAGATGTATTGAAAGGACTAAGTGTGTCTATCACAAGAGAAAGATGGCTGTCATAAGAGAGACGGCTGTAAGGAAAGGCCCCATCACTTTAACAGATACTTGACTTGATCATGAGAAATGGACTTCTGTTCGCCCAGAGAGAGTCGTGTTGCAGTGTGTGTGTGTGTGTGTGTGTGTGTGTGTGTGTGTGTGTGCTTGCACATATGCCTACATGGATGTATGTATACTCTGTGTGTGTGTGTGTGTGTGTGTGTGTGTGTGTGTGTGTGTGTGTGTGTGTTTGTATGTATGTGTGCGTATGTTATTTGTGTGCCCTCCCCTCACATCCTATCCCACCCCAGCGCTGCACGGTATGGCAGACACACACACACACACACACACACACACACACACACACACACACACACACACACACACACACACACACACAAACACATCCCATCTCATCCCTTCCTAGCACCGCATGGTACGGCAGATGGAAAAAGAGGCAGGAGGTTGTGCTGGAGGGACATAATTTAATGGCGCACACATAAACCTGTGGTCAGAAATGTTCCCTGTGGCTGAGATTAGTTCCCCCTGTGTTCCCAAACAAGCTAACATGCTAAAGGCACGCATGTGACTGCGTCTGTGTGCCGAGATGAGGATTTAATGACAAGGACCAAGTGCTCTAGGACTAAAGATATTATATGAGTGGAAAACGATTAGATAGTAACAGACCAAGTCCTTATGTTGTTAGTGGAACTCCACTATGGAATTTTTATATTATTGACTTTTATTGATGTGGATGTTTAAGGCTACCCTGTTGTACTGTTTTGCAGAAGTAAAGGATTTAGCAACTCATAGCCCTGTTGTTTCACATTGCTAAATGCTGCTGATAGCCATGAGATTGACCGAATTTAGTAGAAGACCAAATAGCAAAACAGCTTCTAACGGGCATAAGTAAAAGAAACCTTTTATAGAAGTTAGCATTTATATGTGTAGACCATCAACAGCTTTCGCTGTCACACTTGAAGGGCTGTTATGGGCTAGGTTTGACTGCTACATGCTATATCATTGCCCTTTGGATTGATACCGCAAAACCTCTGTAGAATATTTCAATTCAATTCAATTCACTTTTATTTGTAGAGCACTCAAATACAATACATTGTCTCACAGTGCTTTACAGACAGTACAGGGAGCACCCATGAGTAACAGGGGCAAGGAAAAACTCTCTTTGCTTGCTAATAATTCATTCTAAACAGTAAGGAATTGATAAGAGAAGAGTATTGATAAAGAATTGGGGTGATACTTACGTACAGTGGTACTCGTCAGCGCCAAATATATTGATAAATCGATCAATCTCTTCCCACCCGTAGTATTGGTCAGTATAATATGA
>JAODXP020000032.1:20122217-20124717 GCA_027497455.2 Sardinella longiceps | reverse complement strand
CTGCGAGCATGCTGTACACTTTGGCAAAAACATTAGAGCCGACCCTTGTGTCCTTAGCAGTACAGAGAGAGAGAGAGAGTGAAAGAGAGAGAGAGAGAGAGAGAGAGAGAGAGAGAGAGAGAGAGAGAGAGAGAGAGAGAGCGAGAGAGAGAGAGGGGGTGGCCTGCATTTCACAGAAATGCAAATAACAACTTTCATAACTCACTTTTTCACTGCTATGTTATTCACGCTGGCATCAGAGAGAAAAACAAAAATCAATTTTAAAATTGCTCTGCCCCTTACACATAGGCTATCTATGTCATGGATTGCTTATGTCCCAATCTGTCATGGATATGGTTTTTCATAGACTATTATTGCTAATTATAAAAAGTATCATCTAACCATGTTATGTATGGGATGTGATATTTAAAATAAACATTGATCCCTGTGCTAGGTTATTTACATGAGTCCATTTATTGCTATATTGCATACATTTCACCTTATGAAACATTATCAATAAGTGTAACTCGACCCCGTCTCTTCTATGCTAGCTCAAGGACAGGGTTGTGATGTAATATGTGCCTGATTATTGCATATTATCTCCCTTCAGAACGCGATTCTCTTCTCTGATTGGCTGATGGGGTGGCCATTATTTTCGTATAACTGGCTACTTTGGAAGTAGTTCCAAAAATAACTAATCTAATAGGCTAACTAATCACCGTTTCATATGAATGCCTTTTAGAAAGGTAGCTATAACAACAATAAGCAACCTTGTAGATCTACTTTAACCTGAAAATAGTACCCAAACCAAACAGGTAAACTTCTTTTGAAAAAAGAAGCTTTTCTGTTTCTTTTATGTTTTATACGCTTCTTTAGATATACAAGAGATAAATACAAACGGGAGATAAGTGGGATAACGGCCTTCGAGGTGACCGGTTCTACAGAAATAAAGGCTTGGTGGAGGTAACTCTACACTTCTAAATCTCCACCTTGCGATTATTTCTGTAGAACTGGTCACCTCGCCTTACATAATAAGGGATAGGCCTAAAGAGAAAAGATAACTGTGCCTGATTAAATAAATCGTAGCCATAAAGAGCTGAGACAGGATAATAGAGAGATGATAGGATATTAGATGTCTGGATGACAGGAAAGTGTAACGAGAGGAGAAGAAGAAAAGAAAAGAAAAGAAAAGAATAAAATAGGCAGAAAAAGATGAATAAGGTGTAAACCTCCTGTGTTTGCTGCACTGATGTTACTTGGAAGCTTTGATCCTTCTCTTGCGTTCTCCTTGGTCAGAAACCTGTGCTGAGCCCTGGCATGAACAATACACACACACACACACAAACGCACGCGCACACACACACACACACACACACACACACACACACACACACACACACACACACACACACACACACACAGAGGTACTGAACCTGTGCTGACCCCCATGCACACACACACACACACACACACACACACACACACACACACACACACACACACACAGACACAGATCCCACCACTACCAGAGTAGCATCCTGGGCCACTTGCACAGACAAACAAGTCAGATGAACACCATGAAATATGGATGCTTTCTTCTTCCTGTGCCTGGACACGCCTCGTGTTTATTTTATGGGCAGGGCCAGGGGGGTCTCTTCTCGTGCGGCCGCTCGCTGTTTGGCAGTCAGGCTCGGTGGGCCGTCGCCACAACAAGCCACCGGTTACCAGATTACCGTGGCAACGGAGGCGGTGTCTGTCGACAGGGTGTCTGTTTGGTTCAGATGGAGATCAGTGCTCTGCTAGACCATCAATAATCTGACATCTCCCTCAACTCTGTTCTAGCCTCTCTCTGCTGTGTGTGTGTGTGTGTGTGTGTGTGTGTGGGGGGGGTGTGTTTGTGTGTTTGGTGTGTTTGTGTAAGTGAGCAGTTACTGGATTTGTGCCTGTGTGTGTGTGTGTCTGTGTGTTGTATGGGTGCATGTACTTGTTTGTGCGAGTGTGTATTAGTGTGTGTGTGCACGTGGGAGTATTTAGTGTTAGTGTTTAGTGTGTGTGTGTGTGTGTGTGTGTGTGTGTGTGTGTGTGTGTGTGTGTGTGTGTGTGTGTGTGTGTGTGTGTGTGTGTGTGTGTGAGTATTTACCAGTGTGTGTGTGTGTGTGTGTGTGTGTGTGTGTGTGTGTGTGTGTGTGTGTGTGTGTGTGTGTGTGTGTGTGTGTGTGTGTGTGTGTGTGTGTGTGTACTCCACTTCCCTCTCTGTCTCTGTGCTGCTGCTGCTGCTGCTGCATGTCTCTAGTGGTGCGTGTAGAATGGGAGAGGCAGAGAATCATGTTCCTGTCGCTTTGCCCCTCACCGCACCGCTCTTCACCGCAGCACTGCCCAGACACACACACACACACACACACACACACACACACACACACACACACACACTTAACTCTCTTCACCTGAGCTCTGTCCAGACACTGAGAGCACGGCTACCCCTCCTCTCCACACACACACACACACACACACACACACACAC
>JAODXP020000032.1:20112217-20117217 GCA_027497455.2 Sardinella longiceps | reverse complement strand
TGTCCGATAATAGAGGACATTTTATTCCCCCAATCCGAGGAAAAGGAGGGAAAACGAGAGCTCAGACATCTGTTCTGTTCTTCCTCATACTGTACAGTAGATGGGATTTGCATTGGATGAGGATGGCTATGGGAGAGAAGAGAGAGGGTTAGAGTTGACTGTATTTCTGTAAAGGAAATCAGCTTTTTGGTGAAGGCTGGGGGTGGTAGTTAATAATCTGTCTGTCATCATGGCCACCAGCTAATAAACTTGATGTAAAACTGAGTTTGGGTAAAGAGCAGCTCAATTTCACCAAAACTGTGAAATGTTTAAACATTGTTTCATTGTGTCAAAAACTGAACCATAACAAAGTGAAATGAATTTCTCCTGTGAAACTCCTGTGTCTCCTATGTGGTAGGCTAATGTGCCCAAACATCTACAGTATAAACAGGAGAGAAGTCCAGTCTCTACTCAATGTAAAGAACATGAAACTCTGACCAAGATACGTAACGCAATATGTTCCGATGGGAACAAATGTAAATAATTCTGATCTGTATAATTGTGTGCATTACGTCACATTATGACCTTTTCAACAGTCTTTCATATCAGTGTATGAGATCTTGAAAGTGTGTGTGTGTGTGTGTGTGTGTGAGTGTGTGTGTGTGTATGTGTGTGTGTGTGTGTGTGTGTGTGTGTGTGTGTGTGTGTTTACCCCCTTGTGAAAATACAACACAGAATATAACGAACGCCTTTCACTATGGGAAGGTTATTCTGAAGAGGCCTGTCCTGGTTATTTCTGCTGCTGCCTGTCAGTGACTGAGGGTGGTCTAGACAGAACATGGTTAGCAGTGGATGAAATGTCTCCTAACACACCCCCTCTGACCCTGAACTGAGACAGCTTAGGGACAGATCCCCCAGTTACATAGAGAACCATAGACAGGTGACCACATGCCCAGCTGGTCAGCACTGTACTACAGCCATAGGGCCCATGGGTGGCGAAGAAGGCACTTTAAGAATGGAACTTGGAACCCAACACATGTACTGTAGATGGCATAGTTTAGATTCCAGGGGTAGATTTAACATAAATTAGCCTAAATTAACCTACTAACCAACAACCACCTCCACACTGAGTCAGAGATAGGTCATTACAAGGTCAGAAGAACATGTTTGTGGTCAAAAGGGTCAGGCCATCATAAATGTTGTGGTGGCTGCATTGAAAGATACAGCAGATCCGCCTAAGAAGCGCCAAACCATATAGATTCATAAATGTTTCAGCTTTAGTGCAGTCTGTGTACATGGCTAAGAGGGTCAGAGGTCACAGAAAGAGAGCTTGAAAGAGGAAAAGCCTTGGAAGCCCAGAGTGTACTATATAGATTTACCTATAGACTGACATTGCTGTCATGGCTCTTCTTAGAGGTGCTTGGCCATCCCCCATCACCCCTCAGCTCTCTGGATCTTTGAGGAGGACCTTCTGGGAGCAGCCAGATGGACTCTAAGGAAATAGCCAAAGCATTAGAGAGAGGCTACTCTCTTACTGCCCTCCATGCTGTGGGGCACTAATAAGGTTGTAGGTTACTGCAGATGTCGGCTACTGGTAGTGTAGCCACAAACACACTCAGAAATAACAACACAAAGATTAGCACTCACATACTGTATGAATACATGTGACTGTATATGTGACACTTTTATCTGAAGTAACTCACGAATGGACAAATGCCACAGAAGCTACTCATCCAGAGGGAGCCGTTTGATTAGGCCCAATTTGACAGTAATTATTGCTTCAGAGGCACAGTGTTAAAACTTGAGAAATGGTAGCCATTACTACTACTTTTTCTACTGCCAATTTATGTCTAGATTGCTAGTGCTTTTGTGAAATCTATTACCTATAACTCATAAGCTCTCTCTGAGAAAGTCATGTTTTACAGTAATGTACTGTAATCTACACCAATGCAGTCATACTACAGCCAGACTACAACAGCAACCATACTGCTGCACATTTCATTTTGAGTTAGTCTGCCCCTTCATTTAGACTACACAACAAGTAGATCATTAAAACACACATTCACAAACACACTCATTTAAATGCTGTTGCCTGCGCTGCATTTGCTTGTTTTATATTTATGGAATATTTAGAAGTTAATCACCCAGGCAGCATTCACCAAACTAAATTAAAAAGTGTTAGCTTGCTCACGCTACATTATGTAGTCTTTGTTGTGTGTGTGTGTGTGTGTGTGTGTGTGTGTGTGTGTGTGTGTGTGTGTGTGGGTGTGTGTGGGGGGGGAGAGAGAGAGAGAGAGAGAGAGAGAGTGTGTGTGTGTGTGTGTGTGTGTGTGTGTGTGAATCAGAGCAGCTGGGCTAAGAGTTAAGAGTGAGTGCCGTTTAGTGTGCTGCTTTAGGGGAGAAGAACGTGAGTTAAATTATAGATGGATCCATCTTGCATGTGCACACACACACACACACACACTCAGGCCTCCACAGTTCACTTTACCCAAACACAGCACACACATAGGCTACATACAGTACACACACACCACAAACATGGATGAAGCTCTATTTTACCCGAACACACACACACACAGTACACACACACACACACACAGTACACACACGAAACAAACATGGATGGACCTCTACTTTACCCAAACACACACACACACACACACACACACAAACATGACCACACCATCTTACACTCTCTCTGTTCCTCCCACAGGGAGCTGATGCCCAAGACGCTGGAGGGCCAGATCACCATGGAGAAAACCCCCAGCTACTTTGTGACCCGCGAGGCCCCGGCTCGGATCAGCGCCATGTCCCGCGACACCAAGCTGATCG
Organism: Sardinella longiceps; assembly: GCA_027497455.2. Lineage (NCBI taxonomy): Eukaryota > Metazoa > Chordata > Actinopteri > Clupeiformes > Clupeidae > Sardinella > Sardinella longiceps. Next base: position 20,114,406 of record JAODXP020000032.1, on the reverse strand, counting down.
TGGTGGTGCGGGACCCCGTGACGCGGGCCATCTCCGACTACACGCAGACGCTCTCCAAGAAGCCCGACATTCCCTCCTTCGAGAGCCTGACCTTCAAAAACAGGACTACGGGTCTGATCGACACCTCCTGGAGCGCCATCCAGATCGGCATCTACGCCAAGCACCTGGACAACTGGCTGCAGTACTTCCCCATGGACCAGATCCTGTTTGTGAGCGGCGAGCGGCTCATCAGCGACCCGGCCGGAGAGCTGGGCCGCGTCCAGGACTTCCTGGGCCTCAAGCGCATCATCACGGACAAACACTTCTACTTCAACCAGACCAAGGGCTTCCCCTGCCTCAAGAAGGCCGAGGGCAGCAGCAAGCCCCACTGCCTGGGCAAAACCAAAGGCCGCACCCATCCCAACATCCACCCTGAGGTGGTCCAGAGGCTGAGGGAATTCTACCGCCCCTTTAACATGAAGTTCTACCAGATGACTGGACGCATATTCGGGTGGGACGATTGATATGTGCCTGGTGTTGCGTCTCTGGTATGGCGCTTGGAGATAGATGAAAATAAATAAGAAACAAGAAACTGAAGAAAGTAAAAGCAGACGTTTGCACTGTCTGTGTCACAATCAGAATAAGCACTATGCCTACGAATGAGGGAGATGCAAAAAGGCTTCAGGTCTAGTCGTAATGCAGGGAAGTATGCAATGCAGAAATGGTTCAATCCCAGGACTGATAAGACATTAAACACTCCCACCCCCCAGCCACACACACACACACACACACACACACACACACCCGGCCTGCTCCATTCAAGCATGGACAACCTCTTTTTCATGGAAATAGACCCCAAGTTGCAAGGTCTGTGTGTGTGTGTGTGTGTGTGTGTGTGTGTGTGTGTGTGTGTGTGTGTGTGTGTGTGTGTGTGTGTGTGTGTGTGGCAGTGTGTAAAACATTATCTAGAATGGAAGGTTTTACATTTCCTTGTTCCTACTACGCTTGCACATCAATGAGAATCCCATATTGGGTCTGTAACGTGGGAACATCAGGAGAATGAACAATTCAGCGCCAAACGAAAAAAAAATATATAAATAAAAAAACCTCCTCTTCCCTCCTTCCCTCTGACATTCTTCTCTGGCCACGACCACCTCCTCTACGCATTAAACTGCGTACAAAGCTTTGCATTCTTTTGTTTTGTTTTTGTTTTTTGTTTTGTTTTTGTTAAGAAAAAGTTATATTGAAAAAAATATAAAAGAATCTGTATTTTTTAAAGTTATTTATTTAAACAGAAGGAGGCGTTGTGAAAGATGATTGAGGTACGCATATGCAGCCTACTTATTATTATTTTTGAATAATCTCACGTTTGTGTAATAATCTGCTCCCTGTCCTCACAGACTATTTTTTTATTTTGTCTCGGTGCCTTTGTTAAAAAACATATCACACACACACACACACACACACACACACACACACACACACACACACACACACACACACACACACACGTTCCCCCTTCTGCATTCTGGAGACAATTTATAGTTCATTCTCTTTTGGCCTCACAGTTTCCCACACTTGTAGTCTTCTCAGAGCAACTCTAGTCTAGAGGACTTTGTTATTGCATGGGCTATCGTCCCCTTAACTCCCAATTAGGCAACTTAATTGAATTAGGGAGGGCAGATTTGTCTGTTTCGATAACGGCAGCGGAAAGGACCGGAGCGGAGACACGCTCCCTAAGAACTCAATTACTTCTCTGGATCTGTTTACATTCGCCAGGGTGATGTCATTGTTTTAGCTTGCCCTCCACTTACATCCCTGTCCCACAATACATGCTTACACACACACACACACACACACACACACACACACACACACACACACACACACACACACACACACATTCATCCCTGTCCCACAACACATGCTTACATACACACACACACACACACACACACACACACACACACACACACACACACATTCATCCCTGTACCACAATACATGCTTACATACACACACACACACACACACACACACACACACACACACACACACACACACACACATAGCAGATAACTAGCATACACCACAAAATGCAGATAAACTAACATACGGATATGCAATCAATCAGACATGAAAATGAACACACACACATACAGTATAGTACACACACATATACACACACACACCAGACAGCACACTAGCAT
>JAODXP020000032.1:20089717-20092217 GCA_027497455.2 Sardinella longiceps | reverse complement strand
ACTCTGAGGTCAAACAGATTGGAGTGTCAGAGAGCACGTTCTCGTGAAAACGCAAAGCCTCTCTCTCTATTTCCTGAGTTCATATGGAGGGCGGGGGGGGGGGGCAATTGGGGGATGGGGGTGGTGTCTTGTGAAGTGTAACTTATAAAGACTTCAGTCGTTCCCTCCTGAAAGCCATCAGCCATTCCTCATCAACACCGCCACCCCACCCCACCCCGTCCCTCGGCCTCTCTTTCTCTCTTTCGGTAAATATGACAGACGCAATTTGGAGCGTAACTCCTCGGCAGACAGGAGAACACGACACACTGTCGCTTCGGATTACAAATTAACTGACGGGCAAAGTCAATATTCTCTTCGCCCCGGCCGACGGCGGAGCTTTTCCTGAAGCAGTCTAATGACTGGGGCCCATCAAGGAAGAGCGCACAGCTAGAGTAATACACACACACACACACACACACACACACACACACACACACACACACACACACACACACACACACACACTCATCCATAAACTTCCTGCTCAATTCGACTGAGGAATGAAAAAGATGCACAAGCTCCTTGGGAATATAGAAGGCAGTGGAGAGAGGAACATTCTGTTCCGGATTGTTAGTTCTAACATGCAGAGGAGAAGAACAGGAGAGAGAGAGAGAGAGAGAGAGAGAGAGAGAGAGAGAGAGAGAGAGAGAGAGAGAGAGAGAGAGAGATAGAAGGGAGAAGTACGAATGTGAATGATGGAGAGGGAGAAAAAGGGAGAGAGAGAAAGAGAAGGCAGAGGGGGAGAGAGAGAAAAGTATGAATGACATTAAGAGAGAGAGGGAGAGAGAAAGCGAGAGACAGAGTGGAAATTGAGAAAGAATAGGAGATGAAAAATAAAAAAGGCAGAGTGCAATTAAGTCCCTGTCAGTGAGGTGTCAGAATGAGTTTTATGGAGTCCTCATCTTTGCCCCCCTCTTGGCTTCATTGGGCTCTCTGGGGTTGTGACTGGCCTGGCACATCTGCTCTCTTCCCTCCCATCACCAGCCAATGTCTGCTCTTCTCTCTCTCCCATCACCAGCCAATGTCTGCTCTTCCCTCTCTGTCATCACCAGCTAATGTCTGCTCTTCTCTCTCTCATCACCAGCCAATGGCTGCTCTCCTCTCTCCCATCACCAGCCAATGTCTGCACTCTTCCCAAACATCACCAGCATTACCAGCCAAAGTCTGCTCTTTTCCCTCTCATCACCAGCCAATGGCTGCTCTCTTCCCTCCCACCTCCCATCACCAGCCAATGTCTGCTTTCTTCCCTCCCACCATCAACCAATGTCTGCTCTCTTCCCTCTCATCACCAGCCAATGGCTGCTCTCTTCCCTCTCATCACCAGCTAATGTCAGCACTCTTCCCTCACATCACCAACCAATGGCTGCTCTCTTCCCTCCCATCACCAGCCATTGGCTGCTCTCCTCTCTCCCATCACCAGCCAATGGCTGCTCTCTTCCCTCTCATCACCAGCTAATGGTTGCTCTCTTACCTTCCATCACCAGCCAATGGTTGCTCTCTTACCTTCCATCACCTGCCAATGGCAGTTCTCTTCCCTCTCATCACCAGCCAATGGCTGCTCTCCTCCCTTCCATCACCAGCCAATGGCAGTTCTCTTCCCTCTCATCACCAGCCAATGTCTGCACTCTTCCCTCCCATCACCAGGCAATGGCTGCTCTCTTCCCTCCCACCTCCCATCACCAGCCAATGTCTGCTCTCTTTCCTCCTGACACCAACCAATGGCTGCTCTCTTCCCTCCCAGCACCAGCCAATGTCTGCTCTTTTCCCTCCCAACACCAACCAATGTCTGCTCTCCTCTCTACCATCACCAGCCAATGCCTACACATCATACAAACCCACCTACCCAACACCAATGTCTACACACTATACAAACCCACCTATTCATGAATATTTCCCCAATACAAACTATCCAACACCAATGAATAGTTCACCATACCAACCCACCTTCCGCACAAACAACTCACAAAAAGGCTTTTGTAAGCCTATCAAACATCACCTTTGCCAAAGGGTCCACACACCAGCTTCAACAACATGTGGAGCACTCTGACTCCAAATTCTATTCTATTGTTTTTAATGTAACCCAGCACACCAGCACCGAACTGTGCCTGTGGATTAGGATTACGATGATTACGAAGTCTATTGTGTTAGAGATTTTCCAGGTGATTCTACTGTGCTATGTCTGTTACATGCCTTTTACTTGTAGTGCACTGCCAGTGTGCAGGGGACATACGAAATTGTTGAATTCAAAAGTGCTCTTTAATGCTGACGGAACTGATGTACTGTATGTAGGCCTTCAGTTTCCAAAAGAATTCCAATTCCAGAATTTTCAACCTATAATTCAATTCAATTCAATTCAATTTTATTTGTAGAGCGCTCAAATACAGTGCATTGTCTCGTGGCACTTTACAGACAGTACGGGAAGCATCCATGAGTAACAGGGGCAAGGAAAAACTTCCTTGGC
>JAODXP020000032.1:20074717-20077217 GCA_027497455.2 Sardinella longiceps | reverse complement strand
GATTCAGGGGAAAAACACATACAAACACACACACACATACAAACACACACATGCACACAAACACACACATGCACACACACACACACACACACACACACACACACACACACACATACAAACAAACACACACATACACACATACAGACTATACTGGACTGCCGACCTCTAACAGTGTAGCTAATGGGTGGCTGCATGGCTTGTGACCTTTCACCTTTGTTAATTCTTCAAGCTGATGCTTAGAATTCCAGCACTGGAATGAAGATGAGAGGAGGCAGTGGAGTCAAGGACATTAACTGTAAGTACACAAACAGACTAACAAAAACACTACATTAGGGTCTAGTAAAAGGTCCTATATAGACTAATTAGATGAGAATAGATTAGATTAGATCAGAATTGATTTTGCTGCTAATCTGCTCATATAAAACTCCAAAACAGTCTTTCCGCTTAAGGCATCTATTTGCCTCAGTAGGGCCCGAACTCAGCACTTATATGATACCTATAGGGCCCAAATAAACCCCTATTTCTCCCTTAAGATTAGCCTGACACGTCAGACTATATCATAAGAATGTATAGTCTGAAGACCACTGATAGACTGTACCTCAATGGAGGAGCGGGTGATTGCGTTGTCTTTCAAACTGCCTCTCCACGTAATAGGCTAGCGTTCCGGCCAGTGGTACCAGCTGGTATATCAAACTTTTCCCGTAGCCCGTCGCTAACACGGCAAAGACATCTTTTTCAGAACGAAAAACTTCAGTGCACTTTCTTGTTTCACTTTCAAAGAAAATGACAAGTGCAATTCGTCCAAAACTAAAGCCAAAGACGATTCTGCTCTGGTTTGAGCAGGGCTGTCGTCATCGTACAAAGCCCGCCTTACAATTTCCTGTACACATACCGCGCTGTGATTGGTTATCCGCCGCCAGAGGAAGAATACAACGGGTTTCTATCAGTGGCCTCTAGACGTATCCTCCGTGCAAATTCAAATTTGCTACCGCTAGGGGTACGTCTAGAGTTCTAGGCTACCTTAAGATAAGGACTCCTCCAATATCAGTCCATATACAGCACTAGTACATAACAAACATTCACATCTAATGGGCCCTGATCAACTCTTTTACCTGAGTCTGGATTGGCAAACAGTCCAGCCCTGATTCTCTCTTAACTCTTATCAGGCCCTGATCTGTCTGTAGATTTTGGCCGTTTCCGGGCCTTATCTGGTCCATAGCTGCCTTGGAGTCCGTAGCTCTCTGGAGAACGTCGGGAGGAACCGAGATCTCGTCCATGAAGCAGATGGAAGCTTTCAGGCCTATTTAAGCTGAACCGGCTCCAGCTCAGTGCTGCTGCTGTCAGCATCCCTCCCTTCCTTCCTCCCCCTCATCCCCTCATCCCTCCCTCCTTACTGAGCTCCATAGAAATCTCTGCAGCCCTCATCCTTCTCTAGTGCACCAGCAGGGTTTTTCTTTTTTTCTTCTTCTTCTTTTTTTTCCTTCTTTTCTTTCCTTGAGTTCAGCTGAAGAGACTCTTCAAATCTCCTTCCAGGCAATTTTGTCAGCTTTTTACAATGCCTCCCAGTAGATATATGTAAGGAGGGGGGGATGTCTTGGACTGAAGACAGAGTGTGTAACTCTTTTAACATCTGCCCGTGATAACAAGGACAATGTGAAGGTCTCAATCGTTAAAGGAAAGTAATACTTCGTCTAGTTAAATAAAAGGAAGAAAAAAAAGACAGAAAGAAACGTCATTGTTGCAGCCCAGTATATCACAGGTTTATAACGGAATAAAGGTCATAGTAAAGACTAGAGAGGCATTTGATTGGGTAACACTTTCACACTTCATCTTATGGACAGAACTAGGAGCCAGTGACATTTTGGGTATATGGTTTGCCTCCTCACGAAAACCTTTATGGGATCTGTTTTACAGGCACTCTTTGGATGGATGGATGGATGGCAGTCCACCACTCCACTCCACTCCATTCCCCCTCTCTCTCTCTCTCTCTCTCTCTCTCTCTCAGGGATTGGCAGGCAGTCCACCACTCCTCTCCATTGCTCCCTCTCTCTCTCTCTCTCTCTCTCTCTCTCTCTCTCGCTCTCTCTCTCAGGGATTGGCAGAGCTGGACGACATCACACCAGCTCGGGTTTTCCCTGGACTTCCCGACTGGAAAGCCTCCGCTGAGTTGGCTATGATGGATTCTGTATCTGGCCAATGGCTGAGCAGCAGGGGCCGGGGGTTAGGTGATGACAAAGAGGAAATCCAGACTGTGGTTACTGGGACAGAGGTTTGGCAAAGGCTCAGTGCCCCAGATGAGTATCTGCTCTATGTGATGCTGATGATGGTGGTGGTGAAACGATAGAAACCTGCACAAAGTCATTAGGCCTTCTTTGGGATGATGGATGGGTGGATGGATGGATGCTATATATGGGATTCTTCCCCTACTGTTCAGAGTGACTCAGATATCCCAAGTCTCACGGATGCTCTGGGAGAATCCTGTATGTAGATAGATAGACAC
>JAODXP020000032.1:20060000-20069617 GCA_027497455.2 Sardinella longiceps | reverse complement strand
ATTCAAACAAGCTTTATTGGCATGACAAATATTTTTGCATTGCCAAAGCAGAACATGTAAAGTTTACATGCAAGGTAGTACAATGAATAAATGGGGTACAATGAATAAAAAACATATACATTCTAGGTTGTCAAATAACAGACACTGAATGTGTTTGTGTATGTGTGTGTGTGTGTGTGTGTGTGTGTGTGTGTGTGTGTGTGTGTGTGTGTGTGTGTGTGTGTGTGTGTGTGTGTGTGTGTGAGTGTGTGTGTGGGAGAGTGTGTGTGTGTGTGTGTGTGTGTGTGTGTGTGTGTGTGTGTGTACATGCATGTGAGACAGAGTTGTATCTCTCGCACATGCATGTATGTGGGGCATGAACGTGCATGTCTTTGAATATGAGAGTTTGTGTGCATACATTGTTTAAGTGGTACCTAGCCACTGTCCCTTGTCTTGTGGCACTCATAGATGAGTCTTGCAGCAAGAGCTGCTGTCTGACCCTGCTGTCCAAGTAAGACAGAGAGTACTTCTTGTTCACTTAAATTTTGGAATCCAGGAATTAGGGTTGTAAATTTTTCAAAATAAATATGCCGAATGTCTTTGTATTTCTCGCAGTGAAGTAGAAAGTGCACCTCTGTCTCGACCTCACCTGTCATGCAGTGACCACAAACCCTTTGCTCTCTTGGCAACCAAGACTTTTTAAGTCGGCCCCTTTCAATGGCAAGGTTGTGGTCACTGAGTCTGTATTTGGTTAGGATCTGTCTCTGCTTTGTATCTCTGACAGTAAAGAGATATTCCTCCAATTTGTATTCAGATTTTATGGTTCGATAACATTCTAATTTGCTTTGAGATTTTGTTTCATTGTGCCAATGTTCCAAATATTTTTCTTTACATTCTTTGGTGATTTGGTTAATATTTAATTTGAAAGCAGTGCTTGCATGAGAGGAGTTGTTAGTATTTGTTAGGGGGTATTAGTTAGTCTCAGTGCAAGCTGACTTAGAGGACTCTTTTCAGGGTTCAGATCTTGGGTTTTTATAGCACTGAAATGTAGCGTGTCTGTGGGACTTGTTTGTAGGTGCATCCAGAATTTGAGTGCTCTCTTTTGTATGTTAATAGCCAATGGGAATCTGCCTAATTCTGCTCTACATGCATTTGTTGGTGTTTTCTTTTGGATTTTCAGGATCAATCGGCAAAATTCTGCATGTAGGCCCTCTATAGGATGCTTGTCCCATCTAGTGTAACTGTGCTCACTGAGTGGACCCCATATCTCACTTCCATACAGCGCAATGGGCTGTATTACACAATCAAATATTTTGCACCAGATTCGAATAGGGATATTTATATTCCAAACGTTTCTTTTTATGGCGTATAGAGCTCTGCGAGCTTTTTCTTTTAGAGCATTCACTGCCATGCTGAAACTCCCTGATGCAGTCATAATTAAGCCAAGGTAAGTGTACTGCATCGTGTGATCTAGGGCGGTGCTTCCTAGATTGAAATGGTATCTGTGTTCCTGACATCTGGGCTTCTTCTGGAATATCATAATATTCGTCTTTTTTAGGTTTACTGTCAGGGCCCAGTGCTGACAGTAACTCTCTAGCAGGTCCAGGTGCTGCTGTAGCCCCTCTGCAGTGGGAGACAGCAGCACCAGGTCATCTGCGTAGAGGAGGAATTTAATTTCTTTGTCATGTAGGGTGAGGCCAGGAGCTGCAGACTGTTCCAACTGCACCGCTAACTCATTAATGTAAATGTTGAACAATGTTGGACTGAGGCTGCAGCCCTGCCTCACACCTCTCTTTTGAGTGAAGGGCTCTGTAACTTTGTTGCCAATTTTTACAGTGTTTTTGTTTTCTGAATACATTTCTTTTATAAGTTGATAGGCTTTACCCCCTACACCATTTTGTAAAAGTTTATAATATAATCCTTCATGCCAAATAGAATCAAATGCCTTTTTGAAATCAACAAAACATCCAAATATCTTTCCCTTTTTTGTTTGGTGTACATGTTTGTTTATTAGGGTGTGTAGGGTGTAAATATGGTCGGTAGTGCGGTATTTTGGAAGGAAGCCAATTTGACTTTTGCTCAGGACATTGTGCTCCATAAGGAAGGCTACAATTCGATCATTGAGAATACTAGTAAATACCTTCCCCAGACTACTGTTCACACAGATGCCTCTGAAATTATTAGGATCCAATTTGTCTCCACTCTTGTATATGGGTGTAATATATCCGTGGCTCCAGATGTCAGGAAAACAGCCTGAACTTAGGGAGAGGTTGAACAATTTGAGTATTGCCCTTTGGAGTTCGGGGGTGCTATTTTGTAGCATCTCCCCTCTGATATTGTCAGGGCCGCAGGATTTGTTATTTTTCAATTTTTTAATTTTGGATTGTAGTTCAAATTGTGTAATTGGGAAATCAATTGGATTTTGGTTATCTTTGATAGTTCTTTCGTAAGATTGTAATTTTTCTTTGACTATTCTGTAATTAGAATGTAGTTCTTGGGGTCGAATATCTTTGTATAGATTCTCAAAGTGTTTTTTCCAGATTTCTCCATTTTGGATTGGTAAATTTTGTGATTTGGATTTATTCAAATTGTTCCACATCTCCCAGAACTGATTGTTTTTTATAGATTCTTCGATTTTATTGAGAGTTGTGTTCATAAAATTATGTTTTTTCTGTCTTAATAGCTGTTTGTAATGTTTCAGTGTGTCATGGTAGTCTTTTCTAATACCCATGTGTTCAGGTTCATGGTGTTTTTGATTAGAGAGGTGTCTCAGTTTCTTCCTGATTTCTTTACATTCATTGTCAAACCATTTTTCATCATTATTCTTCTTTTTTTGTTTTTTGTTCATTTTTTTCATGCCAGCTACATTTAATGCCTTCAGGAATATTTTGTTTAATTCGTCTGTGGCTTTGTTAACACCATCTTTGTTGGTTCCAAATGATTTGTTATTGTAAGATTCAATTTGTTTCTTTAATTCTGTAGTGTTTAAGGCATTGGTAAAGTCTGTAGGGCTGTTATGGGTCCATTTGTATTGGTTATTGAGACTGGACATCTTACTGGGCTCAGTTTTGAGCGGTTTTAAGATTTTAAAGAAGATGTTAGTCTGGTTATGATCGGATAGTGGAGTTTGCCGCCTGACAGTGAATGCTTTAAAGTGGGTAGGGTCCATGTCAGTAATTGCATAGTCAACTACACTAGCTCCAAGAGCTGAACAACATGTGAACCTCCCTAAAGAGTCCCCTCTTATCCTACCATTAAGTATATACAGACCTAAGGCTCGACAGAGGTGCACTAACTCTTTTCCATTCTTGTTCACAGTGTTGTCAAGGCTGTTCCTCATGGGCAATTCTGGTGTGAAGTATAGGTTGTTTTGGTCAAACACATGGTTGTTGCCTTGTGCATCAATATTGTCTGGTTCATTTCCAGTTCTGGCATTTAGGTCTCCACACAGCAGCACATTTCCCTGGGCCTGGAAATGGCTGATATCTGTGTAGAGATTATTTATGTAATCCTCCTCAAAGTAAGGGGATTCAATAGGAGGGATATAAATTGCACATAGGTATATGTCATTAATTGATATGCCCATGCTTTTTTGGAGTTTTAGCCAACAGTGTGATTTGCCAATTTGTACTACAGAAATATATTTATTTAATTTCTCTTTGTACCACACCAGAATTCCGCCAGAGTCTCTGCCATGACGTACACTGCTGTTTTTGAGGGATGGGATTATAATTTCATTGTATCCCTCGGGACAGTGGGTAGGTGATTCATTTCGGCACCATGTTTCAGTGAGGATGACAATATCAACATTTCTAATGTTTTTTAAGAACTCAGAATGGGTGCTCTTAATCCCAAATGTTGATGAGCTTAGTCCTTGGATGTTCCAACAGGTAACACTAAACGAACTCATTTTTTATACATATGGACATCATCAATGGAACACATTTTAGAAGTTAAGTAAATTGAATGGAGGTTAATATAGTGACAGGCAGTGATGAGTAGGTGGGCCTACCTTTCAACAAAACATAGGTAACATTTTCATTTCCTACTTTTACATACAAAATAAATGGTATTACAAATTTACAATGTACATGTGTTACAATGTGTTGTTTCTTTCTTTTTTTTTCTTTTTTTTTTTTTTTTTTTTTTTGTAGTCTTGACGTTGTAGATACAGTAGGGTGGGATGGGGGTGTGTAGATAGACGGGCGGGGGGGGGGTGGAGGGGGTTTGTAAATAGATGGGTCAGGTGGGATGTAGATGGGCGGGGCAGGGCGGGGGGGTGGGGGGGGGTTGGGGTTTGGTCATAGGAATAGGTGGGTGAGGTGGGATGGAGGGATGTATATAAGCGGGCGAGGTGGGATAGGGGTAGGCCAGGGGATCATAGTTGGGATGGGGTGATATCATTTGATGGAGGATATCTGGTGGTTGCTGGTGAGAGGTTTAGAGGAGGGGGGTAAAGGGGGAGCGGGGGGTGGGGGGGGTTGCTTTACCTGTCACCAAGAAGTCTACTGCACAACAGGTGCAGTATGTCTTTTATCTCTGCCAGATCTGTGGGTTTGGTAGCCGTTGCTGGTTGAGCCACTGCAGCCGCGTAGCTCTGAGGCCTTTCCTTCTGTGGGGGCTTCCTCATTGGTGGGGCTCTGGCCTTCTCCTGGTGGGGTGTGTGTGTGTTTCTCCTCATATGGTTCTTGGGTGGAGAGTGGTGGGCTGCTGGCCGGTTCACCGAAGCGTGCTGGGTAATTGGTGTGCGTGGGAATGGTGGTTGAAATTGTGGTGGGGGTATGTACATAGGTTGCTGGGTGTACATAGTGTTAAGATTGCGGTTGAGGGCACAGTCTTTAAGGGATTTTGCAAAAGGTCCTACCCTATCCTTATGTAGGTGGATCCCATCATACATATCCCTCAGGCCGATGGTGGGGTGGTGTGCCATATGCACATTGGGGAGGCCTGCACATCCTCTGTAGATGTCCGCATTGATGCCATTGATGACCTGGGGTGGTGTGTCGTATCTTGGCAGTAGTGCTGAGATGACCACTCGTGCATCAGGAAAGTTGTTACTGGCCAGTGTTGGGGATAACGCGTTACAAAGTAACGCGTTACTGTAATTTCGTTACTGTTGTCAGGAACTTAATAACGTAACGCATTACAGTTCAAATTTCACTAACGTCATTACAGTTACTAGACTATAGTAACGTTCGTTACAGCGTTACCCACGATTTTTTTCAGTGACATTCAGATTAACAAATTTACATGTAGGCTAAATCAGTGAGCTACCGGTAGGCCAACATGACCGCGTTGTTTTTATTAGTGGCGCATGTGTGCCTAACTGGTTGCTGTGGAAATCGATTGATTCAGTGAGAGGGAGATGGAGGAGAGAGAAGTCATGGAGAACACTGGCATTTGCATTATTTTCAGGTAGTTGCCTGCAAAGGCAAAAACATGTCGGTTAAGTGCTCGCTATGTCCTGGTGATAAACAGCTTTCCACTTCTACACAGTCAATGAGCAATTTGTCGAAGCACTTGGCCAGACAGCACAGTCGTACAAAGCTGGTGGCTAAAAATCCCCATAGCCACCGTCCCGGTAATGATGAGACTGCCCCAGCACCCAAACAGGCGAAACTTAGCCTACATCAGGAGAGGCAGGATTACGACAGGTAACATCGCAGGCAGAAATAAATAATCTAGTTGCAGCCTAGCCTATGTTGTGGAGGACATGGTTCCGCTGTCAACAATAGAATCCCCCGTTTTAGGAGAATAGCCTATTAAGCAAAATACCAACAACGCGAGCTCCCATATCAGACAGAAAAACATTTTCGAGCTACTTGAGCAAATGTTATGCTGTAATCGAATCGGATCTCAAAAAGACATTTGAGACCACAGAATTCGTTTCTACAACGGCAGATATATGGAGTGCTAACAACAAAAGTTATCTCGGAATGATTGCTCACTGGATTGATGAAAACTTTCAGCGCGAGAAGGCTGCCATTGCCTGTAAAAGGGTCAGAGGGAGACATAGGCTACATATGACGTTATAGCCAGCGAAATAGAGCAAGTTCATTCAAGTTATGGGCTGAAAGTAAAGTAACGAGTAAAGTAACAAGTTACTTTTTTAAATTAGTAACGAGTAAAGTAATGTCATTACAATTCAAAGCAGTAACGAAAGTAAAGTAATTAGTTACTTTTTAAAAGTAACTTCCCCAACACTGTTACTGGCCTTCACTGCCACATTGCATACGGCCTCGGCGGTGCCTCTATGTAGGGAGTGCAGGTCGTTGGTGCCAGTGTGAATGACAATCACCTGTGGGTTTCCTAGAGTCTTGTGGTTCAGCATCTGTAAAGCGTGCTTGGTTGTACTGCAGCGTTTGGATAGGGCCTGGTGCTCTGGAAACAGTCTTTGGGGGTCCAGGAATTTCTGATTTGAGTCCATCAGCAGGACTACCTGTGGGCGATCATCAGCTGGCCTGTCTGGTGAATGTGACGGCGTCTGTGGGGTCTGGCTATCAGGAGAGGGGACTGGTGGGGAGTTGGGTGATGCAGGTTGGCTTGAGGATTGTTGTACACAAGGGGCTCCATCTGCTGATCCTGGGGTAGGTGTGTGTGTGCCTGGGTGACTGGAAGGCACTGCACAGGTGTGGAGGTTAGCGATTTGTTCTTTATACTGCACTATTTGTCTAGTGAGGGAATTTTCACTGATTTCTGTTTGTTTTTTAAGGTCAAACACTATTTGCCTCAATTCTCTGTTTTCGTCCTGCACCTCCTTTAGGCTGTTCCTGAATGCAGATTTGATTGTTCTGATGTCATCTTTCAGCTGCTGGACTTCATCTTTAAGTTGCTGAATAAGGGCACTGCTGCTTGACTCCAGGAGTGTGGCCTGTGTCTGCTCCTTAAACTCAGTGAAGTCTAGTTCCAGCAGGGCTAACTTCTCTCTCAGCTGCCTGTCCTGAGAAGGGGAAGGGGGAGGGGGAGGGGCTGCTGCGGGCAGAGGGGGCAATGTCTCTGTCTCTCCCTCAGAGTCTGTAGAAACTACAGCAGTACATTCTCTCTCCTTGTCTACCTCTGCTTTCAGCTGGGGGAACATTTCCTCAAAGCATATCAAACTACTCTCATTCCCTTGTAGTAGTATTGTTCCTTTTTTGTAATATGTTACAGTGAGTACAGGATTATCAGTGTCCAAACTGTCATCATTACAGATGGTGATCCTTCCACCACGGCCAATACCTTCTTTCACTGTAAATTTGTGTTTTCTACAGATGATTAATTTCCATTCAGCAACAGAGTTTGTGTGAAAGATTAGGTTGTTTTTTATTTTCTTGCCTTTGTTGTGAATGTAGTCACAGAAAAGTGTGTCAGGATTTTCTTTAAGTAACTTTTCCTTGTACTTCTTTTTTGCCTGTGCAGCTTTGCAAACTGTGGGAAACTCCACTTCTCTGCTCTGCCCCAGTAGGGTTGCCATGGCAGCCAGATGTATCAAAATGTTGCAACTTCTCTACTAACGGCTCTGCTGCAGCAGGGAGAAATGTCTCGTCTGTGGTACTGTAGTAGATTAGCTTGCTAATTTTTCTGACTCAACACTCTTCAATATCAGCACTTTGTTGTTTTGATTTTGGTTTCTTTCCTGTTGTACTGTCAAGGAAGGATGTCAATGAGGCCTACCTTGCTGATGGTTGACTTTTGGTGATTTGTAGAGTCAGGTTTTCTTTTTTCTTGCAGTTCTGTTCCTTGTAGTTAGGTTAGGCTGCTAGTGTATGGCTTAAAATCCTCTTGTAGCATCCTTTAGTTAGTCCAGGCTTGTTTTTAAGTCCTGATACTTCACAGAAGCGATGAAAATATTCACAATATTACCTCCTTGTGTTCACATTCAATTATATCTGTTTTTCTTCTAAAAATCTGTCCATTTGTAGTCCAAAATATAAAACTTTTCAGGAGCTCATTTTAGTTATGACTTTTCGGAACTCTCGGAACTCCTCCTGAACTCCTCCTGAACTCCGGAACTCTCTCTCTCTCTCTCTCTCTGTCTCTCTCTCTCTCTCTCTTTCACACACACACACACGCACACACACTCACACACACACTCCAACACACACGCACACACAAACACTCTAACACAAGCACACTCTCTCTAAAACACACACACACACACACACACACACACACACACACACACACACACACACACAGACTGCTCAATGCTTGACAGTCTATTTACTCTATTCTGTACTAATATGTAATATAACAAAAAAACTGAACCTCTTTGATTTTTTTCTTTTCTGTTCTTTCTTGATATTTAAAACATCACCTGCAGCTAACACTTGGGGTTGAAGCCCCTCCCACATCTGGTAGTCATAGTAACTATGTCGTTAAATCAGCATGTCAAAATTCATCAATTTGTCCGATCCATTTGAAGAAATGAGACTGTGGTTAGTGGTTTTGTCTGATGGACAGCCCCTTCATTACCCCAGCCCCGACATGGTGTGTGTGTGTGTGTGTGTGTGTGTGTGTGTGTGTGTGTGTGTGTGTGTGTGTGTGTGTGTGTGTGTGAGTGAAAGTGAGCTTGAGTTTGCCCCACACACACACAACCACACACACACACACACAAACACACACACACACACACACACAGATGGCCGCGGCATGGTGTGAGAGTGTGAAAGTGAAGTTGATTCTGCCCCACGTTAAGACACTCATTAATAAATTAGAGGTTGCTGCTCGCACAAAGTTTTTGTGGTTGGGGAAGAAATCCAATCTCTACGGGACAATGCATAATTCATCCACCGCTGACCTAAAAGATGTGATTGCAGGGAAATACTGTATGTCTAAGGGGAAATGGTTGGTTGCTGCTGCTGTGTGTGTGTGTGTGTGTGTGTGTGTGTGTGTGTGTGTGTGTGTGTGTGTGTGTGTGTGTGTGTGTGTGTAAGGGGGGGCATAAAAGGCTTGAGTTCAACCACTTTGCAAATCACACTTTTTTCTTCTTTTTCTCTTTGAGTGTGTGTGTGTGTGTGTGTGTGTGTGTGTGTGTGTGTGTGTGTGTGTGTGTGTGTGTGTGTGTGTGTGTGTGTGTGTGGACCCAAAGAGACTGAGGCGTTTCTCACACGGTACCACCTGTCCACTGCCTCCCCTTGTGTTTTATTTAGCGGTCAGTCAATGCCTGTATAAAACAGAATCTTATACACGGCATGACAACACAGACAGATGACAGACAATATACTGTCAGATAGACTGACAGACAGACAACACACTGACAGACAGACAGACAACATACTGTCAGATAGACAGATAAAAGTGCTACAACTTTGCTACATTTGAAAACTTTTAATCGTAGATAAAGAAAATTCGAAGAAGGCCTACTCTAGTCTACTGTAGTCTGCTGTAGTCTCTTCTCATCTCCTTAAAAGCCAGCACACACTGCCCGGTCGTCGGCCGAAAATGCGTTCTGGAGCCGTCTTATAACGTCTTTGTGCGAAATTTGAGAGGTTTCAGAAGCGCGGTAGGCATCGGCCGACCTCCGCGGATTGTTTTTAGGCCGATTCAACATAACAACGCATGGTAATCTCAGAGAGTTAGCTAACAAGCTTCTTTTGATATTGGGTGAAATCATGGATTAAAGCAAAAAATTTTCATTTGACTGAAATTTCTATGGA
>JAODXP020000032.1:20042500-20055000 GCA_027497455.2 Sardinella longiceps | reverse complement strand
TGTGTGTGTGTGTTAACCCCTCTTCTCTAAGAGGAGGTAAAAATGTGGTCTCAATTAGAGTCTGCTGCTGAGCCTGTGCGGCCAACACACAACACTCCACCTCTTGATTTAGTCGCAGGAAGGGGAATTTGGAATTTGTCAAATCTCATTTTATGTCCCCCTCTACCCCAACCCCCCACCAGCCACCTCCATTTGACTCTCCCTCACCCCCAACTTAACCCCCCTAACCACCCACACCTGACTACCTCTGCCCCCCCCACCACCACCTCCACACACCCACACACACACACACACACACACACACACACACACACACACACACACACACACACACACACACACACACATTCTATTACCCCTCCAAACCCCCCCTCACTCACTCAGCCAGTCCAGCGAAGGCCTTCAATCACCAAAGTTATTGCTCAGGCCGGTGAGTGGATCACAGACTGACAGGAACGCACAGGGTCTGAAGGCAGCCTTTCTTTTAGCACTCACATGCCTGAGAGACAGGGAGGGGGAGAGAGAGAGAGACAGTGTGTGTGTGTGTGTGTGTGTGTGTGTGTGTGTGTGAGAGAGTGAGTGTGTGTGTGAGAGAGAGAGAGAGAGAGTGTGTGTGTGTGTGTGAGAGAGAGAGAGAATGTTTTGTTGTTTGATTGTTTTTTCAGTATTCTGTATGGATATCATTATTATGTATTTTATTTCACATTTTATTTTCTACCTCTTTGACGTATACAATGTGTGAATTGTCATGCAAATGAAGCATATTGCAATGTGAATTTGAGAGAGAGAGAATATGATTCAGTGTGTGTGTGTGTGTGTGTGTGTGTGTGTGTGTGTGTGTGTGTGTGTGTGTGTGTGTGTGTGTGTGTGTGTGTGTGAGAGAGAGAGAGAGAGGTCTGGTGTACTAGAGCTGCAGGTATGCTATGCTTCCATAGATACAGACGGCAAGTACGGTTAACGCCCCCAAAATGCGAGGGTGGAGTCAGCGTGGGGGATAACAGAGGCCAATTTAACATTATGGTGAATGGACAAGGTAGAGAAAGTTGCTTAACAATAAAAGATCGCTTAGTAAAATTGAACAAAGTCCATATTAGATGTTTTCTGTAATCATGACCTGTTTGCTTGCTTGTGTTTTGACTAAAATAATTTCCCCATCATTTGTTTATTGCAGTTACACTAACAGAAATGTCATCAGCTGTCTCTGCTCCTGTCAAAAGTAAAGCAACTTTCAATCACAAGTCTGATTAGCTCAGTTAAGCAAGCTAAAGTTAGCTACATTTATTGTGGTGATCAATGAAGTTGGCTAGTTAGCAAGCTAATGAAGCTAACAAACATCATCTAAATTGTCATCAGTATCGCGTTTGGAGGGGTGTCAAGTTCAGAATTCACATCGGACCATCTGACCATCATTACTACCTTCAGGCATTGCCCTCAAAAATGTGTCAGGCTCCTAGTAGATGGTGCTCAGTGTAACTTCTAGCTTAGCATGCCATTGACTTCCCCACTGTGTGAGCCTGCTCTTTCCCCCAGATGGGACTATTTTTCTCTAATTCCCCCACAGCGGAGCTATATTTGTGGGCGTGGTCAGACTTGCCGTCTGTATCTATACCTCCATGCATGAGTGTCTCAGCTGTAAAGCATTAGCCTGATGAGAAATTAGCCTGAGCGGGGGCATGACCTCACCCAAAGGCTCCCTGTTTGACTGGAGATAAACATGGACGTCTATTTAGAGACAGGCTGCAGGGGGAACCTCAAGGGAACAGCGCTCTGTGGGTATGCAGACCAACTGGTAGATCTGTGCTTCTAGACCAGTAAAAGTGACTCAGTTCTATGAGTTTGAGTTCTATGTGATGTTGGAGCTATATGTAGCAGGGTAGACTTTCTGCTCCTTTTTGCAATAAATATATTTGGGCAATTCCAGCGTTATGGACGTGACATTTTCGTGCATTATTGATGGACAAAAGGCCACATAACCTCCGCAAACCTAGCAGTATTTCACAATTTTTTTTCATATTCTTCTGCAAACTCCATGGCTGAATACAGGCAAACAGAAAAAATTAATATCATGATTTGCATCATAAGAATATGAGCCTTTCAATTTGCGTTATGGACGTGACGAAAAACGGACAAACTTTTGAGAGAGCATAGTTTTTGCTGTGAAGTGTGTGAAATTTCTAGAGAAATGTAAATATTACTACATTCATACCAAACAGGACACCTCAGTAAAGACAGAGACAGACTTAATTTCAAATGTAAATGTAAAAAAGTTGGTTTTCATTGGGAGAAATGGCGTTATGGATGTGACGTTATGGACGTGACGTCTGGAAAAACCCTCCAAAACGATACAAAACAATTGTAAACGGTGGATTTTAACCTGTAACAAGAGAAATAGTAATATAACAATGAAAAATAACTCATAGTATTGCAGCTTTGTGTGTGTTATCACCCACTTATGCCCATTATAAGCCCCTCCATAGACTTACATTATAGCTGAATAGGGTAAAAATTTTAACAAACAGATATCCTTTCGAAACTTGCTCAGTTGAATATTTACATAGAGACAATACTTCTTTGTATTGGAAGTTTTCTGAAATAATTTGTATGTCCATGTAGGTGAGACTTAAAGTTTTAAGGTGAGGTTTACTTTTTCGTGGAATTGCCCATTTATATTTAACAGTTTGCTTTCATAGAATCCATGTCTCAAGCACATCACACAAACCTGTACAACTTTGGTTATGTTGCAAGTCTATCGAAGCTCTTGAAGTTTCCCTGGGACATTAGGGTGGCGTAGTCAGGCAACTATAAGGCATCATGATTTGTGGTGCCAGGTGAAGCAACATAGAAAGATATACACACACAGACACAGACACACACACACACACACACACACACACACACACACACACACACACACACACACACACACACACACACACACACACAGATATGCATTTGCTGACCCTACCCATTGCAAAAATGAATGGAAGTCAATTTGGAGTGGATGGCATATAGTAGTAGTAACTAGATAACTAGACTCCCCGACTAGAAGCCCTGGTTTGGGATAAGTATCCAATCCTTTTCTATGGCACATTTTACATCAATTAGCAATTAGCTCCAGTCTAACTATTTCTGTATTTATGATTGGACGAGATGCATTCCAAGCGTCACTACAAGTATTACCAACCACACACACACACACACACACACACACACACACACACACACACCACACACAACACACACACACACACACACACATCCATAAGCTCTCTGCTGTGCTCAACAGACACACACACACACACACCCATAAGCTCACAGTCCACACACACACACACACACACACACCCCCACACACACACACACACACACACACCCATAAGTTCACAGTCACACACACACACACACACACACACACACCCACAAGTTCACAGTCCATACACACACACACACACACACCACAACACACACACACACACACACACACACACACACACACACATATCCATAAGCTCTCTGCTGTGCTTACCAAACAGTAGGATTGAAAGTCAATCCCTGAGGAAGGAAAGATGATGAGAAAAGACTGACAATGGATGTACCTTCAGTGAAGAGTAAGTGTTGAGGTGTGTGTGTGTGTGTGTGTGTGTGTGTGTGTGAGAGAGAGAGAGAGAGAGAGAGAGAGAGAGAGAGAGAGAGAGAGAGAGAGAGTTTTCATCTGCAGTGTGTGATTTAGTGGGGATGATGCAGAGTTCGGGTTGGCCATTTTTCAGGATCGTTTAACCTCTCCTGGGAAACACATGGCACAAGATCTCTGCACACACACACACATTCAGACTGAGTCTCTATCTCTCTCTGACACACACACATTCAGAATGAGTGACACACACACTCACACTGAGTCATATCCTCTCTCTCTCTCCCTCTCAAATTCAAATTCAAATTCAAATTCAAATTCAAAAATAGCTTTATTGGCATGACCATAGAGAATAGTGTTGCCAAAGCATATTACAGACACATAATCAACAAAAGAAACAAACAAAAGCGAGATGGGGGGGGGGGGGGGGGAAGTAAACTTATGTTTAAAATAAGTTAGACTGAAGTAAGTAATAAGTATATTCTTATATCTCTTCTTATCTTTTTAAGTAGTAAAGAAGTAACTAAGAAAAGTAAACCTATACATACATATATATATATACACATACACACACATACACACATACATACATACACACATACATATATACATATATATACATATACATATATATATATACATATACATATACATATACATATACATATACATATACATATACATATACATATACATATACATATACATGCATGCATACATACACACATACACTTAAAATTGAGCTAAGCAAAAAGGAAACTTATGAATTCTTATGAATGAAATGCAATCTATAAATAAAAAGCATAAAAAGGAAACTACATGAATTACTACATAAAAAAGAAACTTAAGTTTTATGTGAATTATACTACTTAGCGAAAGGAAACTTAAACAACAATAGATTATAATTAGCTTAACCTATATAATGTATAGAAAACTTATGGCTTTAAACTTGCAGTATATGTCTCTCTCTCTCACACACAAACACACACACACACACACTTTCAGACTGAATCATATCCTCTCTCTCTCTCTCTCTCTCTCTCTCTCTCTCTCACACACACACACACACACACACACACACACACACACACACACACACACACACACTCACACACACACGTTCAGACTGAATCATATTCTCTCTCTCTCTCTCTCTCTCTCTCTCTCTCTCTCTCTCTCTCTCCCACACACACACACACACACACACACACACACACACACTTACACACACACACACACACACACACACACACACACACACACACACACACACACACATTGACAGAGTAGGGCCTGTCCACCTGTGGTCCCAGACTAAGTTCTCTGAAGGCAGGCAGAAGGCCAGCCAGTACTAATCCATTTCAGGAGATTGCCGGAGTTGAAGCTCCAGGATTACCGGAAAGATTTTTACAGTATGATGTTGTCTACCTCTGGCTTTTTTAAAGAGATTTTAGGGCTTTTTTAGCCTGGCTTTGATCTTCTTGGTCTACGCTTTAGCTTTATACAAGGGCCTGGCATTTCGACATTGACATTGACATTAAATGTATAATTAATTGATTAATAATCCATAATTTATAATAATTAATTGATAATTCATTCATTCATTTTATCTTTCCAAAATCACCTTCCTACGATGCAGCCATTCATTTGATCCCTGGACTGATCACAAATGTCTGTTGTGTTTTTTACACCCTCCTATAGGTTAGATTTGTGCCATGTATTTAAGATTAATCAATTAACTCTCCTACCAAAACTTTTGATTCCATTTCTGGAGTGATATTTCCATGATTTCTGACACACCCACTTTTATCGTTTCATCAGCTGTGGTCTCAGTAGGACTCAATTACATGACCTTAACATTACCTAAACCTAATGTAGCATAGAAATAAGGTAGAATATTATAGTTTGTACAAATGTACAATTAATGGCCAGAAAACTCTGTGGAAACACTTTGAAACGTTGTGAGAACGCTGTGGTTTTGAAACGGAAGAGTGAATACTGAGCGGACTCAGATGTAGTTAAATAAATAAAGATCACATTAGAATCTATCCTTGAACACCACCTCCGTATCAACAGTTTTACTGTAATCACAATGGTGGTTAAGAAGAAACTTAAGAATTTTTTATTTTTTTTTCAAAGAAAATTGAAAGTGAGAGGTAAAGGAAGCTGTCCTTGTGTAATGTAATAATTCTGTAAAGCCGTCCTTGCATAATGATCGTTCAAAGCCTCCCTGAAGGCTTCAATGGATTCTCTTTGGAGGGTCGATTTCTTACGTAATATTTCATGCTGAAAACCTTGAGATTCACACGCAGCTGTGTGACCACTGAAATGTGACTATTACAAGCTCATGAATGGTACTTTTCCATTGGAATAGAAAACACCTTCAGAATGCGCAAAATTAGCCCAAGGCTTTTCAACAACACATATTGGATTTGGAGGACTAGGAAAAGAGGGGGATGACAGAGAGAGATTTGGACAAGAATGAAAGAGGGGGGAGAAAAGGATGAGGAAGCGATATGAACAACAATGAAAGTCAGGAAAAAAAAGAATAGAGAGAGAGAGAGAGAGAGAGAGAGAGAGAGAGAGAGAGAGAGAGAGAGAGAGAGAGAGAGATGCGGCCCAGAAATCGCTGAATGTCACCCAAGTCTGCTTAATCTCAAAGACATAAACCGTTCCCTTCCGATATTTCTGATGGGGGAGGGAAGAAGGCATTGAAAAAGAGAGAGAAAGAGATAGAGAGAGAGAGAGAGAGAGAGAGAGAGAGAGAGAGAGAGAGAGAGAGAGAGGGAAGGTTGTTGCCTTGATGAAAGAGTGCACTTTTGTCTCCGAGTTCCACCCAAACCCAAAGCATCCCTGTGAGTGTCAGGATGAGCTAATCGGATTATGCCCTCTTCTTCTCTGTTCACCAACCTCTTTGTTTTATTTGGCCTTCACCCCCTTTCCTCCTCCTCCTCCTCCTCCTCCCTTCCCCACTTCCCCTCTTTACAGATTTGCACACGCAAGTTTCTTTTTTTTCGCCCATGTTATCAGACAAACCAGCTCACTCACTCTCTCTTTCTTTCCATCCCTCCCTTTCCATTTCTCTCTCTGTCTCCCCTTCTCTTTCTTTTTTCTCTGTTCCATTTTTTTTTTTTTTTTTTTTAATTCGCCCTGAAACAATCTACATGCTTAGAAAAAGGGGATGTGGAAAAGGACATGAAAGATGGCTGAATAATCAAAGACGTGGGAGAAAATGGACGAGTATACGGCCACCGTGTCCTCGTGCACAGCGGTTGCCTAGCTTCGCCCGATGACAAAACGCTGCTCATCGATCAGTTTTGTCACCTCATTCTTCACACCCTCAAAGAGATTCCATCTGGACATCTATACCTTGTCCTTTGAGGAATGCCTTCTTCCTTTGCTCCACATCGCCCTACATCTATAACATTTTTCTACAGTATGCAATCTGTCACTTTTATATACAAGCTACATCATTTTTATAATTAAAGAAGTTACATCATTTTTCATAAATGTACTTTTATGTGACAGACTGGAACAAAAAAGGCAAGATGAAATTGATACAGTATTTGACTACTGCATGGATTATAAATGCTAGCATTTCTCAATAGAAAACTGGGGCAGATCTCTCTCTCTCTCCCTCTTCATCTCTCTATTTCCCTCTCTTCCTCTTTCTATCTCTCCCTCTCTCTTCTCCTTTCTCTCTATCACCCCCCACCCTCTCTCTCTCTCTCTCTCTCTCTCTCTCTCTCTTGTCAGTGCTGATTGTGCTGTTGGCAGTAGAGTCTGTGTCCAGGAGCTGTAATTGTAGTCTTATGAATGTGAAATTAATCACTACAGGCGTTACATATTTGCCAGGGAGGATTAATCCTGTCCCAGTTCTGCCAGAGGCTATAGAGGAAGCATTATTCATGAGAGCCAACCAACCCAGCACAGCACAGCACAGCTCAGCTCAGCTCAGCTCAGCTCTCACTGCTCCTCCACACTAGCACTGCTGTGCTGTGCGCTGGTGGTGATGGCCGTACCGTACGCTACAGCAAGCAGGCAGCTACAGGGAGCAGAGACACACTTACTGTACGCTTGGGGTTTCATCTGTTTACAGAGAGTTCCTGGAAATCACTGTTGGTTTCTGTTTGTGTGTGTGTGTGTGTGTGTGTGTGTGTGTGTGTGTGTGTGTGTGTGTGTCTTTGTGTGTTTATGGTTAGGCCTATATGTTTGTGTGTGTGTGTGTGTGTGTGTGTGTGTGTCTTTGTGTCTCTATGGTTAAGTCTACACGTGTGTGTGTGTGTGTGTGTGTGTGTGTGTGTGTATGCGTGTGTGTGTTTATGGTTAGGCCTACATAGGTGTGTGTGTGTGTGTGTGTGTGTGTGTGTGTGTGTGTGTGTGTGTCCGTGTGTAATTGATTGATTGAGTCTCATTAGCTAGAGTGATATTTCATTTTCTTCAACACAAATAGCCATTTCTAAAGCAGTACTGTAGGCTGCAGTCCATTTCCCATGTTTTCTCCTGCTAGCTCTCTCAGGTCCATGGCATCTGGAATGCATTATGCAATACCTGCCTTTATTTCAAACATGCAAAAACACACATTTGCATCACGTCAAGCAGTGCCGTGCCACATGCTATTCTCTAAGTCAGACAGTGCATGAATGAGATCACTGTTTCGCTTCTCTGGGCATGTTCAATGGGGAATGTTATCGCTCTCGATGCAGCGTGCCTGTCAGCTCGCCGGCTTGGCTTGGCTTGGCATCGCCGACACGCTTTTATGCCTCAGTGGTTGAAATTGTGCGCAAAATCAACACCTCAGGCGTCAGGCGAAGTCAAAGGCTAAGCCAGCGCAAGAAAAAAGAACACAAAACAACTTCTATGTCTTAATAATGAAGACACTTTGAATACTGAGGAAGAGCTGAGGAAGAGTGCGGAGCCAACAAGGAGAGATGAGTGTTGTGGGTAGAGTATCACCTGAAAGTTCTTGAAGAGAGCTTTCTCTGCTGACGAAATACAGGAAGTAAAATATGTGTAAGTTATTATTTCATTTAGAATTATTGAACAAAAAACGATTAGAGCCAAAAGGTTGATAGTGCATTTTGTACATTATACAGTATGTACGTATATACAACAATATATTTATTAAGTTTTGTGTCAAAAATCAATTAGTGTGCTTTATAGGTGAATCAGTGGCGTTAGAAGGAACAAACTATAGTAATTTTCTTTGTTTGGGATCTCTTGTAAAGTTGTGAAAATGTCTTTTGACTCTTCTGACTCTCAGATCTCAATTTGTTAGTTGCCTCCACCAAGGAGGTTATGTTTTCGCTCGCGTCTCTGTGTGTGTGTCCGTCTGTGTACAATTTGGAAGAATTTTTTGGATAACGAGAAGTAAAGACTGATTACATTTCACTATCTGGAATTTACATTGTTTCTGTGACCACACATTGCCTTGGTGGAGGTCTGACTTCTCCGAGTGCTTTTCTAGTTAGTTAGTTTTATTATATTGGCAGGTCCATGAAGACAGCATACAAACCATCACAAACACTGATTTACTTATGCCATTACAAGAACATTTTTCAAACATTACCTTAATATTTATAATTTAAATTAAAAAATGTGTGCAATAAATATTAGAGAAGGTGTGTATTATTATAAATGAAGTGTTGTAAAATGAGAGTAGCATTGTGTAAGCTGTGTTGTTTTGGCTAACTTGTGTGTTCTGTCCATTCTGTGAAGCAGTGCTGGAGAGATAGACAAAGCTGCCAAAGACGTCACTGCGAAAGTTTTCAGTTCCAGAGTTCTGCTCCAGTTTGTCAGGCACTGAAGGAACACATAATAAGTGTTTGGAGAAATGGCTTTTTAAAAATAGCATTTAAAAAATGCACTTTTTATCACGTCTTGTCTTCATGAAGGACTGCCAGAGAGCTAGGCTCTATTAGCCTGTCTGTCAACTCAGCGGGGGTCAGAGTACTCTCTACAGAAAAATAACTCTTGTTCTCGCTCTTGTTCTCTCTCTCTCTCTCTCTCTCACTCCCTTTCTTGTTCTCCTCTCTTTCTCTCATTCTTTTTTCACTCTTCATCTTTCACGTACTCATTGCCTCCCTTGCTCACTCCTCATACTTTTCCTTTCTAACTTCTGTCTTTCGCTCCATCTTAATTCTCTCTCTTTATCTCTCTCTCTCCATCTCTCTCTCTCTCTCATTTTTTTCTCCTCATACTTTCCTTCTTCTCCAGTTCATTTCTCTCTCTGTGGCTCCGTTAGGTTCTGTGCATTCCTCTCAATCCTGATTCTTTCCCTCCCTTTCTCATCCTCCTCCTCCTCCTCTCTCTCTCTCTCTCTCTCTCTCTCTCTCTCTCTCTCTCTCTCTCTCTCTCTCTCTCTCCTTGCTCCTTGCCTCCACTTACATGCTTGCCAGTCACGCTGATGTATTCAAGCACAAGACAAATTAGCTGCCACCAATTGACTACTGGACGGACGGTTCGCCAAACACACACACACACTCACACACACACACACACACACACACACACACACACACACACTCATGGGCGGTTGTTGGGGTCCTCCCCTCATTTGTCTGTGCCCACAGGCTGCCCGTGGCCCACCAATGCTTCCATTCATCAGTCCCTGTCAGAGGGACAAAGAAAACTGGAAGTCCCAATATGATGCTTCCATCATCACCAGCATCTACACCACCTCCTCCACCCCTCCTTGCCCTGAATCATGAATTCAGAATTCAGATATATTCAAATATATAAACGAATGCTCACTGCAAACTTGCTCGCAATAAACAATGGAATTTGAACTATTTTCTTTAATGTTCTAAAGTTTGTTTTAAACTGTAAACGAAAATGGCAAACTGAGTAGGAATTACTTGTAGGAGGCTATTAATGTGAGACAAAGTCGCTGTGAGACATACCGACAATATTTCATGCTCCTTAAGGATTTATTTTCATTTGAGGCGCACATGTCTTGCATTTGTCTGCAAAGATAGAGCTTCCAAGGTTTTAAAAACTGTTTGCCTATGTTTGCGAATGTTCGCCTGTGTTAGCAAATCTGAATCCACCGCAGATAGACATGGGAGCTGGGCAAAGTGGTTCTAAATGTACGTTCACACCAATACTAAATCGCTTTTGTAGCTCAAAAAGCAGCTGCTAAATTGTCTATGTTCGCCCAAATCTTCCTATTGTCATGCCATTACTGTAACAGCACAGCATTTAGATTTTACAGCTGAAACACGTCATAGCTAATTTGCATAAGACCGTTTCTAAGCTTTAACAAATTTCACAGCTGGTAGATCTTGCCCATAGAAAGAAAATGACTTCCAGTGATTTTACAGCTTTAGTAGCTCTTGGTGTGAACGTACAGTAATATGATGCCTCCTCCTCCACGTCCAACCCCACCACCAAAGATCACTAAATACTGACCAGGATAGAGAACCATAATACCATTCAATGGGAGCAAACAGAAATCATTTCAGTCAGCATGCCCTACATCATAATATACATTTTATCAGCCTATGATAAAGCTGGACCTTGGTCTGCATTTTTCCCTCAGTGAGGTCAAAGGGCAAGGCCATACTCCAACTCGTTCCAAAAAAGTTCTGGTTCAAGTAGAACAAATGAGAGAGTGATAAGGCCCACGACCTCAGCAAGAAGACATCATCATGCACCGACACAAATCATCACAATTATCATCGCATTCATCATCACATTTACCACCACTTTTCAAAATACCTGTGAGGACACTAAATCCTTACAAATCACTTTACCTATAACCATTTTTGCCAAATCCATATAGCACTTTTTCCTAGCCTGACATGGCTACGCTCCAAAAGTGAGTCCACTCTTTTGGTCCAATTACCAGCGCCATCAAGCCTGGCTATTGTGGCCGTAGCCAATGTGTGTTATTTTCCCTCTCTGGGCCAATATAGCACTGTGACCCAGCACTGTGACCCAGCACTGGCCTAGCTGCGTGTGTTTTGGTGTAAATAATGAAACGCCAAAAGAGAGGCAAATAACATCCCATAATAATAACACGAGGACTGGTTTACATCAGACCTTTGGAATAATACAAAAGCAAAAAGAATGGTAAAGAAATGAAATGGTGGAGGAGGAGAAAATGAAGAAAAGATGAAAGAATGAAAAAGGAGATAGAGAGAGAGAGAGAGAGAGAGAGAGAGAGAGAGAGAGAGAAATTGGTGGAGGAGAAAATAAAGAAAGATGAAAGAATAAAAAAGAGAGAGAGAGAGAGAGAGAGAGAGAGAGAGAGCTGAGCTGGCCCTTAACCACCCCTTCTGTTCTTCATTAAGTTTTCATCATGAAAAATGTTTTTTTAATGGTGACCTTTGGAGAGAGGGAGAGCGAGCGGGAGGGGAAAAAAACAACAACAGCACAAGCAAAGCGGAACCTCAGCATATTGCAGGAGAGCTTAGCAAGCAAGAGATTAACACTCTTGTTTGTCCACATATATAATAGGTTATATGGTTGAGCTTTAGCGTTAGTCAGGCATTATAAGACTTGCATAAACATTTTATTAACATAGCCTGCTTTTTCACTGAGCAATCTTGTCATTCTCATCACGTATATTGTGTAGTGCCATTGCATGACAGTTGTGATGTTATGATTAGTGCTGTCAAACGATTAAAAAAATAGTCTGATTAATCACAATTTTTTTCAAGAATCATCGTGATTAATCACTTTTAATCGCAACTCATTTCCTTCAGTAAGATTATTTTTGCCTTTTGTAAATATTAAATATTACATATTTACAAAAAATTCGGCCAGGCGCTTTTTAAAAATTCTTTTTGGGCATATTGTAAGCTAAAAAGTATTAGCCTACCTATGAATTATGCTTTAAATGAGCATCCATAGTTAAAGCGATAGT
>JAODXP020000032.1:20030000-20032500 GCA_027497455.2 Sardinella longiceps | reverse complement strand
CACTCCTGTCGTACCAACAGTCTAATCCATGTAGAACACACACTCCTCCATCTCCTACCAACAGTCTAATCTCGTAACCCCAAACCTTACATCACCCCAAACAACAACAACAACAACAACAACAACAACAACAACAACAACAACAACAACAACAACAACACCTTACATTTCTATAGCGCTTTTTCAAGACACCCAAAGCGTTTTATAGTTGAAGGGGGACTTCACTAACCACCACCAATGTGTAGCAATGTGCGCCAGAACACTCACCACACACTAGCTTGAGGTGGAGAGTGAGGGAATTATTGAATGAGCCAATTACAGTGGGGGATGATTAGGGGGCCAGATTGAATGAGCCAGGTAGACAGAAAGTAGTAGTTTTATTAGCTCCACCAAGGAGGTAAGCAGAGAGGAGAGAAGAAGAGAGACGAGAGAGGAGTGGGGTGAAGCAGGAAAGGCCTTGCTGGACTGAGATTGTAAATAGTAAACACATGCACACACACACACACACACACACACACACACACACACACACACACACACACACACACACACACACACACACACACACACACACACACACCAGGAAAGGCCTTGCTGGGCTGAGAGTGGAAACAGCAGGAAGTATCCAGAGCTCCATCTAGAATAGAAGCACACTGGTCCATGAGTCACAGACCAGCAGCTCTGGCTCTGCTCCGGCACAAGTCTGGCCCAAGTGTGGCTCTGGGGTGGTCTATTAGTCAGCAGAAATAAACACATCAAAGGGAGCTGTGCAAATAAATAGGGAACTCCACTTTCTGACCACCGAAGAATGGCAGAGAGAGAGAGAGAGAGAGAGAGAGAGAGAGAGAGAGAGAGAGAGAGAGAGAGAGATGGAGGGACTGAGGTATGATTGGTGCAGTGTATTCATAGGGAACTAACAGGCATTAGGAAAGGAGAAAGAGAGAGAGAGAGAGAGAGAGAGAGAGAGAGAGAGAGAGAGAGAGAGAGAGAGAGAGAGAGAGAGAGAGAGAGAGAGAGCATTACCATATTAGAAGAGAAGGGCTTCGTGCCACTGGGGGAGAGTTGGCCTGTCCACAAAAACACACCCATTTCAGAGATAGAGGGATGGAATGGAGAGAGAGAAAGAGAGAGAGAGAGAGAGAGAAAAAATGGAGATGGATGGAGTGAGGGAAGCACAGAAAAAGTGTGTAAGTGAAACAGAGAGAGACAGAAGGAATGGGAGAAGAAAGTGGGAGAGGTAGAGAAAGAGAGAGAGAGAGATAGAGAGAGAGGAGAGAGTGTAAGTGAGAGAAAGAAAGAAGAGAGAGTGAGGGAGGTATGTACAGTTATTTGAGTGTGTCCACCAAGAAGGAGAGATGGAGAGAGAGAGAGAGAGAGAGAGAGAGAGAGAGAGAGAGAGAGAGGGTGTGTGTGTGTGTGTGTGTGTGTGTGTGTGTGTGTGTGTGTGTGTGTGTGAGTGAGGTATGCAAAGTTATTTGAGTGTGTCCACCAAGAATAACAATCTGAGATGGGAGGGGAAGGTCAATACGGTCCAAGAGTGTCTCAAAGTCATTAACCAGCATGTGTGTGTGTGTGTATGTGTGCATGTGAGTGTTTGTGTGTGTGTGTGTGTGTGTGTGTGTGGGGGTGGGTGGGGGTACACACGTGTGTTTGATAGGCTAAATGTGAAGTGTTAGGCGAGATAGATGTGCACATGTCCATGCACATGTGCCTGCAAGTGGCAAATTTTGCTTGAGCAGTGTGTGTGTGTGTGTGTGTCAATCCACTGACATGTGCATATGCGCTGGCTTGTAACTTTGTTGTCTGGGACCTGTGTCTGCGGCACCAGCATGTGTATGTGTGTGTGTGTGTGTGTGTGTGTGTGTGTGTGTGTGTGTGTGTGTGTGTGTGTGTTTCAATCCACTGACGTGTGCATATGTGCTGGCCTGTAACTCCGTTGTCTGGGACCTGTGTCTGTGGCACCAGCGTGTGTGTGTGTGTGTGTGTGTGTGTGTGTGTGTGTGTGTGTGTGTGTGTGTGTGTGGGAGAGAGAGAGAGAGAGTGAGGGAGTGTGTGTGTGTGTGTGTGTGTGTGTGTGTGTGTGTGTGTGTGTGTGTGTGTGTGTGTGTGTGTGTGTGTGTTGTCTGGGTCCTGTGGCCCCAGCATGTGGAACTCTGGTCTCCAGCAGTATCTCGCCATCTTTTCTTTCCCTTGAAGAGCAGACAGCAGACAGACGCTGCACGGGAGATGAATATACGACGGGACGGGGAAAAGGACGGTAGCTGTGCCAGCTTTAAATCAACTCCTGCCATCCCATCTCTCTCATCTCGGCCTTGTCCAAGTCCACTCTATCAGGGAGTGCCATCTCTGGCCGAGAGAATGTTTCATGACTTGACTTATGAAAAACTCTGGGGCTTTTCTCAAGTGGTTTGGACATGGCAAAGTCTGGGCTTGACAACACTTACAAGAGGGCTGCTAACGAGAGAAGATGCCAAGGGCTTAGAGAGGGGGAAAGAGTGTG
>JAODXP020000032.1:20000000-20005000 GCA_027497455.2 Sardinella longiceps | reverse complement strand
TCTCTCTCTCTCTCTCTCTTTCGTCGCAGCCCTGCGGCCTCACGGCCTCGCTCCACTAACCCTCCGGAACATTCACCAGATGAGTGACCCCAACCTGGGGAGGGGGTGGGGATTGGGGGAGTCGTTTTCAAGTGGGGGGAGGAGTGGGGTTGGGTTGGGGGGTGTTTTTGTCCACTTGCTTTAGATACACAACCAGTGACTGTTGAAAGGAACCAGTGCTGGTGTGTGTGCGTGTGTCTGTGAAGAGGGGGGGGGGGGGGCTACCATAAACTTCCCAATTTTCTGCAGATTAAATTAAATTAGCAGAAGACTGCCTCTGAAAAGAGGCCTTGACCAAAGCGAAGGTCATCCACCTTCACTGACACCCCCCTCTCCAATCCCACCGCCCACATTACAGCACCACACACACACACACACACACACACACACACACACACACAACCGCCATTACATCCTTTAGCACCCTCAACACCCACACCACCCCCTAACCCCCACCCACCACCCTGCCCAAATCCCATTCAAGTGCTGTTGTCCAGCTGTTCTTACGGCTGGCGAGCCGGTCGGTCCGATACCCCAGACTATCCCCTCATGGCCAGACGCCGCCGTCACGTCGGTAATGATGCCCCAGGAGGTACGAGGCAGCGGGGCAGGTGGCAGGTTGAATGCCCCGGACTGGACAGGCCACTGCCCCCATTCTATTGCCCCCCCATGGGTAGCCTAGTAATAGAATAGCCGGATGCGTCTGCAGGTTGGGCTGGGCTGGCCGGGGAGAATGGGTTAGGAGACACACACACACACACACACACACACACACACACACACACACACACACACACACACTGTCCGAGGAGAATGGGGTTAGGAGGATTTATTTGCTGGCCAGCGAGTCGGAACCAACGGGACTCGTCTCTCCGTCTTCCATAAGGGACAAAAGGTGACATTTTGCATAACTGTTTGCATGGCAACGGTATTATAAACGGTTACATCATAGGTTATTATTATAAATCGTAAGTTGCACACCTGCTGAAAAAGGGTTCATAATGCAAACAGCAAAAATAAATAAAGGGCAAAAATAAAGGACATGCAAAAAAGGTGGCATGGCAGTGATATTATAAACGATTACATTATAGGTTTTTTCTTTTAGTTAGAAGTTGCACGCAAGTGCCAAAAAAAGGGTTAAAAATGTCAACAAAGAAAAATTAAGTGGTACTTTTAGAGTGACAAATGTTTAAATTGTGTTAATTAAAACATTGTGTGTAGCTGAATGTTAGTTTGAATGCTTAAATGTAAAGTCAATTTAAATTGTATTTTATTTCCCTGTAGTAGATAGTTTTACTTTGGTCCTCTTCCCCAGACAGCTGAGCCAAGATCTTCCTGTTGGTCTCTAGTCTGCTAAAGGGAAACAGAGGGATGGGAAGGTCTGGCTGGAGAAGAACAACATGCTGTGGGACTGGACTAATCAGGAGTGGATGGAGAGAGAGAGAGAGAGAGAGAGAGAGAGAGAGAGAGAGAGAGAGAGAGAGAGAGAGAGCAAGCAAGGGCTGAAAGATGTCTTAGCCATTACACCTCCAAAGACTACCACCTGAGACTCATCGTCCAGGACAGACTGATTTGTAAAACACACACACACACACACACACACACACACACACACACACACACACACATGCACGCACGCACACACCCATTTTCATACAGCAGAACTGATCATTCAAGCTGGATGTCTGGCTGAGTAGTACGCCTCAGTCTTTGAGTGTGATTACAATAAGCACTGGAAGGTCTATGGTGGTCTATGGGGAACGGAGTGTATTACTGAGAGAATACTCTCTCTCTCTCTCCCTCTCTCTCTATCTCTCTCTCTGTATCTCTCTCAGGGCCTATCCACGGGGAGACAGCAGTAGATTTTGAGAGCACAGTCAGTCACTTAGTCTATTTCCGTAATCCCAAACGTCTGTTTCTGTAATCCCAATATAATCCCATATGCTGCGGCAAACTCAAGTGAGTTGCACCTCATGGCATGGCTGAGCTGTGAGCTGTGTGTTCAGTTTGCACATCTTGGTCTCGGCTAATCTGACTTGTAATTTGTTTAAAAACAGAAGAAGTAGCGACAGCAAGAGAGTACGGCTCCTTCCTCACCACAATTTGAGCTTTTTAACTCAAACCCAAAAGTACTTTTATTAATTTACATTATATTACATTATGCATTTAGCAAATGCTTTTATCCAAAGTGAATTACATTCGTCAACTATAAATTGCTTCAGGACCAATGTCTCCCTTGAGCAACTTAGAGTTAAGTGCACAACGGCGCACCTTTGGAGTTTGAACGTGCTACTTTTGAAACCTGCATCGCATTTGGCAGTGAAGCACACATATACAAACACATACTTACTCACACAGAAAGAGAGAGATAGAGATAGAGAGAGATGAGATACACACACACACACACACACACACACACACACAGAGACAGAGACACAGTACTCCCCCAGTAAGGGAATACTCAGTCTTGCTCCAGTGGTGTTGTTAATAGGATTGGATTGCTAATAAATCTACTCTAATTAGCCAGAACAAATTAAATTAATTCATTCCAATATTTTTAATTAGCGCTTCACGGTGGCTAACCTAAATTCAATGCGCTTGCATCTCTGGTGAGTTTGCTTTTGCAACAACATTTAGGAGGCATATATTGTCCAAATTAATTTGGCAGTGGCATTCTAAGCGCTGATAAGCCCTAATGTGTTTACTCCGCTGCTGACGATGTAAGCAAGTTTGTTCTGCAGAGACAACTCACTACTGCCACCATGGCAACAATAACAGTATGAGGAAGACAAAGAAATCTTCATCCTCGTCTTCCTCTTCCTCAGTCACGCTGGAGACCACCACCACCATCCCATAATGTCCAAACACATTCACTTCAGACTTCAGTGTCTCACTTGTTTGGGACCCGTGTGAAATAAACGTCAATAACGTCAATCTCCTGATTGTTGTGCAACTGACCTAAGTCTTCTCATTATTCAGTAAGCATTTATTACAATATTTCATGAATTCAAGCCCAGCAAGCAATGTCAAGCCAAACTCAAGCCAAATTCATTCTCTATCTATAGCTTATAACCTACGTGACAACACAAAAACTGGGGTTTGGGAGAAAATTACAGAGGCTAAATAGTGCCAAAAATGATTGTAAATACATTTTTATATTTTAATTCTAAATGCCAATTCAGATTGAAGGTCCGTGTTGAGATGAGACGGTTTTAGAGAGGAGGTGTGGCGGTGTGAATCAATAGTCGCAGTTTGTTGTGAGCAGTTGTAAGCTATTGCAAAAGATTTAACATGGCAAATCGCAGTTTCAGAGTTTTAGAACGTCGCTGATTTTTTGAATATCGCAGCCCGTCTCTTCATGGATCTCTGGTCTGTAGCCAAGCGCACACACTGGATATGGTGAGCTTCTCATTTATTGACAATAAGATGTTTTATTTGTTTTTTGTTAACACAATTTTGGACCCCTCATAACAGCATTTAGGTCTCACTGCTTGTGTTTTCCTAGTCTGGGAACCCCAATTT
This sequence comes from Sardinella longiceps, assembly GCA_027497455.2. NCBI lineage: Eukaryota > Metazoa > Chordata > Actinopteri > Clupeiformes > Clupeidae > Sardinella > Sardinella longiceps. Next base: position 20,001,439 of record JAODXP020000032.1, on the reverse strand, counting down.
TAGCTGTTGCCAAAGAGTTGCTATCTGGCTACTTTACTAAGAACTTTACCTAAAGCTAAAAATAGCTAATATATAAATTGAAACTGCATGCACTGAGACCATATTGCTTTTAGGGGGTGAATAACCTTATTTCATAAAAGGGTGGAGTATTCCTTTAAGCCTATCAGGGGTCTCATTGGTAAAACAGTAGCTTGATTGCCATCGACTTTCAAAGCTCTACGAGACTTTGGTCTGACCAAGAGCCCGTATAACAACGTTTCTCAAAGCGCATAGTTGACCCGCCTCCCTGAAATGCCTCGGTTTGCTACTGGTCGATGTTAGAAAATGCTGTGCCGAAGCAAAACCAATCACACCACTCTTTCCTCTGACGTATGTGACACGAAGGGAATTGCTTGAACAGGACTGAGAGCCGTTGGTTTATTGGTTCTCGACCAGAGGGGGGCAGTTCCCCAGTTTAAGGGAATTTAGAAGTCCTGCCAGATCAGGAGCTGGCCAGACCAGCGACAGCAACGCCGAAGGTGTTACGTCACTGGGAGGGCGTGCCAGGCTAGTAAATCAGTGCTTGCCAGACGCTTCCTGCTTATATGTTCCACCCCACTCTTCTGCGTTCCCACTTGCTTATGCCTTTCACCCCTCATCTCTTTGTTGTTTTCAAGTACCGGTATTCCCTTTTGGTTCTAATGAAACCCCTAGATCTGAGCTATCTGCATCTCTCTCATTTACTAAATGCGTGTTGGTGGTTTCAGTGGTGGTTTCAAAGCATACATTTGGGGTCTTTTTGTTTACAAGCAAGAGGACATGATGCTACTTTTTAAGGCTGTGCAGGCACTTGATAGACAGATGAATCTTTAACCGTGTCTGGATGAACATTTTAAACAAGGTTGTCAGACTTCTACTTTCCTGCTAAGTTAGAATGGAATTGTGTCGAATGGAATTTTCATTCCACCATTATATCCATCTTTCTCAATGTTGTTTCACTTCATTTGATTTTAGGAGTAGTTCATAGAGAACATTTCTAGTAAATCTAGTCATTTCTAATGTATGTAATCATGTAATGTATGCAATGTATCAAATGTATTTCAATCTTGAGCTATTGACCTTGAGCTATGCCCCATGTCAATCTAGTAGATGACAGTGTTGTGTCTCTCATAGAGAAATCATGACACTCTGCTGCCATCTGGTGGCTGTAGCCTATATGACCTACACCGCACAAAAAAATGAACTGCACCAAGAGTCACTTTATCCAGTAAAAGAAAACATCATTTATTTCTACTGAGGACTATTGGAAAAGTACAGAATGATCAAATCAAATTAATATTCTTGTCTTCTCATGAGGGAAACAGAAAAATGTCCAGAGGGCATGACTTATAAGAGTTATAGGCCCAAATTCATGATACAAAATAGATACAAATAGCTGCAGGAATAGCATTAGCACTAGC
>JAODXP020000032.1:19992500-19995000 GCA_027497455.2 Sardinella longiceps | reverse complement strand
TCGCCGGCATGCATGTGTCTATGTGTGGGATAATTTCCTAGTACAAAAATATAATAATAATAAAAACTAATCATTATAATAATTATAACTAGGAAAGCATTCAGAGAGTGCAGACCTCCACCAAGGCAATGCGGTCACAGAAACAAAATAAATTGCAGATGGTGTTATGGATCACCGATCGGCACAAAAATCGAATCAGTTCTTACTTGTCCCAATACACACTTTGTCTGGAAATTTCATCTCTGTTCGAGTTATGTTGTACACAGACAGACAGACACACAGACACACGCTGGCGAAAACTTAACCTCCTTGGAGGAGGTAAAAAACAAACAAACATAATAATAAGAAAGGAATACAAAACTACTCAAATACTAGCACACACAAATATAGCACATGGAACATGGAAAGCACTGCTACCAAATGTGCACAATATCCTAGCCTGGCACGCCCTCCAGTGACGTAACACCTTCGGCATTGCTGTCGCTGGTCTGGCCAGCTCCTGATAGGGCAGGATTTCTGAATTCCCCTAGACGGGGGAACTGCCCCCTCTTTGAGCAGCTCCAGCGGCTCTCAGTCCTGTTCAAGCAATTCCCTTCGCGTCACATACGTCAGAGGAAAGAGTGGTGTGATTGGTTCGGCACAGCATTTTCTAACATCGACCAGTAGCAAACCGAGGCATTTCAGGGAAGCGGGTCAACCATGCGCTTTGAGAAACTTTGTTATACGGGCTCTTGGTCAGACCAAAGTCTCGTAGAGCTTTGAAAGTCGATGGCAATCAGGCTAACAATATCCTGGTCTTGGTTACTAGTACTGCTCCTGCCCTTGTGAACTAACTCCGGTGAGTTGCTCATCGCGCTGTTCTTGCATTTAGAAACTAACTCTGGTCAGTTTCTAATCTTGTCTATCTTCAGATTCATTGGGCTGTTCTTGCCTTTAGAAAATAACCCAGGTCAGTTGCTCATTGGGCTGCTAACCCAGGTCAGTTGCTCATTGGGCTGTTCTTGCCTTTAGAAAATAACCCAGGTCGAGTTCCGGTGAGCGCCATGTGCGAAGCAGTCGTGTAGTACATCTCTCCGTTTCAATCCATTTGAAAAATCTACTCCCTACTCGATAATCACAAAAATATTCGATTATTTCTTGCAAATGAGTAGGGGGAAACCACAAAGAGGCCAAAGGAATCCAAAACCTAAAGAAATGCAGCAAGCAACGCTGAATCCAAACAGTGATGGAACAGGCCGAACTCGAGGTGCTACTGAATCAGACCAGATGTTGCTACAAATGTCCTCCATTAGCAAAGATCTCCGTGAGTTTAAGACTGATATACACAAGGCTATCTCTGACCTAACGACGAATTTAAAGTCTGATCTGAGAGAAGAATTGGGAACTTTTAAACAAGAGCTAAACCAAAAGCTAGCAGACATTGGCACGTCGATTCAATCTCAGGGTCAGGCTATTGGCGAAATGCAAGAACGCATCTCAGAGCTGGAGGAATGTAGCTCACTTGCTAAAGATTCCCTGCTATTTCTTCTAAAAGAAAGACAACGACTACAGGACAAAGTCACGGACCTAGAGAGCAGGGGGGTATTCCTGCAAAGTCGCTAATGATATCGGCGCTTATGTGATTAAGCCTCGTTTGAAGTAGCGTCAGCTCAGAGATGAAGCTGAAGCCATTCCATCAACGCAAGTTAGCTGCGCCTGCCTCTCGTTAACTTAAACAAGGCTGCGTGCACGAGCTCAACACTAGACCTAAATAGGTGATTTAGGAATACCTGATCAACTGTCGTAAAATTAAGGCAGAACTAAAAGAATTTTAAGAAAGAAACTTCGATATGCATACGTCATCTGTTGAATTTTGTGTGAAATAACTGAATATCACATTTGTATAGTAGTAGGCCTACTGGCAATGCAGAAATTTGAAAAGGTGATTGAAAATATATTTTGAATCATAATGTTTGACCATTGTTTGTTGGAACAAATTGCCAGTCTCATGTTGTTCTGTCACAGCAGACTTGCACCTGCAACTGAAATCAATCAATCATTCAATTAAGACGTAGCCTACAACTCCAGACACCACGTGATGGGCCGGCATGTGATACGTCTCTGATCATGCATGCATTTGTTTTTAATTAGTAACTAAAATTATTCCTAATAGATACATCGAAATATCAATAGTAATTTAGTAAAAAGGGGAATTCATGCATGATCACAGTGTTTGCAAAACCTATCAACCTTTATTTGGTGGGAAAGATTATTAAGCAGGTGTATGGAACCTTTTTGGGTGACTTGTGTTTCTGACTGATTGCATTTTCTGAGACACCGCTTTATTAAGCCTTGCAGTTAACCTGCCACGGAGCTGGTTAGTTTGGGAGCATATGTTACCCCAGCAACTCAGCTGCGATTAGTGTTAGCGAGAGTAATGGAACTGAACTCACACTAAAACTAGCGCCGCTTGCCGAAGTTAGCGCGGCTTAGCGAATAGCTCCGTTGATGGAATACCCCC
>JAODXP020000032.1:19930136-19992400 GCA_027497455.2 Sardinella longiceps | reverse complement strand
TTATGGTGCTAGTACATAATCCAGCCAAGATTATGTAGTATGAAGCAAGTAGCCTCCCTAAGTAGCATCCCAGTAGCCAACACACCACCACCCACCCCCGGCACTCCCCCCCCCCCACTCACACACACACACACACACACACACACACACACACACACATACACATCCCCACACACAAACACATATATGCAAGTTGCAAGAGGCAACCATGGATTCCCAACTAGTGGACCACTGTTGAAGTGTCCTTGATCAAGGCACCTAACCTTTAACCCCACCGGACCTCGCTTTAGAACGCAGCCCACTGCCGATCTTTCCCCTGTTCTAGTGCATTCCATACATCCTTAAAGGAGAAGAGGCAAGGTGCGTGCAAGGTGTTAGGTTTGTTTCTCTTGTCACTTTCACATTTACAGGCTATTAGCGAGGAGTCGTTATTGTGTTTTTGTTTCCCCTAACTGTCTCCATGGTGACCTGACTTGGTTGCCCTGGACAATAGTTAGGCCTAAACCTCCTGGGAGTAGTATGACTTGTTGTGTGTGTGTGTGTGTGTGTGTGTGTGTGTGTGTGTGTGTGTGTACAATATGTCTGTATTGATAGTAGACCTTCTACTCACACTTGTGATCACTGCAGCAATGAACGCACACACACAAACACACAGACACAAGCACACACACACACACACACACACACACACACACACACACACACAATAGATAGACAGCTAATACCTAGACATATAGACAGACAGATAGATAGAAATGTAGATATACAAGCAGACAAAAAGAGAGAGGACATTTGTTTTTACCCAGAATCCTCTTGGCGATGTGAACAGGGAGCTGTCGGATGAAGTCGCGGTGACGGCCTACTCCAGAGAAAGAGCGATAGGACTTTGGCACGACAGTGAGGGCAGGGTCAGGGTCATCTGAGCAGGTAGATTCTGATTCGGTAGATTCGGTGGCCTCTCCCTCCGCAAAGCCGGACGTTAGGCTTCCATAGCCGGCCACACTGGCATCCTTATATCTGGTATCCGCAGCTGCTCGCAGTGGACACACACACACACACACACACACACACACACACACACACACACACACACACACACACACACACACACACACACACGATGACAGAGAAATGAATTAACTCACTTATTCACTCACATCAAATAGCACACATCGAAAGCAACCCAAGATTAGGCCTACATTATTTTTTAAAAAGGTAGCAATATTCTGTAAAGACATGGTCATTGACGTCCAAAGTTAATCATGAAGCCAAGCCAACCAACCATGCCCCCAATGTGACCCTAATCTCCCCACACCCCCTAGGCACTGCAGCAGTATCATCTTACTGGTCAGAGAGCCACAGCCTGTGTCCACTGTAGTCTCCATTGCGTCATCCTCATGCTCCTGGCAGTCGTATGGCAGGTCCACAGCTCCATACACAGAGCTGGCACTAATCAGCAACTCCAGATCCGGGTTCCTGTCTGAGCTGAAGGAATAGTGGGATTCTGGTATGGAGGCCAACTCTGTGGCATCCCCCTCCATGCCACCTAAGGGGCAAGGAATCAAGGAAGTTTATCTGTCACATTCATATGATTACTGTGGTGTTCATTTATTGGTGGGCCTCACCTTTAATGACACAGGGGGTTATGGGATAAGACACACAGAGTGATGGGAGTGAATAAGAAGAGTGAGCAGAATGAGTTTGTGCAAGTTATGCATTGGAGTGAAATAAACAAGCCATGTTACCAGGCTAAACCAGAAGCTTGTTTCCATTCTCATGGAGTAAAACACAGACTATTACAATTACTGGTGTAAAAAATAAATAAATAAATAAATAAATAAATGTAGCAAAATAATGTCTGGTGTCAGCCTATTTGTGCAAGGTACTGAAGTGAGGATAAGAACGGAGATGATGTGAGATATGATGAGATTGAGATGGGTGGGTGTCAGAGAGAAAATATGTTTTATAATAGCTATAGGCCTATTAGCGCATCATCTGACGTGAGTGAGGTAAATAGGCCTATACCAGAGGATTCAAGCGGAGCTTTGCCTATACTCTGTGAATAATTCTAAACCTGTATGGGCCTATGGAATGCGCCATGCGTCATGCGAAATAGACTATGCGGGACACAAGATATCCCAACAATTTTCGATTATGGCTACACAACTCAGTATTTCAGCTATACAATCCCGAATCATACTTTTTTTATAAGAGCAACGCAATTGCCTCAGCAATGCCTGCTCTTGAAGTTTCTAGGGCAACTAATTTTCACTATTTAATTGATAGTGGCATTAGGCTACGCAAAATGTGGGCGGGTCGGTTGTAAACGACTGTAGCCTATCTCAATACAGTGTATGATGAAAAAACAGATGGCTAGAGTAGAGAGAATAGCCTAATTCTCACCTGATCTGAAAGTGAGCGCATCTCTTTTTTCTCTGACAAGCAGAACATGCGCCAGATTTCCAAGGATGAGAAGGAGTTCCGTGTCGCACAGAGATAAAATCCCCATAAGGTAGTTTGACTTTATCCAGTTCGAGGTGTAGCGGAACCAGTCCCATGTCTCAGTTATCCGATCTCTCAGTATCTTGGGGTTCAGAGCTCGACTTGAATTACAGTGGGATGCGTCTCCAGACAGACCTGGTTTTAGCCGAGACCTTGCGTAAGTGACATCCTTTCCCTTGGTCACGTTCAACAAATTCCTTATGTTTTTGAGAATGCCGGAGTTTTCGCATCGAGCGAGAAGACCACAGAGGAACTTTCTTTTTGCTAATCCCCCTGCTTTTAAAAACCATTCTGTGGTCTGCAAGAATTTTGAAGAAAGAACACAAGACTGGCAGTTTCCACAGCTGAACCCAGAATCTATAACTTTATCTTCGCAGGGCCAGTCGAAGCCGACAAAATCCGCCTTGCCCCCTAAATTCCTCATGCGTGAAATGTATGTTTGCCCAATCACTAAGCTAAATATTTTTATATTATGTATAGGCTAGGCGGCAAAATATGGCAGGCTACAGCATGCAACACAATTCAGAAGTATTTTCTGTAATTTCCAAAGGCTATGAGACTCGCGTCTTGGCCAGGTAGTCTTGTTTGAAATCTTTCGCTTCCTAGATGGAGTTTTCCAACGTTGCTATGCAACAAGTAGTCTAACTAATCAAGATCAGAGAGCTTTGAAACAACCGGAGCGCACATGATGTCAGATAAATAAATCTGACCATGAGATAATCGTCATAAAAGTAAGCAAGAGTTCAGATGCAAAAGCCACTAAAATCAATTTGCAATAGTAGGCCTAAAGTTAGCCTTCTATCAAACACTGAATCAGAGTAAGGTTTGCCTGCTCGTGGCTATCTTATATTGTTGTACATGATAATGTCAGAAAAGCAATATTTTTAAAAGCACTAAAATCCACAATAGTAGGCCTAAGTTAGCCTTTATCAAACACTGAATCAGAGTAAGGTTGCCTGCTTCAGTTCAGTGGGCCTATCACATTTTTATATTTTGTTTGTAGGCCTTTTATATTGATAATGATATATGATAAATGTCAGAAAAAGACAAGCTATTTTTTTTGTTTATTAACATCAGGGTTTAGCCTACTTTTTAAAGGCCTACCTACACTTAGGCCTACCTACACTTGTTTATAGTCAAAAGCATTCAAAGATGATTACCTAAAGCACATTCTTCACAATTTGCATTTGAATGGTACAAGTCAGACATTGCAACTGCCCCCGGGCATGGGGACAGTTAGCCTACAACATGGTTCAGGGATGCAACAGGTAAAGAATACAACTTACAGTAGGCCTATTAATATTAATATGAAAAAAAATAGACTAATAATATTTCAATGTAATTTAATTGACATAGAGTATGTGCCTAAACATATAGGCTACATGTCTACATGATTAACCCAGGGACAGGACCTTTTTTCTCACTCATTTTTGAATCCGATTATTTGGTGGCATCTGCAGGAGCCTAACTTTCTCAGACTTTTGAATTTGCGATAAGTATCAACAGACAGTCAGTCTGTTTTACCATAATTTGTGCAATCATTGCTGTTTCATTACCACGTCTCAACCAAATGTTAGCCAACTATGCCAACAGAACCATCAGCAAAGAACTATGCCAACACCTGGTTTTACAGCATGCTAAAATTATTGTTGTGTCATCATCTTTGCAGATAGCCACCTCCAGGGTCAACACATGTCAACACAAGGGTCAACACATGTTTTGAAAGCAGTTCTTGAAATGGCAAGTTCACTCACTCCCACGTCTCTCCCCATCTCAATCCTCATCACTGTATGCCTACGCCAAAAGCCTGTTGTAGTCATAGTCATAGTCATAGTCATGTTTATTTATAGCACAATTTAAAGAGAACCTATGCAGGATCCGGTGGCGTCATCCAGTAAGCTAACAACCAAACAAAGCAGTTATTAAGCGTTTCTGCCAATAATCCTCCATTTAGAATTGCATAGTCAATGGTGATCGCCGCTAACAAAATGTATCGACAGTTGAATGCGCTGAGAAGTCACAAATCGCGTTGTAATTCAAACAGTAAACTCTGGCTAAGTCACGTGACCTAGCTTGCTTGCTAACCAAAACTTACGATAGCCGGGACGCGCTCCCTGATCTTGCATAGGCGGTATCTGCCTCTAGGAGGGTCTGACAATCTCGTGAAGGGGCTCGTTTTACTCCGGAACATGTAATTTATCAAGTCTAGTGAGTTCCAGGCAATTTACATAAAGGTGTAATGAATAGGAAACGTCGAAATTTTACCTAAAAGTTGCATGTGGTGGCTTTAAAACAACCAAGGCTTGACCAAAGTGCTCAAAAAAGTAATAATTTAGTAGAAGACAAAAAAATGAATAAAAAAGAGAAAGAAAGCTAAAATAATATGTACATACAGCCTATAAAATTACATACTTCATTTAAAAGCCATTAATAGCATATGATCCCTTAAAGTTGGTGTGGATCTAATGTGAAAAGGCAAGTTGTTCCACAACTTGGGCCCAGCTACTGAAAAAGCATGGTCACCTTTACTTTACAGACGACTCTGAGGTAGGCTACTGAGAGCAGTAGCTTATCTGAGGACCTTAGAGTTCTAGGAGGGCAGTGAAAATGTACAAGCTCCTTTAGATATTGGGGAGCTTGACCATTTAAGGCTTTGAAAACAAAAACAAGAATTTTGAAATCAACTCTAAATGTTACTGGTATAGCCATTTCTAGGGATCACACCCTAGCCTGGGCCCACCTATACTTCCTGCCGCTGCATGAAATTTTGTATGGCCAAGGGGCTGGGAGGGCAATTTCCTCAACTCTCGAGCCGAGGAAAAATCAGGACCCAATGAGAAACAAGCAGACTGAAGGAGGTGAGCTTTCGTTGACTCTGTCCAGCTCTCTCCCATAACATTGCTAAAAGTTTGATAGCATTTGAAAGACGTTTAAATTAATCCTTACTGGAGTTCCCTGGCAATGCTGGTTTTGCCAGACAACACTTAATTTTTGAACGTGGCAGTCGTGCAAGCCAGGCTAAACACACCCATCAATTTGGTGCATTTGGCAGCAAGCATCTTATTGAAAGCTGATTACTTCGCTTCAGTTTTTGTGTGCCCTCCCCCATCCCCCTAAACAACCCAACGTGTTTCTTCAGTGTCAATTGACTAACAAACATTGAGCACCTGTGCAGTGTTCACTTGATATGTTTGATTGCCCGGTGTCAATTAGGTTAGGTAAAGTGTTGTGTAGGCCTGCCTGCCTTTGCTCAGCATTCAGCGATACATTCGGAATTAAATCTGGTATTAATAACCACGCATATCACACGCGTCCATCTACTGCTTTGCATTTATTAGAACTCCTCAACACTTCCGGTGCATCCCATAATACCTTTCCAACTGACATGGTAACCATGGACACAACAATAAGTTTTCTATGGGCTGGGTGGGACAAAATGCTGCCGGGGACACTATGCCATTTTGGCTGTAGTGGACTAGCGGCATAAAAGGCTTTTTTTTTTGTCTTGCACTTGTTGGAACATGCTGATAGCAAAATGTTAGCCATGCCACACTGTAGCTATATCATTTCAGCCTAAAAACATGTTCGCTCTTTGATAATATATCATTTTCACCAAATTAGATGTTTCCCTTCATTGTTCTGCAAAACAGTTTCATAATCCCTTGTGTGTGTGCCTGTTTGCAAAATGTGATACTCATAATGTGAGTCTCTCTCTGTGTGAGTCTCTCTCGTGTGTGTGTGTGTGTGTGTGTGTGTGTGTGTGTGCAGGCATGGACTGGCCATAGGGCATACAGGGCAATGCCCGGTGGGCCGACAGTCATTTTTGGGCCGAGGCTGTCATTTACTCATAATTTTCATAAAGGATATTGGGCTAGTTTAATTCAATCTCTCATATCCATGCAATATGTCCAACTTACAGTGTTATTTTAGCTAGCCACGATGAATAATATCATGGTTGGCCGCCATGGGCAAAAATGCCTGGGCCATTTTTTGGTCCCAGTCCGGCCCTGTGTGTGTGTGTGTGTGTGTGTGTGTGTGTGTGTGTGTGTGTGTGTGTGTGTGTGTGTGTGTGTGTGTGTGTGTCTGTCTGTCTGTCTGTCTTCTGTCTTAAAAAAGAAAATGTCATCATTTGTGGTGAGAGCAATACAGAAGATTTCCAGTGTAGTAAGTCTTGCAAATCTGTCAAATCATGCACAAGCACACACACACACACACACACACACACACACACACACACACACACACACACACACACACACACACACACACACACACACACACACACACACACACATCCATTCTTTCCATGCCCACCCCACCCTGACATTTTTGGGGGAGTTAACCAGACTTGCCATCTATATTTAGTAGCCATCTTCCTGGTTAAATTATCATTAATGCTTCCTTGTCTTGTGAAAATCATCCATCAAAATGCTCCTCAAGGGCCTTAGTTTGATCATTTGTAAGTAGTGTAAAATGTTTTGAACGATTTTAATCACAATTCGTAAATTATGACATTAAATGCAGAAATGAATAGATTGTAACCTCAATATTTTAGATTATGCTATTATTTTTTAGATTTTGGAAATTTGGGAATTGGTTTTGGAAATTTCCATTTCACTTCTATCACAACTAGCTTAAAACTAGCTTGTAGCCATTATCTTGCTATAATATTGTGAATTAATGTATTTGCTGATGACATGTGGGATAAACTACTGTACAATCTTCTGGTGTTTGTCTAAAAAAATGATGAGGTTTGTTTCATGTCTTCTTGCGACTCCATTTAAGGAAACAAATGAAGCAATGTGATTCAATTTTGCTGATCTTTTTTCACCTTTTTCAGTGTTTGCCAGTTGTTCCGGCTTGTCAATTGAACTTGAACGAGGTATGTGAAATTACTTTTATTTTAACATCAATACTTGGGAGCTATAGACACCTTGATGTGAAAAGTTCTCACACCAAGTTTCCTTGATTAAACATTGGGCCACATGCAAACTGCATTGAAAAGAAATCCATTTTAAAAGATAAAGCAGTTTAAAACAGTGATGATTTGCCACTTACAGAGTCAGTGGTGGCGTGTGAACATAAAACTATGACCATCGACTGTGGTAAGAAAATGCAACATCAGATTTTTATTTATTTATTTATCTCTTTGACCCTTACGCAACCCACTTTGACAATATATTTTTCACAGGACAAGATGTCATAAAAATTCTCAGCAGTAATTATGGACGAACAGACAAGAAAACTTGTATAGCAGGACGCCCCAAAAATCAAATTCAGAAAACTGACTGCCTGCAGCCAAAAGCTTTGACGAAAATGACTAAGAGGTGATTTGTCTTGTATAAATAATTTTACAGTGAGAAGTGATATAATGTTTATGTACATTTAATTTACATACAATTATGCAAATGTAGTAGGCCTATATTGTGGCAAAATTGGTAATTATCTTTACTCACCCACAGATTTCATTAATATTCTCTAAAGAATGTTTAGTGCTCGCCTGAAATTGAATATCGAAATTGTATTCCTTCTAAGGTGCAACAAAAAGACACGGTGCTCTGTGCGTGCATCAAACTCTGTATTCTCTGATCCATGTGGTGGCACTTTCAAATATTTGGAGGTGACCTACGCTTGTCTTCCAGCAGGTACTGTATATCCAATTAACAATCATGAGATCAGTCATACTAGGCCATTCTCATTTGTTATGTTTACCCATTCTCATTTTTTTTTTACCCCTTTTGTCCACCCAGAGAGTCTCATTCCTTTGGTCCCCCCAGAGAGGCCCAATCCTGTTTTCCACCCAGAGAGTAGCATTACATGTGAACACTCAGTTGGTACCATTTCCTGCGGTAAGTATCCTTTTCTCTATCAATGCTGATAGGGTGGTAGCAACAGGACAGGCAAACCAGGCAATAGCATGGGGCCCCACGCTGAAAGCGCCCCCCAAGATTGACTGTTTAATCAGTTTAGTAGGTGAAAAAAACACCATGAAAAAAAATGACTTTAAACTGGAGTTAGACAACTGTACAATACAAATACTTATATATATATATATATATATATATATATATAAGATGCTTGAAGATTATAACAATGTGGTTCATGTATTTATGGGGGGTGAAGGACCCCCATGTCCTGTTTGCTTGGGGCCCCTAAGTACCTTGAAATGGCCCTGAATGCTGACACATGTTCCATTGCACCATGGTCTTGCAGTGATCCATTTCTTTACATTTGCAGATGGTGTTATTCGGATAATCGATGCCAATTATGGGCGGCAAGATACATGCACCTGCTCCGATGGCCGCCCAAGTTCTCAGACATCTAACGTGAACTGCATCAGTCAGACCTCCAGGGCAAAGGTGTTTGAAATGTAAGACTGAAGGAGTATTTTATTATCATCATCATCATCATCATCATTATTATTATTATTATTATTATTATTATTATTAAGGGTTTGAAATGTAGAGAGTGAAGGAGTAGTTCCTGCATTATGATGATAGCCTACTACATTAAAATAGAGAAATATGTCTTTCAGATGTTTTGTTTCTCAGCTGTTTTATTATTGTTATTATTATTTTTGTTGTTGTTGTTGTTGTTTCATTACTTTATTATTATTATCAAGGAAGTTTCACTGATAAGGTGACTAATCTTAAATATTTCACAGGTGTGATGGTAAAAAATCATGTGACTTGCCATCCAATAATAGAGTGTTTGGAGACCCATGCGGTTCAACATACAAATACCTAAATGTGTCTTATACCTGTATGCCTTGCGGTGAGTATTCTATATGTTTGCATTTGATCATGGTGATTTTTTTGTTCCTTATACGTTTATGACTTATCAACTTCATCTGACTCCACAGGATTTTGACATCTCGTAATGAAGCCACAATTCTGCCTTTGCACAAGAGCCTGAAGATTTAAGACAATACATGATGCTGTTGTCGTGAGAAAGATGTTAAATGTAGGTAGGCATGTGAGAAGTAGGCAGAGGATACTGTCATATTCCCTGATGCTATCACAATATTCTCTTTTTTTCAATGTTTCATTTTAAGCATAACAAAATCAGTTTTTAAAAAAAATGATCAAAAGCAGCACTGAAACATTATAACGAATAAATTGAGCTTTTGCATGGCATTGAAAACTATAAGCAACAGTATTTTTATTTCTGCAACTAATCATTAAATCTAATGAAGATATTAACAATGACGCAAACAAGCACAATCATTTGTGAACTTGTCTTGTGAATTCAGGAAACTGATAGTGTTTGGAACTAGCATGAAATCACTGTATGACCACATTACACAACAAAACAAGACAAATATATAAGCAAACATTTCATTAACCTTATAGGCCACTTTTGTTGTGTACCATCTCATATGCCCTAGTTACGGTTTACCACTATAAAAATAAATATTATAGGCTATAAAAAGGTGTCTTATAGGGTAGTGATACTAATTTATTTAGAGTTGAAAGACTGCAACATAGAGGTGAAAATTGACTACACATACAGCAACATACTGGATATAAATTTGATGCCATCCTGGCCTCAATCTCAAGTAGGCCTAGATAGAGGTTAGAACAGGGGTTTCAACTGGTTCAGTCCTTGGGACCATCATTCTGACTAAGAATAGAAGTAATCGGCAGTGCGGGGATGGTATAAACAAAGACATTGCAACAAATTATAGCCAGCAACCACCATATTTACCCATATGCAGAGAGTTCATTCTTATACGGAATTATTTCTCAAATCAAGTTTTCAAAAATCAATTCCAACAACTCTAATCCCACTTTAAGTTGTAACTGAAACTAGTCACAGACCATCTGCAATGTTGTCATGGGCCACTAGGGGGCATGGGCCACCCTTTAAAAACCCATGGTAGAGCATTCCTATGGAAGGCTGGTCATCTTGATGCCCATTAGTACCCTTATTTATACAGCATGTCGCCATCCTGCATCGCCAGTGCCCAGTGGCGGCTCCAGAAATGTTTCCTCAGGGTGGCAGAGGAGGGGCACAGGTTCCAGGAGGGGGTGGAGATGCATGGATAGGCTATTATTTCATCCGCAACCACATCACAAAACCCATCATCTGTCCCACAGCCGTTTGCATGGCAGTGCCTGCCTGGATGTACAGTAACTAGCTGAATATATGATATCCCCAGGGACTACAGGTGCAGATTAGCAATTGCTGTCATAACCTGGCCCGAGACAAATTTTCCTGTATCTCAGGTTAAATATTAATTTGGGCATCGTCCCTGTTTCAAATAAATTGATTTCTTTTCCTTGAAATAATTAAAGGACCACTGATAAAATGATAATAGCAAAATATAAATAAACTTAGCTATGAAACAAAAATAAGAAGTCTTTACTGTGAAGCTGCAGTTACAGCCAGATGAAAGTGCATTTGACTAAAAGCTAATATTTGCCAAATGCATAAGAATTACCTGTCGTCAAGTATTGTAGTCAAGTATCTCTGTGTGTCAATAAATGTGCTTTGAAATCAGTTAAAAAAGTAGCACACGAGCAAACTGGTCATTTTTGTTTTGGCTCAGCAGTAAAGTTGGTGAAATGTCACATATTCTATATAGGCTCTAAGCCCTTGGTTTATGGATTTTTGGACTAAGTGCCATAATTAAAACAAAAATCAAAGACTAAAAAGAAACATATCACGATTAAAAAAAAATCATATCACAACACTTTAAAACAACAGTGCAAGAAAGTAACCCATGACCATATTGCAATGAACAAAACACAATGAAGACATCATAAGAGAATCCTAATTCGTAGGTTCAATTTAAGGAATAATAAAGTATATTTGGAATATGGTATAGAAAGAAAAAAAAGGTTAAAGCTTTCAAAAGTTATGTGCCTTACTGTAACATAGAGTATACTGTAGGCTTTATCCCAATTAACCTAAGAAATAGGCCACATTTTCCCTCTCACTTTTGGGTCAAACTGTTTTGGTGGCACCACCAGGAGCCTAACTTTCACACACTTTTTTGAATTTGAGTAAGCAACAATTTGTCATGACAGGACTTCAGTTACTTTAAACCTCAACTACCCTATTCAGCTCTGTTGTGGTCCAAGAGAGGACAAAAGATGCAACGCAATTTGCCATTGTTTGTGCTGTTTCATTACCACGTCTCAGCCAAATGTTCATGCGGTGATCGTCTAAGGCGCAAACAGCAAACACCTAGTCTTACTGTATAGTTGTGTGTCATCACAACTTTGCAGACAGCTACTATCACTTCTGTTTGCATCAGTTTTATGAAGGGAAAACAAGTGTTTTGAAAGCAGTTCAACACTCACTCAATGTGTTGGCTACAGGGCACAAGGTCAGAGGCAGGAGTAGTCTCTCTGTGATGCCTTTTCCTAAAGAGACGCCATTAACTCACATGTTAATGATGGGCTGTGGTTGCATATTTTACAGTAATATTTATTAAAAAGTCACATTTGGCCATCTGTGACACCTGGACATTTCTGATTATTTACTGAGAAAGCTTTACACAAGAGTTTACACAAAAGAGTTACACAACTTTCCTTTCTCTAAGGAATGAGGATGACACTCCCTTCTAGGCACTAGTGTGCATGTGTGTGTGTGTGTGTGTGTGTGTGTGTGTGATTGCACCAGAGATTAAAAAAAAAGCATGTGCGTGTGGTGCATCTCAGTGTGTGTGTGTGTGTGTGTGTGTGTGTGTGTGTGTGTGTGTGTGTGTGTGTGTGTGCGTGCAGTTTTGCTCAATTTAGTACATAAACGTACTACTTTTTACAGGATTTTGTGTTTGTGATTCTCAGTTCTCAGATGTGTACAAAATTAGTGTTTTTCTTTTCACAAAATCAGGAAATCAGCAAATTTGAAAGCCATCAACCATAGTGTCTGCTGTCTCTCAGATGGACGGTGACCTGGAAAGGTTTAGGTGCTTGTGTGCCTCCAAACTGTAAGCTGTAGTCAGGAACTCCCTTTCCTCTGGCCAGACCAATCGGAAGCGGCGAAGCAATGTGACCAGGATGAGAAAGAGTTCCATGCGAGCAAGTCCCTCCCCCAGACACATCCGTGACCCTATGTAAAAAAAAAAAAAAAAAAAACAGATTATGAGCATTGAGAAAAGATGGTGAGATGAAATATTTACCGTCTATTCTTTTTAATCTGAAATCTAATAAATCAATTAATTTGGCAGATTCTGTGTCAGTCCAATTGTGCATAGTGCAATTCATTTTTCCCCCTGGATTTTTTATTTCTATTTTCTGCACCTGTGGAAGAAACTCTTCATCTATACTGTATATACCTGTAGCCCAGGTAATCAGATATACCCTACCTGCAGAGAAGGGCATAAAGGCCTCAGGTTTAACAAACTCTCCACTGTCGTTAAGGAAGTTGTCTGGGTTAAAGCCCTGAGTGGACTTCCATTGGCCCTCCTCACGGAGTGCAGAGGACAGGAATGGAATGATCATTGTGCCCTGGGGATAGGGAGAGAAGGCAAGCCCTTAGTCAGATTGAAGTTGCTAGTTTTTCTGTTTAGCATGTTACAGTTTATTCTGCTTGATTAGGCCTAATTTTTGAAACCTTTGACTATTTTCTTGCAAAACTCTTCACACAACTCTTCACATAAATCACAAAACCTTTCACCCAATTTGCAAAACATCATAGATTATTTGCAAAAGCAAACACTTTTTGCTAAACTGTTAACACTTTTGTTAAAAAGGTATTTTTGTACATGACAGTATACACAACCCATGAAATTAGTTAGCACACAAAGCTCCAACTGAACACTGACAGCAAGAATGGAAAAATTATTTGCCATTTGCTTACTCTGTGTGCAGGGCAGGGCAGTTTTTAATATCCTATAACTTTGTAATATACTGTTTATGTAATGCATATGCACAGGTACCCAAACGTGTGCTATTGCCCACAACATAGAGATTCATAGAGGTTGGATCAAAAGTACAATATAACTTTTTTTTTTTTCTGTAGATTGCATTTCCCCATGATATGTGGAATATCTTTAAATTAAGATCCCCGCAAGTAATTTAACAGAGACATTTCCATTAGCATTACCCAGAAACAGCATTACAGTAGATGTTGCTAGAGCATCACCTTGGGAAGGTTATATCCTTGGATGTGTGTTTCGATGGTTGTTGTGTGAAACATGCTGAGGGGAACAGTGTCAGCTATTCTTTGACATTCGTGGATCACAGCCTGGATGTAGGGCATTCGTTGGCGGTCCTCAAAGCAAACCTGCCCTCGAGAGCCCAGCACTTCCTCAATCTCCTGGTAGCAGCGTTCTGCAGAGACCACAAACACATACAAAACTGTTAAATTGTTGACTGGATAAACTATCATTGCATTTTCATCAACTTGCAGTAGACATGTTGTTAGTACCAGACAGTCCCATATAACCCACTACATCTGTTGTCTTTTATTTATCATTAAGATTGATTGTTTCGTTTGGTGAAGTGGAACTGTAGACTCTGTAGGCTCTCATTGGCCTAGAATTCTATACGTACCCTAGCAGTATCAAATTGATTTGCTCAGCAATTATGTCTAGACATCAACAATTGAGAACCGTTGTAGTCACCATTTAGTGGTGTTTAGCCAATCACAATGCTCTAAGTGGGCAAGGAGTCGTTGGGGCGGGCTTTGCATTTGAATCAGCTTGTTTACTGCTCTGATTGGTCATAGCCAGAGCCATGGAAAGCGCTCTCTTCCACTGTGAGGATCTATCCATCATGACCAGACTATACATTATGTTGTAGTCTGGCTTGTCAGGCTAACCCAGTTTTTCTCAAACATGTGGCGGGCCCCACTAGTGGGGCACTGACACATGACAGGTGTGGCACGAGACATCTCTTTGTGATCGACCAACGGCTGCACCATGGCCCCAAAATTCACCTAGCTTATTTTCTATTATCATACCTGATATATTGATACCATTGCACTTTATGTCCTAGTGAGTTGTGATGTTTTAATTATATATAGTTAGTTACTTAGTTGTATGCCTTATTTTTAACTTTGTTGCACATTTGGAGTTTTGAGAAACGCTTGCAAGTTTGCAATCTGCTTGCAATGTACTGTTGCTAAGTTTGATTGACAATAAAGTTCGCTGTGACTTTGACTTCTCTGTCAGACTACTTGCGGAGTAAGTATGGTTTTATTTGCTAATTGCTTTGATGAGCTGTTCAAAATAAATTTAGCTTTGACTTTACAAAGAAAAAGGTGGGGCATGAAAATGTTTTGCCTTCCAAAGTGGGGAATGACAGAAAAGTTTGAGAACCACTGGGCAAACCTGATTCCAAAAACATTCTTGCTAACCAAGTTAGCAACTTTATTGGTTGAAATGTCATTTCCCATTGGCAACTAATTAAGTTGCTAACTGGTTAGCATCTATGCTTTTGAGAAACGGACACCAGGCCTCTCTGGTAATACCTTGTATGTGGGGATGGGTGATGAGGTAGTGCGTTGCTAGCCTGACACGTCAGACTATATCATAAGAATGTATAGTCTGAAGACCACTGATAGACTGTACCTCAGTGGAGGGGCGGGTGATTGCGTTGTCTTTCAAACTGCCTCTCCACGTAATAGGCTAGCGTTCTGGGGTGCGTCTCCCAAACATTTACGAGCTATTTACGGGCTAACTGTGGCTTACCAACATGGTGGGAACCATGAAACTACGAGAGAAGTGTTCCCCAAAATGCTCGTCCATACTATGGAGGTGAAACCTCCATGTTACGATGTACGTAGCTACTATGTCCTTGTTTCTCGAAATCATGGTTCCTGCGCTATATCGTAAACAACATCGTAACTTGATCCGTACCTACGAGAGCTCTTCTCCTCCCGTAACAAGTTAGTATCTTACTACAACACTGTAGTCAACAGAGGGCGTTGAACATCCCATAGTTGGGTAAATTTGGAGACAACGAAATTGTTGATTAAAAACACTTCAATGATGAGTAAGACTTGGTTATAAACTGACAATGTGATTTCCTGTTAATTATTAATATTATAGGCCACGTTAGTCTCCTTGAGTATTGTCATGATTTAAATTAGGCAAGAGATAAAGAGTGTATTGAGATGACTGGTGGGGTAAATGGATAAGCCAGTGCAAAGCCAGTACAATGGTGATTCCTGCGAGTTCATAACCACCTCAGTGAATGTGTGTGGGATCTGTTTCTGTTGTCCTCTCCTTTATTATTTAGGAAGAATTTTGATTTGGAGAAAGTTTCCAGGTGGTGATTATTGGTGATAACAGGTGTAATGGCAGGCCTATTCAATTAGGAAATTAGATGGTTTCGTTGTTAATGTGAGTGTTATCAATCACTAGACGTTCAAATTCAAAGATAATATTGCATGGAACAAGCGGGGACAGGCGAATTGTTATAGGCACTAATGCGTAAAATATGCCCAAGGAAATGGATAATAATTTCAGTTTATTAATCTTGTATTGTTTTAAATATAATAATTTAGACACAGAGTAAGAAGACATTCTGTAACAATCACCTGGCTTTGAACCTTCGACTGCGCTAATGAATATGAGTCAAAGCTGTGCGCTTAACCCACTCGGCCACCTGCTGCACGTACAGGAAGGATCCTCACATCTAATTAGACTACTTGCCAATATAATTTCATGTCGTTATTATTTCTTGTATTTTCGCTCGAAGGTGAAGATAAACTAGACCACTTTTGCCATATGACTTGATTGAATCTTATATTGATCACAGGTCCATGTAACCGCCGTTATTAACTGACTATATCAACATAAATGTATAAACGGGACTGGCATGCTTCCTACTGCGAATGCGCCCGAATTGTTTCCGAACACTTCCGAAAACATCTGCAAACATGGTCGTAGCCGTAGGAACTATGGTGGTACATACCAACATGGTAGAAACTTACATAGTACCATGTTGGTAGGCGTTTTTGGGAAACACCCATAGCTGAGCACCTACCTAGTTCCCACGAACATCGTACTTTGATGGTAGAATGCTAACATTCATCGTTGTACGGGAAACGCACCCCTGGCCAGTGGTACCAGCTGGTATATCAAACTTTTCCCGTAGCCCGTCGGTAACACGGCAAAGACATCTTTTTCAGAACAAAAAACTTCAGTGCACTTTCTTGTTACACTTTCAAAGAAAATGACAAGTGCAGTTCGTCCAAAACTAAAGCCAAAGACGATTCTGCTCTGGTTTGAGCAGGGCTGTCGTCATCGTACAAAGCCCGCCTTACGATTTCCTGTACACATACCGCGCTGTGATTGGTTATCCGCCGCCAGAGGAAGAATACAACGGGTTTCTATCAGTGGCCTCTAGACGTATCCTCCGTGCAAATTCAAATTTGCTACCGCTAGGGGTACGTCTAGAGTTCTAGGCTAGTGCGTTGCTGTATTGTATATATACATATATATGTTTGAGTCGTACCCTGTATGTGCGGATGGGTGGTGAGGTAGAGGGTTGCTGTCCTCAGGGTGTTGGAGGTGGTGTCAGTCCCAGCAATCATCAGGTCAAACAACAGGGCTACCAGTTGACTGTCTTCAAAGGTGGTGCCTTTGTCTTTCCTCTAAAACACACACACACACACACACACACACACACACACACACACACACACACACACACACATACATACATACAGAGACAAACACACACACTCTCACACAGACATACACACACACACACACACACACACACACACACACACACACACACACACACACACACACACACACACACACACACCATGTTGTAAGTATAAACGTGTCTAATATGTTAGTAGGTTTGGTTATCATTTGCCTCATCATGCTGTTCCCATAAACTCACTCTCTCCAGTTCATCCAGATAGCAGTCGATCAGATCTCGAGGCTGGCCTTCCACCCATGAGGACTTGTGTTCAGCTACTGCTTTGCGTATATGACCCTGGATGTAGTCGTGCACATCAAACGCCCGCTTCCACGGCAGTGGCAAACTTCTTAGTAATGGAACAATCTCATAAATCTGGATGAAGAGATAATGAGAAAACAGCTTACAAAAACAGCATATTTAACAAAAAAAATAAAGAAGTTAATTACGGTAAAGTGTAACCAATTGATTTCATTTAAATTTAATTCCAACTGGTTCTGTAAGGCAACAAAAGACTTTTGGAAGGAATTTGATCATACTATTGCCCAGGGTTCAAAGATCAATTTCGTGAGTTCCTCGATCATGAGGATGAGGTTCTTGAAGTAGGGGTCGTGGTATTCAAATCGAGATCCAAATATAACGGAACAGATGATGTCAGAGGCCGCAAAGTGGAAAAGGTGTTGAGGATCCATGGACTTCCCTGAGAGAGAGAGAGAGAGAGAGAGAGAGAGGAGGTGTTGTTTGTGTGTATTTATGTGTGTGTGTGTGTGTGTGTGTGTGTGTGTGTGTGTGAGGGAGGTAATATAAATAAAGAATAACTGTAAAAATGGCAATGATTGCATAAACATACGGTAGATATTTACCTACAGAAACAGATTGTATTATACTGCCCCCTAGTGGACTTATTCTGTAAATCCTACACTTTGCACCAGGATTTGACATTACCTACTTTTTTTCAGTCAGCTGTATGTTTATATTTCTGTTACATACCTGCATGTTTCTCCACCTCCGCACAAATGTATCGCGTCTCTTCTAGAATCTTCTCCTCCATAGAACGCTTCCCCATCCCAAAGTTCCGCAGTGTGGTCAGGGCAAAGCGTCGGTGCTCCTGCCAGGCCGGACCATAGTTAGCCAGAACAACGCCTAGAAACATACACAAACACACACACACACACACACACACACACACACACACACACACACATTAATGGCTCCAGTTGAATTTGGGCCACAGGGTATGGGCATATTCGTGTTTGAAATACAGTAGTCACTGCACAAATAATTCATGTGTGTGTGTGTGTGTGTTGTGTGTGTGTGTATGTGTGTGTGTTACCTTTGCTATGAGTGATATGGCTGACCAGCATGTGATCTGGCCGTCCTGCAAATTCGGTGGCTTTGGAGACAAGACCCTCCCTAATGGCCTTCTGATTGCCCAATACCACTGCAGGACGAGAACCAAAATACAGACTATAGACAGGACCATAGCGCTCTGCCAGCTGTACACACACACACACACACACACACACACACACACACACACACACACACACACACACACACACACACACACACACACACACAGGCAAACCAGAAAGAGAGAGAGACAGAGAAGTTCAGATTAACATTATATTAAATACAATAGCTTTCATTCAAGTAAAATCAATTGCCTATAGTCAAATGTCAAAGAATATTATATGTTTTAAGTGAAGGCAAAATAATTTAAGTTCAGCAATATATCTATATTCTTAACTTAATTAATTTGGTGTTAGAGAATTAAAGAAGTGGAATTCCAATTATGTTTTATTGCATGTGTTAAATTGCTATGTGATCAGATCATTCACATTTAACCCTTGTATTATGTTAAGACTTTGCACCCTCTCAAGGTGCTGGGGTCTGCTGGCTTCCTATAAACGTCTTATATTGTCCTCCTATGAGGTTCTTTTAGTTTTTGGTTATAGAATTTTTGGGTTCCTTTCTGTGTTGCATGTGTTTACGGGTCAATTTGATCGAACATCTGAGGGACCTAAATCTCTAGATTATGAAGCAATGTTTCTCATTTTTTTCTCCATTAACATGGTTTTCAGTGAAAATAAGATAAGGCCATAACGTTTCAAGCCTAAAAACATTTTTCTTCCATATTTTTCCTTTGTTTAAAAATAAAACAATGGGTTAAAATGACTCTAAAATAATACAAGGGTTAAAGGCACTTGAAATGTGAAATGGCAAAAATACTGAATGACTCAATGTGTGAATGACTGAACTGACCTAAGATAGGCCTAGGATTTTGAACTTTCTCTAACCTCTCTGAACTTTGAATGCAAAGATCCCAGTCGAGACAAGTTCAGTACTTTGAACTTACAGAATAAATAATAAAGAATAAGTGATTTTCCAAGAGCAAACCTTGAAATTGTAAAATTATAAAAATGCATTGAAAGGCAACATTATTTTTATATGGTATTTGATACAAAATAAAGCATATCATAACATGGAAAATATGCTTTATGTTTTGGATTTTTCGTTTACATATGTAATATGCCTATTGCCTTATCGAACTATGCCTTTCATTGTGCAAGTGTTATCTATGGTCTGAAATGACATGACATATTCATAACAAGTACACACGTATTTTATTTTCCCTGTCCTGTCTTTTTTTCAGACCAGTATTCACATGGGCTTAGTGATTCACTGCACTGCAAGCAGTAACATGGCAAAGCGCTTAATAAAACAACTCTGACTTTCAATGCATTTTTAAAAATCACTTATTCTTTATTATTTATTCTGTAAATAAAACACTTTTAGAGGTGAATGGTTTTCTATATTTCTAAACAATAACTCACAAAACAAAAGAACAAAAATGTCTCTTAAATGTTTACATTTACACCGAAGACCACACATCCATTTCCTAAAAGCATAGTTACTGAGCAGTTGCAACTTCATTATTAGTTGCCAATGAGAAATTGCATTGCAACCAATAAAGCAACTATGCTTTTGGGAAACAAACCCCAGAAATTCAGTAACTGTAGACACCGTGTGTGTGTGTGTGTGTGTGTGTGTGTGTGTGTGTGTGTGTGTTAGTGTGTGTGAACATGTTTATAAGTAGGTCTTCTTTACCTTATCCAGACTCTTTATCGGGTCGTGTGGGTTGATCTCTAGTAGATTTCCCAACAGAGGAAGTGCTGTTGGTCCAGGAGGGAAATTCTTGGGTCTTCTCACCCTGAAGAGGAGGAAGAGGAGGAAGACTCCAAACCACAACAGGAGCACGGAGATCAGCATGGTGACTGTGTGTGGGGCCTACTCCTATACTGTAGTCCCTGACTGTGACTCTGTGACTGTGTGTGTGTGAGCGTGCCTGTCCATGTGTTTATAACTAGCTCTGCTGACACGTGGTCCATAATGTTTCTATAGACAGGTGTGACAGCAAGGTGTGAAGACAATAAGACAGTAAGAGAGAGATAGTGTGTGTGTGTGTGTGTGTGTGTCTGTCTGTGTGTGAGGGAGATAAAGTGTGTGTGTGTGTGTGTGTGTGTGTGTGTGTGTGTGTGTGTATGTGTGAGAGAGAGAAAGAGGGGTAAGTGGCTGAGGGGACAGTGCATGTGTGTGTGTGTGAGTGAGAGAGAAAGAGAGAGAGAGAGAGAGAGAGAGAGAAAGAGAGAGAGAGAAAGAGCTTGAGCTATTGATTATTAACCATGCCATTCACTATGCCCTGCCATGTTATCGCAACAGTTTTGTCGGAAGAAAACAAAAATCAGATTTGCGCAGTGCCTTTACTACAGGCGCAAATACCCAGCCATTATTTTCCATTGAAAAATAGAGTTGTATGTTTACATGAAAATTTTATTGCATATTACAGTTGCCATTGATGATATTTAAAACATTTGATATGGAGTATTCACCAATACAATCATACTTAAATCGAACCATTTTTAAACTGGTTTAGAATTCAAGTGCAATGCAAGCAAATACATGTTATATTATTATATTATATATAGAGATAAACACAAACACACACACACACACACACACACACACACACACACACACACACACACACACACACACACATACCCTTTGTGTAATTTCTATGTAAATCCCTGATATTTAGAGAAGGTAGTGATAGGTAAGTTGGTTATGACTTTTTGAAAAAAAAAAAAAAAATACTATATGTTTTTTTTTTTTTTATCTGTCTCTGATAGAAAATGCAAGATAAGTCTCCCCTCTCTTACACTAGCAGGTACGATACAATTGAATCTTGAATCTTGCATGCACCAGTTCACCAAGAAACCTACAACATCTCAATGCTGACCCAAAAAAAACACAAAAACAGCAAAACAACAACAAAAGTTGCCCTTAGCCAGCAGACTCTCTCAAGTGGACATTAACATGGAAAGGTTTAGGCGCCTGTGTGCTTCCAAATTTCTTGCTGTAGTCAGGAACTCCCTGCTCCTCTGGCCAGACCAATCGGAAACGACGCAGCAAAGTCACCAGGATGAGGAAGAGTTCCATGCGAGCAAGCCCCTCCCCCAAACACACACGAGAGCCTGAGAAGAATAATCAAAAAGTTTGCAGAAATAAATGATGGATTAGCATTCACTTCTACAAAAAAATAATACTACTCCAAAATTGAAAGATACAAAAGGAAAGGGATTGCTACACTGGGTAAAATCAAAATAGTAAAAGAGTAAAACGGTGCTCATCAAAAATGGGTCTCCATGACATTGATGCAAAAAATAGAAAAAATGGAAGCACCCGAAGGTTTTTTTTTAACTTTATAGTGCCTCGAAGTTAGTTTTTTTTTCCCCTACAAAACTGTAGCCTGGCTTTGGCCATCTCCTTGGTCTACACTTTAGCTTCGTACAAGGGTCTGGCATTTCCCCATTGACGAATGATTGCAAGCTGGAGGTGTGAACTGTAGAAGTTTGAAATGATTAAATCTGATATCACCCAATCGCTAACGTTATGCACCAGCTTGGTCTTAAAGTAAGCTATGCTACAACAACTAAAACCCAACGTTATATCTCACAACTCCCGATCCCGCTTGTTTTTTAGCGCGGTATGGAATTGATCTCTGCAAACGATGCCTATGGCCGGAATGCCAGACGGAGTCGTGGAGGGAAATGATTAATGAGCGGAGCTACATAAAACGGCAAAGCCAGGCTAACAAAACTGAGTTGTCTATGTAATACATTATTATAAGCACTTTTCTAATTGGTCAATGTTGAATTGGGAACCATCAAATACAATATGATAGGCTACCTGCAGAGAAGGCCATAAAGGCATCAGGTTTAACAAACTCTCCCTTCTCATTAAGAAAGTTGTCTGGGTTGAAGCCCTGAGTGGACTTCCACTGGCCCTCCTCAAACAGTGCAGAGGACAGGAAAGGAGCGACCAGTGTGCCCTGAAGAGGGGGAAGATAAGAAGATGAGAGAGAAGAAGAGCATTTTTGCATCAAGTACAAGAGGCAACACTCCTCACAAGTTACATAAAGGCCCTAACAATTGTGCTTTAATGACCTGATGTTCAGCATTTATTTCTCTCCATCCATACTCTGAAAGTCTTTTTGCTCTAGTAGTCTTCACCGTCACCTATTTTTTTTTCTAATGGAGAAAATGTTGTCATACCGCCTTGGCTGAAAGTCACAAAAATGACTTTTTATACCAATATTTTGTCCTTTTATTTTATTGGCTTTTTTCATTCATTTTGGTTTTCCTGTTGCCTAGCCTAGCCTATCTTTCGTCTCTCTTTCACTAAATACAATTTTACTACTTCTTGCATTAGTAAGTCAATGTGGAAAAAACCTACTTGAATATCTGAATCTTCAATAATGGTGACAATATAAAAAGTATAAAACGTAAACATAAATGGAGCTTATTGCCTTACCTTTGGAATATCATATCCTTGGACTTGAGTGGCGGTGGTTGTGGTGTGAAAGACACTGAGTGGGACTATATCGGCCACTCTCTGGGATTCGTGAATCACAGCCTGGATGTAAGGCATGGAGTGACGGTCGTCAAAACACACCTGCTCACGAGAGCCCAGCACTTCCTCAATCTCCTGGTAGCAGCGTTCTGCATGTACACGCCACATAATAGATACAGACAAGTCTGGCTAAAGGACAATGCCAGTGTGATAAGGAGCAAAATTATACTGCATTATAATTAGTTTGAACAATTGCTGGGGTCCAGCAGGCCAGAAAAGATTGCTTGCTAGTTGTAGCTATCGGGAGCATCAAGCTAGGTGGTAGGTGGTAACTACATGGATCTATACACCTAGTAAGCTCTCAATGCCTCATTTTAAATGTTGGAACCATCATTATACTATTAACAAGAACAACAACAACACCTTACATTTTCTATGGTGCTTTTCAAGACACCCAAAGCGCTTTACAGTGGAAGGGGGACCTCACTAGCCACCACCAATGGGAAGCACCCACTTGGGTGATGCACAGCAGCCATTATGTGCCAGAACGCTCACCACATACTGGCTTGAGGTGGAGAGTGAGGGAATTACTGAATGAGCCAATTACAGTGGGGGGTGATTAGGGGGCCAGAATGGGACTTTAGCCAGGACACTGGGGAACTCCCCTTCTCTTTGCCACAAGTGTTTTTTTTATGACCACTGTGAGCCAAGACCTCGGTTTAACGTCTCTAACACATACAGATATTCATAATCCATATAGATGTTTCAGTAACACTTTATGGTAAGAATACATGAATTATCACGAATTATCATGAATTCATGCATGAATTCATGCATGAATTTTAGGGTTCACAAACATGATGAAGTCATGAGCAACTAACCTTTAACTCATGTCACCAGCATCACAACTCATAGCCTAAATGTTCACCGCCAAATTTTGAACCATGCCAACACTTTAGTTGAGGGGCCACAAATTATGATGATGAAATATGATGAACTGATTAAAAATATGGTTAGTTGACGATGACATGCATGTTTTACGTAAAGATATGGACTACTGACTGTTTCCCGAATAAAATATAGGATGAACTCGCACACCATATTTTGCCGTTGCAAGTAAAAAAGCGGTTTAATCCATCCAAACAAAAAAGAAAAGAAAAGAAAAATAAAGTGCTACCAAGTGCAAAGTGACACAAACGTTTCGGTCCTCAGACCATCATCAGTGCAAACCAAACAAAATGAAAAAAACACCTATTTATACACAGTGTCCATTTGGCGACAAGGCCGTCAATCAAGCTACCTAAGCTGTCAATCAAAAAGACCTGGGTAGGTTGAGGCGCAGACTGCTGCGCTCTTATCCGCCTATAGTAGGTGATCAATTCAACATAGCAAATAAAAATACAGAAAAAAAGAAAGAAAGAAAATCACAATAATGCTGTGCGTGCAAAAAGTAATAAATAATAGGCTAATTAAAGTACAGAAGTGTAGGATGGCAATATGATGAAGACTCAGGACAGAAAGCAAAAAAATAGAAAAATATACATATATGTATGCGTTGCAATATCAGAGAAAACAGGACAAATCAAAATCATCATTTAATCCTAGTGGATGTAATGTTCGTAAATAAAAGATCCACCTAGCTTCGCACTGGAGGAGCGATTGAGTTGAACAGCTCCTCCTGCGGGTGGAAGAGACGCTGTCGATACCTATGTGTCTAAGGTCAGAGATGGAATGTTTGGCCTCAGTGAAGTGCCGCGCAACTGGTGATTTTGGGTCCTGCCTATTGATCGCACTACGGTGTTCATTAAGGCGGACCCTTAATTGTCTGCGGGTGCAACCTACATACTGTAAACCGCATGGGCAATGCAATAGATAGATCACGTTAGTGGAACTACAAGTAATAAATTTCCTGATGCGGTATTCCTTGCCAGTGGAGTGGCTAGTGAAATTATTAGTCTTGGTGACAGAAGTGCAAGACCTGCAATTGCGGCATGGAAAGAAGCCGGTGGTGTCATCCAGGCGATCGCGAGGACGCTTAGAATGATCAAAAGTGTCTGAATGAACCAGCTGATCTTTTAAATTGGGTGATCTGGAATGGGTAAAGAGAGGTGGGTTGGGGAAGAGCTCAGCACACTTAGGGTCAGTCTGAAGAACATGCCAATGCTGTCTAATGGCCTGTTTGATTTGTGGACTGAAAGGAGTATAGGTAGTGCAGCAGATCAACGAAGGGTCCCTGCCCTGTTTCAATCTCGAGTTGCGTGTGTGCATGCTCGTTCCAAGGCATCATCAAGGACTTGTGACGCATAGCCTCGTGCAAGAAAATCAGAGTATAGTGATTTCGATTCCACTTCAAAGTCATCATCCCTATGACAGATACGTCTAATGCGTAAAAATTGGCTAAATGGAAGTCCCTTCTTACTGGGTACAGGGTGGTAGCTAGACGCATGTAGGTAGCTGTTCCTATCAGTGGGTTTCTTGTATAGGGTGGTGTACAGCATGCGAGTGTCTCGCACTACTCGATACTGATGATATCATCTTGGCTACTATGGATGTTACGAGCCTTTACACTAACATACCTCATGATATTGGCCTCATAGCGCTAGAGTTTTTTCTTAATACTCGTTCAGAATGTCATCCCCCCACTTCTTTTTTGACTGAAATGGCCAGACTTGTCCTGACCAAGAATTATTTTCTTTTCAACAGCGACTATTTTCTTCAGATTCGCGGCACCGCCATGGGTGCGACTTTCGCCCCTGACTATGCCAATCTGTTTATGGGTCATTTAGAACATCACCATATTAATTCTAACAACCCTTACTCTGCCAACATACTTCTTTACAGACGCTACATTGACGATTTATTTTTAATTTGGAGGGGCACCGAGACTAAACTCATTGAATTTCATGGCTACCTCAATGGTTTGATAGACTCAATCAACTTTAGCCTTGAGTTTGATCGTGAGCGTATACATTTTCTTGACACATGGGTAGTGCGAGACACTCGCATGCTGTACACCACCCTATACAAGAAACCCACTGATAGGAACAGCTACCTACATGCGTCTAGCTACCACCCTGTACCCAGTAAGAAGGGACTTCCATTTAGCCAATTTTTACGCATTAGACGTATCTGTCATAGGGATGATGACTTTGAAGTGGAATCGAAATCACTATACTCTGATTTTCTTGCACGAGGCTATGCGTCACAAGTCCTTGATGATGCCTTGGAACGAGCATGCACACACGCAACTCGAGATTGAAACAGGGCAGGGACCCTTCGTTGATCTGCTGCACTACCTATACTCCTTTCAGTCCACAAATCAAACAGGCCATTAGACAGCATTGGCATGTTCTTCAGACTGACCCTAAGTGTGCTGAGCTCTTCCCCAACCCACCTCTCTTTACCCATTCCAGATCACCCAATTTAAAAGATCAGCTGGTTCATTCAGACACTTTTGATCATTCTAAGCGTCCTCGCGATCGCCTGGATGACACCACCGGCTTCTTTCCATGCCGCAATTGCAGGTCTTGCACTTCTGTCACCAAGACTAATAATTTCACTAGCCACTCCACTGGCAAGGAATACCGCATCAGGAAATTTATTACTTGTAGTTCCACTAACGTGATCTATCTATTGCATTGCCCATGCGGTTTACAGTATGTAGGTTGCACCCGCAGACAATTAAGGGTCCGCCTTAATGAACACCGTAGTGCGATCAATAGGCAGGACCCAAAATCACCAGTTGCGCGGCACTTCACTGAGGCCAAACATTCCATCTCTGACCTTAGACACATAGGTATCGACAGCGTCTCTTCCACCCGCAGGAGGAGCTGTTCAACTCAATCGCTCCTCCAGTGCGAAGCTAGGTGGATCTTTTATTTACGAACATTACATCCACTAGGATTAAATGATGATTTTGATTTGTCCTGTTTTCTCTGATATTGCAACGCATACATATATGTATATTTTTCTATTTTTCTGCTTTCTGTCCTGAGTCTTCATCATATTGCCATCCTACACTTCTGTACTTTAATTAGCCTATTATTTATTACTTTTTGCACGCACAGCATTATTGTGATTTTCTTTCTTTCTTTTTTTCTGTATTTTTATTTGCTATGTTGAATTGATCACCTACTATAGGCGGATAAGAGCGCAGCAGTCTGCGCCTCAACCTACCCAGGTCTTTTTGATTGACAGCTTAGGTAGCTTGATTGACGGCCTTGTCGCCAAATGGACACTGTGTATAAATAGGTGTTTTTTTCATTTTGTTTGGTTTGCACTGATGATGGTCTGAGGACCGAAACGTTTGTGTCACTTTGCACTTGGTAGCACTTTATTTTTCTTTTCTTTTCTTTTTTGTTTGGATGGATTAAACCGCTTTTTTACTTGCAACGGCAAAATATGGTGTGCGAGTTCATCCTTGACTGACTGAAATATTGCCTAAGAACCAACGCACCCTCACGGCCAGAGTAATTGGCGCGACACCCTCTTTGTCTAACTCCGAATAAAATATAAAAATAATTGCAATTTATGTACTATATCCTGCAAAGTGTAGCATTCAGCAGCCTGAATTTACTCTTATGTACAATAGCCCTATTTCCATGAACAGAAATATCCACACTTTTGTTGCACAAAAATATCATGATCATGCATAATAAATCATTACTCATGATGATGTACCCATATAGTAATTCATGCTTAACTCATTGACTGCCAATGACGTCTTTAGACGTCAACTGAAATACTGCCGTTCACTGCCAATGACGTCTTTAGACGTCAACTGCGTTTTTTAATGGGGAGGGCTGCAGAAAGACCTAGGGAACCTTGTCTGTAAATAGCAGAATTCTCCGTCGAAAATTGTTGTTCCAAATTGATCCTGAGGGTGGCAGTGTGTCACTTTGGATGTGAGATGAGCATAGATTCATAGGTATGGCCAAGGGAGAAGTAGAGAAAGCTAATGACATGGCTAAATATGCCGCTAGCAAAGTGCAGACGTAAATCGGAGAAATTTAGGCAGTTCACACTCGATCAGAGTATGTGTCACTGCCATAGTAGTTCGAGTAGTGTTCCGATCGTGTTAGATGAAGGAGATCAACCTTGGGCAAACGGAAATAGCAGTTGTGACTTGTTTCAGTGCCCAGCTAGCTCACAGTTCCGGGTCAGGTAAGAATTTGCGAGCCAGTTGTTGATCACTGAGTTTTCGCTGTCACAGCCTGTAAATAGCATATATTTACCTTGTTACAACAATGTCTATTTTATTACCAAAAGCCCCCTGTTACTGTTGTTTTTGTGGTCTTATCAAAGGAAGACATTTTCCCGATGTTTGACGTGCTAATAGACCGAAAAAACGCACATCCAAGACACTAACGTTGTCAAACAAAACGCTAATTTTCTCCCTTTTTTGATAAAAAACGGGTGTGTTTGGAGAAAGTAGCTTATGTTCGCCTGCTGATTTCTAAGCAATGGAAAGGGGTAGAAACAAACTTTTTTTTTTCTGGTGAAAGAAGAGAGTCTGCTCTTTCTTGTGGTAGTTTCATTGTTTATGTAGTCGTAACACATAATATTCTGTGGCTCTTTAAAAAACAGTCAAAATTCCCCAAAACCTCTGGCAGTATGGAACTCTATTCTGAAAACGGCTGGCAGTCAATGAGTTAAGATCATGTGCTATTTCAGCATGAGGTCATTAATGACAAACAAAATTCATGTTAATTCCTAATGATTCATTAGACATTCAGAGATAAAGTAATGCATAATTCATGTACCCTTACTATAAAATGCTACCGATATTTCTGATGTTTTTTTTTTTTACAAAAACTCAACTGAAGTTTGTTGTTGTTGTTGTTGTTGTTGTTGTTGTTGTTGTTGAAAAGCGTACCCTGTATGTGAGGATGGGTCATGAGGTAGAGTGTTGCTGTCCGCAGGGTGCTGGAGGTGGTCTCAGTCCCCGCCACCAGCAGGTCAAACAGCGTGGATGCCAGCTGGCTATCATCAAATGTAGTTCCTTTATCTGCCCTCTGAAACACACACATACAGACCTCTCATGACTACAAAGTTGCATGTAGTACATACTGTATTTTAAATTCTGAACTACAGACTATGATGTAGTAGCTACTGTATTGTTTATTCTTGACTTTCAGGAAGTAGACTATATGTACTGTAAGTTAATTATCAGGGAATTATCCTGGATAAACTTGCAGCCCTGCTGTTTCACATTGCTAAGTGCTATCGATAGCTGTGAGAATGACCAAATTTCGTGTAATGTAGACCAAGATGGCGAAACGGCAGCTAATGGTACAGAAGCGGGCATATCAAAACAAAACCTAATCGTTAGCATTGCCTGCTCTTTTGCTATTTCAGTCTGCGATGCACAGACAATCTTCACAGACATAGGCCTATTAGTAAAGTCTGAAGTGTAAAGACAGGACTAATGATATTGAAATATACTCTCTCGTAATTCCCCAATTAAATACTTACTTTCTCCATCTCATCCAGGTAGCTGTCAATGAGGTCTCTAGGCTGCCCGGCAACCCATGACTCTTTGTGCTCAGTCACCTCTTTGAGTATGTGGCTCTTGATCTGGCCGATTAAAGCATAGGCCTGTCTTATGAAAGGCAAGGGCAAATACTGTATAAATGGAGCTATTTCATAGAGCTGCAACAGAAGACGGGAGAAGTGTTAGAAATGAACTGAGGTGAGCAGCAAGAAAATACAAGTAATCAAACAAACAAATATCAATAAACAAATAAATATCAAGTTATGAATATGCGGTGGCACACATTTAAAGGTATATTATAAAACGTGGCAGAAAATTTTTGAGGTTTAACAATGTTTAGGGGTTGTGTTAAGGACAGGATTGAAAATATACATAGTTAGCTGTTCTGCAGGGGAAATTCTAAATGAGCCAAATAGCTGACACAGGAACAATTGCCTTAATTTCGGTGACAATCATTCTATTTCATCTAACCCAGAAAAGGGGCTAAAAGTTTTAAATACTGGAATTAGACTTGTAGTCAAGACCGCTTAGACCAAGACCAAGACAATACCAAGACCAGAGGCTAACGAGACCAAGACAAGACCAAGACCAGAGGCTAACGAGACCGAGACGAGACCAAGAAAAATTGAGGCCGAGACCAAGACCGAGAACGAGACCGGAAAAAAAAAGTAGACTATGCTATATTGGAAGTTATAACTTGAAAAACAACTTTGGCTAACATTCAACTCATATTAGGGAGTACTATTTCAACTGCTGGCAACAATGTGGATAGGGATAGCAATGTGGTCAGAAGATAAAAACTGTTTTGATATATTTTTTGATAGCTGTTGAACCAATAATTTAAAAAAATACCCTGCTTTTACCAGCACAAACCGTTTACTGAACTCATGGTGACAAAAATGAGTGTCAGGCCTACTCTATAGCAATATTAGGCTAATTAAATACCAGCAGGGGGATGTCACCTAGTCACCCACTATGATGAGTTGAGGTCTACCAGCGAGATGTCCCTGCTCCAGACATTTCAACCAGTAGAAAATCATTTCTGGGTAGCTGAGAGAATGACAAAGTCAACTCCATTACATTCAATTCTACTCTATTGCTTCTACTGGTAAAAGTAAGTCTTTGAGAGTGGGTTTCTGAAGCCAGGTGGCACATTATAATTTTTTTATGTTATTTGTGCATTTTTAATAGCTAGCTGCTTTAAACTTTTAAAACATTTAAACCTACTGCTATCATGAGATGAATGTGGCACAATAGGCCAAGTTGATGGGTGCATTCTACTTTTTATTTTGTTTCCTTTAGTTTTAGATGTAACACAACATGCAGTGTGACAACAGTATTTCTGAAAGTTGGCAACCAGGCCTACTAGCATACTCTGTCTATACTACCAATACTAAGCCTACTTCTAATTGAAAATTAAATTAACATGGCCTGAGTTAATTTTGCAGAACATACAATACAAGGATGCGATTTTAGCAGAAGCTAGCTCTACTTGTGAGATGACAATAGGGCTGGTGCAGCACATTCCACTTTTCCTAGCTTGATGATTCTCATCACTACATGCAGTGACTGAGTTGGTAGGCTAATGCAAAACCCAGAGCGGATTATCAGTGATGTACATTCGCTATTACATCAAGTGGAATGGATTCTTTCGGGATGCAGTAGACATAACTTTGAGAATACATCAACGGCGTTCATTTATCGCCTGATAGGTGTCACTCGCAGGAAGATTTGACATCCTTCACAAGCGTTCATGAAGCACTACATACCGGAGTTTTTACGATGTCTGTGTCTCGGTTGCCTATACTAAATTTACTGAAAATGAAAGATTTAAATCCCATAAATACATTAGAGATCACGTTAACTAGCATTACATCTCGCTCAGCCGTCACAACACATGCCTATGCATACACGAACATCTCATAATTAAATTGCCTATATTTTGCGAATGGAAAGTAAACTTTTAGGAGAGTAATTTAGAGCTGCATCTAACTGAACGTGCGCGGCTCTCTGTCACTGAGAGACCGGCCTATAAATGCGTTTGAGAGCCTTGCTCTGCTGTAGCAAGAGGTGCCTTTTGCGCACACTCACTTTCGTTTTGGTGCGTCTCATTGTTTAGGCTGTCATTTAAACCGGCAACTTGATGTTGTTAAAATATAATGTATATTTATTAAATTTATTTATCTTGTCTTGGTCTTGGTCTTGCAAGACACCAAGACAATACCAAGAGATCCGAGACCAAGACAAGACCAAGACAATACACTGTCAAGACCAAGACGAGACCGAGACCACGGAAAATTGGTCTCGAGACATACAACTCTAACTGGAATATACCTTAAATGTAATATATAATGCATTTATATTTGCGAAGCCACCAGCGAATGTTCAACAATTGAGTAAATATCCATTTCAATATCAACATAAGGTACAAAAGATAAAATTTACCATTGCCCAAGGCTCAATGGCTAATTTTGATGCTTTATCAATAAAGATGATGATATTCTTGAAGTATTGGTCATTGTAGTCAAAGCGTGATCCAAAAATCACAGAACAAATGATGTCACACGCAGCATAGTGGAAGAGATACTGAGGATCCATAGACTTCCCTGAGAGTGAGACAGAGAAAGAGGCGAGATCATACGTGAGAAACAGGCTGGGCTACTCCTAGGAAACTAAAGCCGTCCGCACACTGGCTCCGACACAGTGCTGAGCATTCCTCTTCCAACATACTATTCCCTTGTTTTCAATGCAACCCCGTACACCAGCGCCAAACTCTTCCACCGTCAATTGTGTTATGATTGAGGTCTATTTTGATGGAGCCGTCCATTGACATTCATGTTGATTCCACAGGCTAATGAACTGGGTTCATTGCGAAGTAGTCGAATTTGACAGTGCTCCGCAATGCTGTCAGAGCCCGTGTGCAGACGGCTTAAAGGAAAGTATAGCCCTGTTGAAAGAGCTTGCTAAATGCGCTAGTTAGCGTGTGGAACAAAATAATTTGGTACAGCACAGACCGAACACGAACGCAGAAGCGAACAGGCACTTTACACTGAATCAATGGGACCTGGCTGTTGGAAACCGAAAGTAAGATCTGAGGTTACATTGACTCAATGTAAAGTGTTTCGCGTTCGTGTTAGGTCTATGCTGTTCGAAATTCTTTCATTTCATGAGAAATATATTGCTGTTAGAAGGCTCGTGCAGCAGGGATATGCTTGAATTCACTCCGGTATATTGCTTTAAACCAGAGACACTTATATAGGAGGACACCAGAAGTCCTCCCATTGAAATGCACTACGGCTGTTAGTAATGCAAAGATGGCGGAGTAGAGAAACTGGAAGTCCTGCCTTACGGTGGAAATAGCCAATCGCGTTGCTGAACGCTGTATGACTGACGGTTAGCTTTTTTGTGTACACCTCCGTCACTATGGTGATAGCCATGCCGCGATTGTCAGCACAGGCGCAGTAAGCAATTTGCCGGCGGGTTTTTTAGCTTTGTTTTAGTGTCTGTCTGGTAGATTTTGGTACTGTTCAACTCAGATTTTCACACCATATACTTTTTAAGTCCATACGACCAACCAATCTGTACTTACGGACATTTCCCCATTCATTTTGGAGGGTCTGGTCTTGTTAAGCCCAAATAGCTGCCCGAAGGCGTATCCAATATGGCGGCTGAGTGATGTGACTTGCCTTAGAAGGACTTTGTTTAAACCTAGGTATGGCCTAAGCAATACTGTACCTCAGGTGTGGCCAAACTATGGCAAAGGGGGCCAGCTCTCTTGCACCTTTGGTCAACCTGCTGCCTCTGCCTAATGTATCTAATACCCCTGTCACACTTTCTGTATAAGTTAAACAAAGTACAGGGTAATTACTGAAATACCCCACTGCTACACCCTAACATGGATATGTGGGCTGTAAAATAAAGCCACACATCCAACCCTGACTTTTCTATTAAGTAAAAAACAAGTAGCCTTGGTTTTTACTTAAGCAATTAAGTCAACTTTACTTAAGTAATTATTTCAATTCCGAACAAATGTAGCAAATGCCGTAGCCACACCCTAACATTGTATTGCAGGCCGTAAAATGAACTTGCATTTGTTCCTGCTTTTTCTACAGCTACATCATATTCTACATCTGCAACGTATTTATTTCTTGATAAATACAATATTACACATAAAATTCTAGTTACGCAATTCTTTTCCACTTCTTACTCAGTAATTCACAGGCTATAATCTAAAGCGTTATGGTGATTTGCTTACAGCATTAGTGCTAGAGTTAAATAGTGCAAGGGTGTGAACTTCTACAGAGCCACCATCAAAAGCGTCCTAACAGGGAACATAACTGGTATGGTAACAGCACGCAGAAAGACTGCAAAGCCTTGCAAAGGGTGGTGAAGTCTGCAGAACGTACCATCAGAACCATGCTACCCCACCCACAGGACATCTATGCCAGGAGGTGTCAGTCCAGAGCCAATAAATCATCAGAGATCCAAATCATCCTAACCATAGCCTCTTCTCTGTGCTAAGATCTGGGAAAAATTACCAGTGCCTGAAAGCCAGAACTGAGAGACTGATTAAAAGTTTTTATCCTCAGTTTATCCGGATCTTGAATGGAAACCACAAGGCATTATAATTTCTTGTATAGAGCTACATCTATGTTTTCTTAATTTATTTTTATACCTAATATATTTCAACAATACAAGAATAGTCATTGGAGTCAGTAGACAAAGCATTTCACTGCACATTGTACATTTGATCGTGTAAGTGCATATTTCATTTCAAGCAGTTAGAGGGACTTGACTTGAACTTAACAACATTTACCACCAACTTTGTTTTGTATCAATAAAATCTTATCTTTTCTTAGCTTCATTATTTCCATAGCAGCACACTTTGGCAGCCACATTATCTCTTAAATGTGTTGTTATCACAAAATGTGACCCATATTCAGGTGTGGGCAAAGTCCGCCTTGTTTGGTAAGCTATATCCTGTACTGTGATGTTACCTGCATGTTTCTCCAGTTCCACACAAATGTGTCGGGTCTCTTCCAGAATCTTCTCCTCCATAGAACGCTTCCCCATCCCAAAGTTCCGCAGTGTGGTCAGGGCAAAGCGCCGGTGCTCCTGCCAGGCTGGACCATAGTCGGCTAGGATCACACCTACAGTACAAGCACAACCACAGTAAACCTCACTCAAAAGACGGCTTGAAACGGACACAATTCGCGTTATTCACCTGGCGGCCATTTTGACGTAATTTGACGCTTGAGGTGTACAAAAGTACGAAAGAGGTGTACGGAAGTAAACAGTTCCACCGAAGTGCCTGCTCTTTTGGGAAACGGTGGAAAGTCTGCCCACGGTATGATTTTTTCCTCTTTGAGGATGTGCATTTCGGCACACAACAGTGAGGCGCCATGACAGCTGGCTGTGTAGCAACGGTGTAGCCGAGTGTACCCCTGAAGTGTGCCCCTCAACGTCTTTAGAACGTTCCGGGTGAATAAGGCGAATAGGAAGGAGAAGGAGATCAGATGCAAAACCACGTCCATTTGTGATTCATTTTACAGACGTATTTATATAATTTTAATACGCTTTATTCTCAGTCCAAATTCCATTGGATTGTTTTATTTTTACACACATTCAAATTGCACACATTCAAATTGCAGTATGAGAGACATTATTTAGAACTTTGGATATCATTATAAAACTCTTTTAAGAATCACACAAGCAGTGGAAAACACATAGGCTCACTGTGTGTGTGTGTGTGTGTGTGTGTGTGTGTGTGTGTGTGTGTGTGTGTGTGTGTGTGTGTGTGTGTGTGTGTGTGTGTGTGTGTGTGTGCGTGCGTGTGTTTGTGTGTGCATATACTGTATGTGTTGCCTTGCCTTTGCATTCAATGATATGACAAACCAGCATGTGATTTGGTCGTCCTGCAAAGTCCGTAGCTTTGGTAACCAGAGCCTCCTTGATGACCTTCTGACCAACCAGCACCACCGCAGGACGAGAACCAATATACAGACTGTAGACAGGACCATAGCGCTCTGCCAGCTGCACACACACACACACACACACACACACACACACACACACACACACATAGAGTTCAGCTGAGTTCAATTGAGATGTGTTCATCCTGGTTCAGCTGAGTTCACAGTGCACATTGTGCAGGCCAACGGGACCACAGTGTACACACACACAAGCACACACACACACACACACACACACACACTGATGTCACATGTGAGGTCAAAGTGAGGTGCACCATGTAGCTGTCCATGCAGTGTCAACGTAACACACACACACACACACACACACACACACACACACACACACACACAGTGTGGTTTTCTTACCCATTCCCATCTTGGAAAATGGGACACTGACGTAGAAGTTCAAGAAAACAAATAAAAAAACAAATTGGGTTAATTTTGTATGTTTTTTCTTAATAGGGATAAAAAAAGAATGTGTGTGATGTTGCTATTGTCATTTGAGGAACTGTCATATTTATCATAACTATTATGAGTTGTTAGCTTCTCAGTCTGCATTTGTAGTTGCCCTCAACCTCCACTGTGATTTTTACCTCTGCCAAGGAAGTTTTGTTTGTACTGGAATTTATTTGTCCGTTTGTTTGGCAAAAGTTACTGATGGATTCTCATGAGATTTTTACCAGAAGTGTGTCTTTGAATTTGTG
This sequence comes from Sardinella longiceps, assembly GCA_027497455.2. Taxonomy (NCBI): domain Eukaryota; kingdom Metazoa; phylum Chordata; class Actinopteri; order Clupeiformes; family Clupeidae; genus Sardinella; species Sardinella longiceps. Next base: position 19,956,201 of record JAODXP020000032.1, on the reverse strand, counting down.
GTATAAATTTGGTCATTGGTGCAGCATTACTTCCTACAGTGAGTGATTTTATTCATTAAAATGACCCAAGGTGAACTTGATACACAGGGCAAAAAGGAGCCTCCCATTCTGGCACGCAGTAGACTTGGAGCTGTGCCAACTGCCTCCCTGTCAACATTATTAAGTAACAACAGCCAGGCAGTGAAATTAGACAAGAAGTGAGGATTCTATTTGCCTGGACTTTAATTTCTCAATGAAGATTGAGGACTGAACCAACCACCCTAAACCATATCAGATATACCAACAAATAACACTAAGAACACTATATTAGCTTTTAATGACATACATATGTACATACAGTACCTACAATATGCATAACAAGTGTGTGGAGATGTAAAGGACGTGTTTGTGTGTGTGTGTGTGTGTGTGTGTGTGTGTGTGTGTGTTGTGTGTGTGTGTGTGTGTGTGTGCGTATGTGTGTGTGTGTGTGCGTGCGTGCGTGTGTGTGTGAGAGAGAGACAGAGAGAGAGAGAGAGAGAGAGAGAGAGTGTTACCTTGTTGAAACTCTTGAGTGGGTCCTGTGGGTTGATCTCTAGTAGGTTTCCTAGCAGAGGAAGTGCTGTTGGTCCAGGAGGGAAATTCTTGGGTCTTCTCACCCTGAAGAGGAGGAAGAGGAGGAAGACTCCAAACAACAACAAGAGCACGGAGATCAACATGGTGACTGCGTGTGTGTGTGTAAATGGCTCAAGACAGGCAGAAAGGCACCATGAACTGTGTTCTGACAGAGAGAGAGTGAGAGAGAGAGAGAGGGGGGAAGAGCGAGGGAGTAGTGTATGTTTGTGCATGTGAGATTGCTATCGATGACTAAGCAACTCCTTTGTCTTTCTCTACTACACTAGTAAAGGATTTGGGATGTGTGTGTGTGTGTGTGTGTGTGTGTGTGTGTGTGTGTGTGTGTGTGTGTGTGTGTGTGTGTGTGTGTGTGTGTGTGTGATAGTATTTGAGAGTCTTAAAAGGGTGTGTCAGGAAAGCAGAACTCCTTTTTAAATGCGCAGTATACACAGCAATGGGGCACATTTGTAATAGTTGCCATGGTTTCTGGGTTGAATAGAGGACACACACACACATACACACACACACATTTTCTTGGAAAAGAGGCCACTGTCTCAACTTGTCTGTCCATTTAAATCAAGGGCTAAATAAACTAGATGTACCGCTTGGCGGTACAAAATATGACCGCCGCTCAGTTCTGCACATTCTCTGCATATATATGATGCTTGTCAACTTGTTTGTATCTCTCTCATGTTATAATTGTGTGTCTGCATGAGTGAGTTTGCTTTTGTGTACAAGTATAAGAGTGTGTGTGTGTGTGTGTATGTGTGTGTGTACCCGTGCGCATGTGTGCTTATGTGTACAGTATGTAGTGTGTGTGTGTGTGTACCCGTGCGCATGTGTGCTTGTGTGTATGTAGTTATATATGAGCACTATGGCAAGCCGTTCAGGAAAAAAACCTTGAATATATTGAATGAAGTCCTGAATATATTGAATGAAACTCCGGATATATTGAATGAAAGAAAACCTTGAATATATTGAATGAAACTCCGAATATATTGAATGAAGTCCCGAATATATTGAGTGAAGTCCCAAATATATTGAATGAAACTCCGAATATATTGAATGAAAGTCCGAATATATTGAATGAAACTCAGAATATATTGAATGAAAGTCCAGAAATGTCGGTGGAATTCTTGGATTCTCTCATAGACTTTAGTGTTACAGAATGAGCTTCTCCACTGCATAAATTCGAGCGCCGCCCAGAACTACCTTATTTGGCATTAGCCTCATGACTCCAGGAAGTGGGTGCTCATGATTTATCCCCGTAAAGAAGGATCTCTGGTACCGCTTGGGTGGAGTGAATGAGTAAATGAGGCAAAAATATTAAATAAATTATAGTTTTATTAATAATTTCATTGATTGCAGCAGCAAGGTAAAATAGTTTAGTTAAGTCAGAGTCAGTTATTTTGGCCGAGTAGTAATCCAGCTGCGTTACCACCTGTACAGCACAGGAAGCGGCGACGATCCCACTGAAGGTTGGCGTAGCAGCTAGCTAGCGGCGACGATCCCACTGAAGCAGCGACGATCCCACTGAAGGTTAGCGTAGCAGCTAGCTAGCGGCGACGATCCCACTGAAGGTTGGCGTAGCAGCTAGCTTCAGTGGGATCGTTGCCGCTTCCTGTGCTGTTCACTGGTGGTGGTAACGCGGCTGGATTAATTACTACTCTGCCAAAATAACTGACTGTGACTTAACTAAACTATTTTACCTTGCAGCTGCAATCAATGAAATTATTAATAAAACTGTAATTTATTTAATATTTTTGCTTCATTTACTCATTCATTGCCAACCACTCCACCCAAGCGGTACTGACTGGTCACAGGCATTTCCATACTTGTGACACACATAAGATGGCCGCTGGCACTGACCTCGGATGAGGCAAGTTTCATTCAATATATTCGGAGTTTCATTCAATATATTCGGGACTTCATTCAATATATTCGGGGTTTCATTCAATATATTCGGGGTTTCATTCAATATATTCAGGGTTTCATTCAATATATTCAGTTTTTCATTCAATATATTCGGGACTTCATTCAATATAGCCTATTCGGAGTTTCATTCAATATATTCGGGACTTCATTCAATATATTCGGAGTTTCATTCAATATATTCAAGGTTTTCTTTCATTCAATATATTCGGAGTTTCATTCAATATATTCGGGACTTCATTCAATATATTCAAGGTTTTCTTTCATTCAATATATTCAAGGTTTTTTTCCTGAACGGCTCATATAGAGCACATATGATGTAAATGATTATTTGAATTTTGTAACCCACCATCTACTGGTCAATAGTTGTACAGTCATTAAATGTACATATAAATTCATTTATTTTATAGCCCCCCATGGATGAAATCCCACAAAATTTGACATATTCCCACAAGATGTCAGGTTCATCATACACATTAAATTTGGTGCAGTTCTTAGCATCTGATCCAAAGATACGCCATTCACTTAATAGCACCATCTACTGGTCAATAGTTGTACAGTCATTAAATGTACATATAAATTCATTTATTTTATAGCCCCCCATGGATGAAATCCCACAAAATTTGACATATTCCCACAAGATGTCAGGTTCATCATACACATTAAATTTGGTGCAGTTCTTAGCATCTGATCCAAAGATACGGGCAATTACAGTAGTATAATATTGGATTTTAATTTTTTACCATGGGGGTGCAAATCACAAATGACTGGTTATAAGCTAAGTTGATGTGGGCTCTTGAGACCAACATTCCATAAAAATTTCATCATCCTAAATGTCACGGATCAGGTAGTTTTTTAGGAAAAACTGCATTTTTGGGGTTTCACGGGGGGGCCACGCAAAGATGGAGTGGCCCCCGGGGACCAAACGAAATTTTTCCGTAAAAGTCTACAGGGGCTACATGCCCACCAAGTTTCATGTGCCCCGGTGTTACGGTGTACCGGGAATCGTTGACCAAAAATTCAGGAAGTAGATGACGGGAGAAAAAAAAAAAAAAAAAAAAAAAAAACTTTGACAATCATTATATGACCGCTACGCTTGCTACGCAGCGGTGGTCATAAAAAATAAATAAAGCACCCACACATGCATTCCTTATTTTCCCTTGGCTGAAACACATTGCTTCTCTAGTGTATTACTAGTGCACTTTATATATTTATAATAACTTGTTGGAAGTCTATGTGTCTGTTGGAAGTCTGTAAAGCTCACTGAATTTGCTTGCCTGTCTGAACAAAAGTTTATTTCAAGGACAGCAGGCTATTTATTATGACAAGCAGATGGATCTTATGGCAATTTAATTTTTTTATTCATTCAATTCTTGTTGTTTCAACAACTGCCTTAAGAAATAAACACAAAAAGACCTACCATAAACATGTTGTGACTTTTAATTGTTTTTATGTCACTTATTAGCAAATAATCACTCAGATACATGTAGGCATTTTTCATGCATTTTTATTGAACAATGTGTTAAACATTTTACAAGGCTGTTTATCATTAACTATCATCAGTAACATAAATCAGAAACTTTTCTAGATACAATATATATGAACAGGATATACACGAGGGATGAAGTTCAGCACTAAACAATACAACAGCATATTTACAAAATATTAAAATAGGATGTCTTTGAATGTACAGTAATTCATTCATATGAGGATTTCTTCAATAGCTTTACAACAGCAAGTTTTCTCCATCAGTTGGCCCCTTCCCTGAGGTGGACAGCTACCTGGAAAGGTTTAGGAGCCTGAGTGCCTCCAAACACCATGCTGTAGTCAGGAACGCCCTCCTTCTCTGGCCAGACCAATCGGAAGCGCCGCAGCAATGTGACCAGGATGAGGAAGAGTTCCATGCGGGCAAGCCCCTCCCCTAAACACACTCGAGGGCCTGTGTTTACAAATAGTAAAGGGTGCGGATAAGGCATTGAGAAACAATTCATGACTCATGATTATTTACCAATCGAAAGATCTACAAATAGAATAGGGTAAGGATAAGGCATTGATAATCAATAAAGCCTGTGTTTACAAATAATGAAGGATACGGATAAGGGTTCAACGATCAATCAAACGATGGGTTATAAACCATCAGTGATGAGTCATCCAAATTCTTACCGGAGGAAATTAATTGTGATTAAAGGTGATTAATTATGATTAATCATGGCAAAAAATTGTGATTAATCAGATTTTTTTATTATTATTATTATTGTTTGACAGCACTCGTAATGACATATTTCTGTTACCTGCGCCGAAGGGTAAGAAGGCCTCAGGTTTGACAAATTCTCCCATCTCATTCAGGAAGTGCTCTGGGTTAAAGCCATGAGGAGAACTCCACTGGGCCTTTTCATGCAGCGCTGAGGACAGGAGAGGAACGATCATTGTGCCCTGGAAGAGAGAGAGAGAGAGAGAGAGAGAGAGAGAGAGAGAGAGAGAGAGAGAGGGAGAGTGCCCATCAACCATACTAGAACGTCACAGCCCAGCACTGTTCCATTCTGAAGCTGTGTGTGTGTGTGTGTGTGTGTGTGTGTGTGTGTGTGTGTGTGTGTGTGTTACCTTGGGGATACTGTAGCCTTGGACGTGTGTGTCAGTGGTGGTAGAATGGAACACACACAAGGGCACTGTGTCGGCTAGTCTTTGGGATTCGTGGATCACAGCCTGGATGTAGGGCATTCGTTGGCGGTCCTCAAAGCAAACCTGCCCACGAGAACCCAGCACTTCCTCAATCTCCTGGTAGCAGCGTTCTGCATAGTGAAACACACACACACACACACACACACACACACACACACACACACACACACACACACACACACACACACACACACACACACACACACACACACACACACACACACACAAACACTCAGGTTCAGAATGGCTATATTACATGCTTACTTAAGATAACAACAAAAAAATGTACCAGTGTTTGAACTTGTACCCTGTATGTGGGGATGGGTGGTGAGGTAGAGGGTGGCTGTATTGTACAGTATATATACATATATATGTTTGAGTCATACCCTGTATGTGGGGATGGGTGGTGAGGTAGAGGGTGGCTGTCCTCAGGGTGTTGGAGGTGGTGTCAGTTCCAGCAGCAAACAGGTCAAATAAAATGGCTACCAGCTGGCTGTCATCAAAGGTGGTGCCTTTATCCCTTTTCTAAAAATAACAAACAAAAACGTACACAAAGTAGGGTTTAAAAAATAAATATTATTTTTCAAATGCTAGTCGTCATCATTAACTGATTGTGTTGTTGATCAGTCTGTAGATATTTCATTCAGCATTGAGTGGTCTTTTGAGCCTTCAATGCCATCTTGCATGCAGCACTCCCCATAATACCACCAACCCCCTCCCAAATCTTGGGTCATATGGGTTCTATGGCTTCTATCAGAGAAACTTGTATAGGAGGAGACTAATCACTTCAGAAGTCCTCCCAGTGAAATGCATTACAGCTTCTATGCTTCTATGCCCCAGTAACACCGAAAATGACTAAACTGAACAGCTGACAGAAGTTCTTTTGTATACAATCAGATGACCAAATCAAATCAAGAGGGTTTTACTTTCTGTTCAATCACAAAGATTCTATCATCCATTCTGAAAGCACTTCCTGGAAGGTGTCGCTGAGGACTCATGAGAGACCATTGAGTTACTTACAGTAAACCTACATTATTTAGGCGTGGTAATTGTGATTCGCTTTGTCACGTACCTTCTCCATCTCGTCCAGATAGCAGTCGATGAAGTCTCTGGGCTGGCCAGGGCAACAGGAGTCTCTGTGCTCAGTGATGACCTTCTGGATGTGGCTCTTTAGTCGCCGGGTCAGGTCAAACCCCCGATGAAAGGGGAGAGGGAAACTTCTTATGAACGGGGCGATTTCATAGATCTGTGTCAGGAGATTACAGGATATAAGACATCAGTGCTGTTATAACTGACAAGTGGGCAACCCTAAGTTTAGATAAGAAGATGAATTTAATGTTTTAAATAAATATAGAAATATGAGTCTCTTTACAAATAGTATGCCAAACTATGTTATCCTAAAAAATGAGTAGGCCTACCATTGCCCAAGGATCTATGACCAATTTAGTCCACTCCACAATCATGACGATGAGCTCTTGGAAGTAAGTGTTGTCATAGTCAAATCGAGACCCAAATATAATCGAACAGATAATGTCTGAAGCAGCATAGTGGAAAAGATACTGAGGATCCATACACTTCCCTGCAGTGGTAAAAAGAAACACAAAGTGTTTGACACAGAGAAAGCCCAACCTTTTCATAAGCTTCTGTAAGTTATTCGGAGCAAGTATTTGCAAGAGCAAATAAGGCAGTACAATATAATTAATAAAACAGCAGAAAATCAGACGTCATATCAAAGTTTTTAAGGAAAGATCACAACTGTAGCCTAATGGACAAAAGTTAAATTAAGAGTCCAAAAATCAGTGAATGTGAAACGCGTTCACTAAATAAATTCAGCAAAATTCAGTGTGCCGTGATTTTTACATTTTTGGATTTCACTAAGAAGCTGGATATCATATCTCCAGCTCTTGGGAATTGTAAGGCTATACATAGGGACTCTTATATATTTTAAATTAAGCAGCGTGCCCCCCCTTGCATACCTGCATGTTTCTTTAGCTCGGCACAGACATGTTGGGTCTCCTCTAGAATCTTCTGTTCCATGGTGTGTTTCCCCATCCCAAAGTTCCGGAGTGTTGACAGGGCAAAGCGCCGGTGCTCTTGCCAACCCGGGCCGTAGTCTGCCAAGATCACACCTAAAAGGACAAGAAAAACACACATGATGTACAGCACACACACCAACATATTTGGTAACACTTTGCGGTAAGGGTACATGAATCATCATGAATTCATGCATGATTTCATTCATGATTCATTCGTGATTCATGCATTACTTCATCTCTGAATATCTAATGACTCATCAGGTATTAACATGAATTCATTGTTTATCATTAATGGCCTCCTGCTGAAATAGCAGACGATCTTAAGCATTAATTACTCTGGGTACATCATCATGAGTCATGACTAATTACACATCATCATGATGTTTTTGTTCAAAAGAATTTGATATAATTTGATATAATAAAAGTACTTATTTAGCCTACTTTGGCCTAGTCATACGCCATACGTCAACTAAATTTTACCAATTTAACCATGTCAACACTTTAGTTGAGGGGGCACAAACATGATGAATTCATCATGATCATGCTAATAATCATGACTCATGCTAATTAATCATGACTCATGATGATGTACCCAGAGTAACTAATACTTAAGATCATGTGCTACTTCAGCAGGAGGTCATTAATGACAAACAATGAATTCTTGTTAATTCAGAGATGAAGTAATGCATGAATCATGAATTTATCATGAATGATTTCATGCTTGAATTCATGATAATTCATGTACCCTTACCGCAAAGTGTTACCACATATTTGAAGCCCTCTAATCAGGACTAGTTCTAACCTTTTCGCTGTCCTAGGCCAGCTTTCAGTTTTGACCCCTCATTTCCAGAAATACAAGTGAAAAACTTAATATAAAAGTAAAACATGTATTGCCATGCTCCCCTTGATATTTGGTGCTCTATAGGCGATCGCCTACTTTGTCGAAGTCCAAAACCAGTCCTGCCTCTATCGTAGAATGGTGTTTAAAGGAATCATAACTGTGTGTGTGTGTGTGTGTGTGTGTGTGTGTGTGTGTGTGTGTGTGTGTGTGTGTGTGTGTGTTGCCTTGCCTTTGCATTGTGTGAGATGCGAGATAAGCATGTGATGTGGCCGTCCTGCAAACTCCGTGGCTTTGGACACCAGGCCCTCTCTGATAGCCTTTTGACCGGCCAACACCACTACAGGTCGAGAGCCAACATAGAGGCTGAATACTGGACCATAGCGCTCTGCCAACTAAACACACACACACAGAGAGAGAGAGAGAGAGAGAGAGAGAGAGAGAGAGAGAGAGAGAGAGAGAGAGAGAGAGAGAGAGAGAGAGAGATCGGCTTGATATTCTAATCAACAATATTACTATTCGCATGTCAGAACTTTGAACCCACCATACAAATGCTAATACTGATTTTCATTTTGTGCAAACCAGACCAAATGCCCTAAATCCCAGCTGTTGTTTACAATAAATATGATGGGTTTCTTCTAGCCTACTATGTCTGCTACTTCCCCTTTCAAAAGAAAACATTTGCAATTCCCCACAAAAATCATAATACAATGTACAGCGTGCGTGTATGTTGGGTGTGGGTGTGTGTGTGTGTGTGTGTGTGTGTGTGTTACCTTGTGGAAACTCTTGAGTGGGTCGTGTGTGCTGATCTCTAGCAGGTTTCCCAGCAGAGGAAGTGCTGTTGGTCCAGGAGGTAAATTCTTGGGTCTTCTCACCCTGATAAGGAGGAAGAGGAGGAAGACTCCAAACCACAACAGGAGCACGGAGATCAACATGGTAGCTCTCTCTCTGTGTGTGTGTGTGTGTGTGTGTGTGTGTGTGTGTGTGTGTGTGTGTGTGTGTGTGTGTGTGTGTGTGTGTGTATGTGTGTGTGTGTGTGTGTGTGTGTGTGTGGAAAGCCCCTCCACTTGTTGTACCCTACAGATATGTGCAAAATGATAGAGTAGAAGTGATGAAGTGGACAGCGCCTCTCTCCTACAAGTGTAGATATAGAGGACGCAGAGAGGGGAGGGAGAGAGGGGAGGAGACAGTGCGAGGGAGGGTGTGTGTGTGTGTGTGTGTGTGTGTGTGTGTTCTAGACAAACATTGATGAGTTAGCAATACTTTATCAAGGCACTTCTAAAAGCTTGATGATATTTTTCCCCTCAACTGTGCATTCCAGACTGCACTGCCTGAAAGGCACTACCTTAACATTAACCCTAACCCCAGGCATTGACTGACCATAGAGCATACAGGGCAATGCCTAGAGGGACTGTCATAATCTCATTCCCCTCATACATCGGCAGCAGGGTTTGGAAAAAAAAAAAAAATAGAGCATAACAGTTAGCTACAGTGTGCTGTTGCTTTGAGTCCATGCAGTGTTTGTTATTTGCAGAGCAGTCGTGCCCAGACTTCCATAGAGAGAGATTGAGAGGCAGGCCAGGGTATTGGCAACAATACCTACAGTAAAGTATCAGTGGACTCTGGATTGACATTTATCTCATTTAGATTACACTGTGTATAAGGATCATACAGAGCACCTCATAAAGAGCACTTTCTAAATTTTGCATCCAAACATTTTCAGATTCAATTCAAATTGTAATATATTTTATTGTGTTTTTATATATGTATTTATTTATTTATCCATTTATGTTTTATTTATTATATTTGTTATTATTTTTTATCTCGAATCAAACCACTTAAAACCTACAGACAAATAACTACAGTATAGAGTGCTATTACCGTGCCTGTTGTAGTTCTGCAGTTTCCAGTACAATAAAGACAATCAAGGACATAGACTAACATACTGTGTGCATACCTGCAGAATGTAGGTTAGGAAGACCATTGGATTGTACACAGGACCTTTACACTGTTTATAAGGAAAGGAGAGCAAGTTAAATATTGTATTATGGGTCTGTGAATGTTGTTACTGACACACATGCCCCATGTCAAACATCACCTCATCAGTGCTTTACATTCAGGTTTACGCTATCAGGGTTTGTAGAATAAATACAAAAAGTACAGTACGCACATCTGTGTAAAAAGGATGCTGGACCAAAACGAAACAATGAGTGGGGAGAAAAGTCCGCACACCAAGTTGCTCCCAAAAACTACTTACTTGACGTTGCGGGATCACCGGTGTCACTAAAGAATTCTTTTTGAGAGAAACTTGGTGTGCAGACTTTCCTCCTTACTCACTACCAGGGCATGGCGCATGCACCACAGATTAAGAACGAGCTGAATAACTTCAATGCCTCTTCTCTCAGCAGGTGGATCTGATGAGCCATAGATAAATAAACATTTATTACATATATTGGTAACACTTTGCGGTAAGGGTACATGAATTATCATGAATTCATGCATGATTTCATTCATGATTCATTCGTGATTCATGCATTACTTCATCTCTGAATATCTAATGACTCATCAGGTATTAGCATGAATTCATTGTGTATCATTAACTGGTCTGACTCAACCTTGGAAAAAGACCAACCAATACAGTACGTACATTATTATCAATGATTAACATCATGATAGACCACTCTATCAACTCTCTTGAATACTAAATTTTAAAACGTTTGTGTACAAATTGTGGCCTGAACTAGGCCTGAATGACCAAAGCTTACATAATTCAGTCAGGGAAAGATTTTATTGAAAGGTGGAGCTGTTTGGTGGAGGCTGTAACTTGAAGCATAAAAAGAGGGAGAGTTTGTGTTATGAAATAGAGCTGGCATAAATGTTTAATCACCTTACCATACCAATGTTTTTTTGAAACATAGCTAAATCAAACTGCAAGGATATATGAAGGAGATCCAACCAGGTAATGAATGAGTAACAGCCTTCAAAGTGTCCTGATTTACAGACTTGTGGTAAATTCATGGTGTGTGTGTGTGTGTGTGTGTGTGTGTGTGTGTGTGTGTGTGTGTGTGTGTGTGTGTAATGAATGAGTAACAGCCTTCAAAGTGTCCTGATTTACAGACTTGTGGTAAATTCATGGTGTGTGTGTGTGTGTGTGTGTGTGTGTGTGTGTGTGTGTGTGTGTGTGTGTGTGCGCGTGTGTGTGTGCGCGCGTGTGTGTGTGTGTAGCCTATAACATGTTGGCCTGTGGTTCACACAGCAGATTCTGTAATTCAGGATACCCTACTGAACTCCTGCAGATAAACATATTTGCTCCACAAACAAGGCCTATAAAAGCAAGCCCACTGTATGAGAAGCTATTAGTTGTAGGTCTCTCTCATTTGGACCCTAACATGGAAAGGTTTTAGTGCTTGTGTAGCCCCAAACACCATGCTGTAGTCAGGAACACCCATTTCCTCTGGCCAAACCAATCGGAAGCGGCGCAGCAACGGGACCAGGATGAGAAAAAGTTCCATACGCGCTAGCGCCTCCCCTGGACACATCCGGGAACCTAAGAGAATCAGAGTTAGTCAGTGTGCCTTTGTTACTGACATCATATATTATCAGTCTCAGTGCTGGTCAATTGATTAGAAAGCGTCAAAAATTCTTATTTAAAGTTTCAATTTATATAAAAAGTTAGCCTGGTTGTAACCAGCCCCTCTTTGTCTATGCTTGACTTTGTGTGAGGGTCTGGGATTCCGCCTATTGAGAAATGATTGCTTGCTGGAGGTGTTGGAGGATCAGCCTTTGCATCCTAAGTGAACAAGGCCAATAGCCCATAATCCCAGACGGTACTGATGCGCCGGGCCCGGGTCCTGGGTCGGGCCATTATTTTCATAAGAATCCACGGGTTGCGGTCGGGTCGGGTCAGATCACGGACAGTCATAATTACAACGTTAAAATCACACGTACATCCGAGACAGCAGAATGCCAATTGACAGCGCCTGCACCTGTGTGTTTGCTCTCTCTCCCTCTGCGCACGGCACCAACTGCTGAAGGCAACCGAATGCAAGCAAACAGGCAGCGTCTAGCCTACTCATGTGAAGCGCTCTCTCGCTCTCTTCTCGCTCAAGACAGCAAACCTAAAAGAGAACCAAGCTGTCTAAATATTTTGCTAAATGGTGATGGACATCGATCGTTGAACATTGACAAAAAGCACACACTGCTGACAACAACCGCAGACATTTCATTTATGTTGTTTAATATGCCTAGGCCCTACTAGGCAGCACTTATTTATTTATTTAAAAAAAAATAAAAATCATTGCGTAATCTTTCGGGTCAGGCGGGCTGGGTTGGCTGCGTGATGGGTCGGGTCGGGGCGGGTCGTTAAAAAAAAAATCATCGGCCCGCGCATCACTACCAGACGGAGTACTGAAGGGAGATGAGAATCAAGCAGAATTGTGTAGGAAGGGAGATGGCCAGACTAATACAAAGTTTAATGAGATTTACCTAAGGAGAAGGGCATGAAGGCCTCAGGTTTGACAAACTCTCCCTTCTCATTCAGGAAGTTGTCTGGGTTAAAGCCCTGAGTGGACTTCCATTGGCCCTCCTCACGGAGTGCAGAGGAAAGGGCAGGAATGACCATCGTGCCCTGGAGAAAGACACACATGGACAAAGACACTTATATACAAAAACATACTTGAATCTAGAAAAACACTTGGTGAGTTCTTCCTCGGGCAAAAACACATCTCTGGTGATGTCTCATCCAAATCCATAACTTATTTATTTATTTCATTTAATAACTTACTTATCTGAGGTATTTTGGTCACAGACAAAATGTGGTGATGATTACAAAATGCGTAAATTATAACATAATGGAGTGAAAATGTATTACATTTTGTCAGGTTACCACAGTACATTATGCGGCATTATTACATAATGGGTTGTAACAGGGTGATTGATTCTTACCTTTGGGATGCTGTAGTCCTGGATATGCGTGTCTGTGGTTGTGGTGTGGAACAGGCCCAAAGGAGTCACATCAGCCACTCTCTGGGCTTCGTGGATCACTGCCTGCATGTAGGGCATGGCTTTGCGGTCATCAAAACACACCTCCTCACGAGAGCCCAGTGCCTCTTCGATCTCCTGGTAGCAGCACTCTGTGTGGACATGTGCACAGCCATTGAGTATGTCTTCATAGCCTACTGTACTAATGTTAAAGGGCTATGGTTGAGTATGTCTTCATAGCCAACTGTACTGATGTTAAAGGGCTATGATTGAGTATGTCTTCATAGCCAACTGTACTAATGTTAAAGGGCTATGACTGAGTATGTCTTCATAGCCTACTGTAATAATGTTAAAGGGCTATGGTTGAGTATGTCTTCATAGCCTACTGTACTAATGTTAAAAGGCTATGATTGAATATGTCTTCATAGCCTACTGTACTAATGTTAAAGGGCTATGGTTGAGTATGTCCTCATAGCCTACTGTACTAATATTAAAGGGCTATGTCACCTTTTTATGAAAATGGGTTATTCACCTTCTCACCAGGAGTTACATATGTGGGTAAAAGCATTTCAGTCTCAGAGGATACATTTTACTAGTCTGTCAACCCCAGTTTTAGCTTTAGCTTAGCATAGCCACTGGAATGTAAAGAAGTCAAAGACTTGCTATCTGGCTACTTTAAGTTCCTGTGCCTATGCTAAGCTAAAGAGAGAATTGTGGATCACTTTCATTAGTCACGGTACCATTCAGTTAGCATTAGCCGCAATTAATTATTTGGTCCTAAGCCTTTCTTTTTTCCTTGCTACTCAGTTCACAGAACAAGGCCATGTACTCATATAGCAATAAAATAAAATACTATGTGTGAGTGTTTAAGCTGGTATACCCTGTATGTAGGGGTTGGTCATGAGGTAGAGAGTTGCTGTAAACATACTGTATATCATAGGCTATACTGTATGTTTGCGCTGCCTGGTACCCATGAGGTAGAGTGTTGCTGTACATACAGTATATAGTATATGTTTGAGCTGGTGCCCTGTATATGGGGGTTGGTCATGAGGTACAGTGTTGCTGTACACATATATAATATATTGTATGTTTGAGCTCGTACCCTGTATGTGGGGGTTGGTCATGAGATAGAGTGTTGCTGTCCGCAGGGTGTTTGATGAGGTATCAGTCCCAGCCATCAGCAGGTCAAACAGGAGGGCAACTAGCTGACTCTCATCAAAGGTGGTGCCTTTATCTCTCCTCTACATCAAATACACACACACACACACACACACACACACACACACACACACACACACACACACACACACATACAGAGAGAGAGAGGGAGAGAGAGAGCGAGTTAATTTCTGAATGTTCATAATAGTTATTCTGTTTTAGAATTTAATGTCTATTTATAGTTTGTGATGGAACAGTGTTTAGATTAGAATCAGAGAATCCAGGTTTGATATCAAAACCTATAGGAAGCCAATGTTGCTTTAGATGAAAGCATAAGATAAATACCAGTGAGTTTTAGTACTTTACCAGTGAACGCTTTATACTATAACTGCACTCATGACTATTTTTGAATAACTATGTCAGCCTTTAAAAATGTGTTGATAATACTTTATGGATACAGTCTTGTAAAGTGAAGTGTTCCATAAACCATAATCGCTTACTTTCTCCATCTGGTCTAGATAGCTGTCGATGAAGTCTCTCGGTTGCCCTGGTACCCGTGAGTGTTTGTGCATGGTGATCACTTTACTGATGTGTTCTTTGATTTGTCTTGTTATATCAAAAGCCCGATGAAATGGCAGTGGAAGATTCCTGGTGAATGGTGCAATATCATAGAGCTGCAACAGATGACAACAATGGTGACAAAATTATTACATCACTTACAGAGGCACTGCATCGAGAAACGTGTCTGCAGCGGCACAAAGCTAGCCTGGCTTGCACAACCACATTCAGAAATGAACTGTGGTCTGGCAAAGCTAGCATTGCCAGGGAATTCCGAGACAGGATTAATATAAACATCTATTAAATGCTATCAAACTTCTATCAATGTTATTGGTCAGAGTTACAGAGCTGGACAGAGTCATCATAAGCCCGCCTCCTTCTCGTTTCTTATTGGGTCCTGATTTTTCTGGGCTCAAGAGTTGAGGAAATTGCCTCCTTGGCCATACTGACTTGATCGCGAAATTTCATGCAGCGACAGGAAGTATGGGCGGGCACTGAGCTAGAACAAAGCTACATTGGCATTATATTAGCAACAAGAGGCTAATCAATAATTTACAAATGACAATAATAAAGTTGTATGATTATATAAAACACTACCATTGCCCAAGGGTGGTAGAGTAGTTTAGTATGTTCTTCAATCATGACAATGAGATCTTTGAAGTAAGGGTCATTGTAGTCAAACCGAGATCCAAAAATAATAGAACAAATGATGTCACAGGTAGCATAGTGGAAAAGATGCTGAGGGTTCATAGACTTCCCTATGGGGAGAGAGAGACAGAGAGAGAGAGAGAGAGAGAGAGAGAGAGAGAGAGAGAGAGAGAGAGAGAGAGAGTCAAGGATTCATAAGGATTCACAAAAGACTTCTTTTATTTATAGCCCTGTCAGATTATATGAGAGGCTCTAACGTATAAATGTTTGTATTTGTGAATATATTCCTATAAAATGTATATTTAAATATTTGGCATGGATCAAAAGTGGGTTTCATTGAAACACATTGTTAACATTTCATATGTCTAATATAGAAAAGGAACCATTAATTTTGTTTTTGTTTAGTGATAACACATCTGTAGCAGCTTCATGCTGTGGGTATCAGTAATCTACAACAATGAAAACACGTATAGAAAGAAACACAAGCTGTCCAGCTTTGGTAAAGAACCTGCATGCTTCTCCAACTCCGCACAAATGTTCCGGGTCTCTTCCAGAATCTTCTCCTCCATAGAACGCGTCCCCATCCCAAAGTTCCGCAGTGTGGTCAGGGCAAAGCGCCGGTGCTCCTGCCAGGCTGGACCATAGTTGGCCAGGGCCATTCCTGCAGTGGAACATATGTTGGTTGGTTACATTTTATTGGACATACACACACACACACACTCAAACACATTTCTGACAATTTTGAAAAAATCAATCACAACCACTCACAAAGCAAAACTAAAGTGTGTCTATGTATTTGTGAATGTTTATTTGTGTATATGTGTGTGTGTGTGTGTGTGTGTGTGTGTGTGTGTGTGTGTGTGTGTGTGTGTGTGTGTGTGTGTAACCTTTGCATTCCTGGATATGACAAATCAGCATGTGATTTGGTCGTCCTGCAAAGTCGGTAGACTTGGTGACCAGAGCCTCTCTGATGACTTTTTTACTGGCCAGCACCACCGCAGGATGAGAACCAATGTAGAGACTGTAGACAGGACCGTAGCGCTGTGCCAGCTGCACACACACACACACACACACACAATACCAAAATGATTAATGTTTCATTGCATTTGAAATTGCGATTGCCTAAGCTTTTTCTTTCCTCTGTGTGTGTGTGTGTGTGTGTGTGTGTGTGTGTGTGTGTGTGTGTGTGTGTGTGTGTGTGTGTGTGTGTGTTACCTTGTTGAAACTCTTGAGTGGATCCTGTGGGTTGATCTCTAGTAGGTTTCCCAGCAGAGGAAGTGCTGTTGGTCCAGGAGGGAAATTCTTGGGTCTTCTCACCCTGAAGAGAAGGAAGAGGAGGAAGACTCCAAACCACAACAGGAGCACGGAGATCAACATGGTGACTGCGATTTAAGTGTGTGTGTGTGTGTGTGTGTGTGTGTTTGTGTGTGTATCAACTCAACTTTCCCTTATAAGAGTGACTGCAGAATCAAATGAGTTGAAATGTTTAACGCCCCTCTACAATAGTTTGTGTGTGTGTGTGTGTGTGTGTGTGTGTGTGTGTGTGTGTGTGTGTGTGTGTGTGTGTGTGTGTGTGTGTTTGTGTTTGAGTGAGTATCACCCTCCTCACACCTGCCATTCACACGCCTCTTGGGTGCTTTGATCACAGATGGCTACTCTAAGCACCCAAGCTTCTGTGGTAGTATGTGTCTTCATGTATATAAATGTGTCTGGGATCAAACCAAAGCTCAACAAGACAAAAACAGTTTCACTGGTCCTCAGCCCTTGTTGGTGACTGGTCCTTGTTATTATATCACTTGATGAGTTTCACAAGAAATTACGGGAGCACTTTGTAACAACCCTCTTCTATGCTGATTAAATAGCTTATTGTTATCAGTAAGAAGTTAATGGGAAAGTTAGTGGTTTCGATCTCTGAGATGACTTAATTCCATGTAGTTATTCTATTTTATCACTTTGCCATAACAATTTGTAAAGTAAGTGCTATCTAACTAAATAATTAACTATTACGTGAAATAAAGCTCTGAAATACATACTTTACCTTAGTTTGTGTTTCATACCTGGCTCCGCTAGAATGCCCAGGTTATACAGCCACACCTGCTCACCCAGGCACATTTTATTTTTTCCTGGACTGAGCCTAAACAATTGACCAACTTTGTTATATGGCAATGAACCATTATCTCATCATATCTCATTTGATCTAACTTTATCTTATCTGTGTGTGAGATATGACCTGCATGTGTGTATATTATCATAGTAACTGGGCAGTCAAGGTACTTTGGAACTATTGCTAACATCTGTTAACACAAGAACACATACATATTGCTAACATCTGTAAACACCAAACTACTGACCTGTTTGACTAACTTGCACCAAACTACATACTGCAATACAAAGGATTTACTTTGTCATTTTTTTTTTACCTGTTTGTTAATACTCACTTGCATGGACAGTATAGTCTCTGAATAGCTTCAATTCAGATGAGTTTAGGAAGTTCAAAAGAGTTTGCTACTTGCCGTGACGTAGCTTCTGAGTAGGTTCACCAGAGTTTAGTGGAGAAAGTTCAACAGAGTTTAGTTTCTGTGACATCATGCAACTAGACAGATATGCTGCCAATTAGGGCACAAGGTCTCTCAGCATAGACACCTGACTGGCTGTTAAAGTGATAGCTGGGTATCATACAAGCATAGCCCGGTTGAACGAGTCTGCTAACTGCACTAGATACTGCAGCAAGTGGAACAAAATATTTTTGGAACAACATACAGTACCAAACATGAGTGGAAAAACTCACAAGCAATTTTTTACATTAACTCAAATCACCAAAATCCTTCAAAAATGAAAAGAAAGATTAATGGTACCATTGATGCAATATGCTTGTTTATATTTTTGCGCTCAGTATGTTGTTCTAAATTCTTTTGTTTCACTGTTATCTAGGCTAAAGTGCAGTCAGCAGGCACGTGCAACAGGGCTTGAATGATGGCAGACTATTTCAGTAACAGTGAGAATTTGTCAAATGAGAAAGACAGTATTTAATTTTCCTCCAACACAAGCACACATACACATTGCTAACATAAACACCAAACTACTGACCTGTTTGTTAAGACTAACTTGCACCAAACTACATACTGCAATACAAAGGATTTACATTGTAATTAATTTTTTTACCTGTTTGTTAATACTCACTTGCATGGACAGTATAGTCTCTGAATAGCTTCAATTCAGATGAGTTTAGGACGTTCAAAAGAGTTTGCTACTTGCCGTGACGTAGCTTCTGAGTAGGTTCACCAGAGTTTAGTGGAGAAAGTTCAACAGAGTTTAGTTTCTGTGACAAAACATTCTGAATAGGTTCAATACAGTTTAGTGTAGCCAGTTCAACAGAGTTCAGTTGCTACTTGGACACTGCCATCAAGGGCCTCTGTTCAATAGAACAATTGGAGTAGCTGATAAATGTCTGTTGACTGAATCATTATGTAATCAAAGTCAAAGTCAAAGTCAAATTTATTTGTAGAGCACTTTACAATAGACAATAGTCAACCAAAGTGCTAAAAATAAAAACAAAATAAAACACAATAAAATAATAATACAAAGCAAATAGTCAGAAACAAGAAGCTTAGTATAAGCTTAAATTAATTGAGGTTTTTTTTTTTTTTTTTTTTTTTTTAATTAATGAGAAAACAAATAAAAGTGGGGAAAATAAACTAACTTACTCTAACCTCACTTTATGTCAATAAAATAAACTTAACTAAGATAACTACAAAATAATACTTAATATAACTACAAAGAAATAAAAAGGGGGAGGGGGCAGGCAAAGAATAGGACAAAATTACATTACATTATAAGCTAGGGAGTAAAGGTATGTTTTGAGATAGGATTTGAAAAGAGATAGAGAAGGGGCCATTCTAATATGGAGAGGAAGTTTGTTCCAAAGTTTAGGGGCTACAGTTGCAAAAGCACGATCACCACGGCATTTATATTTAGATTTGGTGATCGTAAGCAACGACTGCTCTGTGGATCTAAGGGTTCGTGAAGGTGTGTACCTATGCAGAAGATCAGAAAGATAAGAAGGGGCTTTACCATTTAAAGATTTAAAAGTTAAAAGTAAGATTTTAAAATCAATTCTGTACTGCACTGGGAGCCAATGAAGGGATGCTAGGATAGGGGAGATGTGTTCTCTCTTGCGTGTGCCCGTCAAAAGGCGGGCAGCAGCATTCTGAACTAATTGTAGGCGTGAAAGAGAGCTCTGGTTAAGGCCTACATAGAGAGAGTTACAATAATCTAATCTAGAGGTAATGAATGCATGGATCACTTTTTCAAAATCATTAAAGGAAAGAAAGGGCTTGACTTTAGTTAAAAGTCTCAGCTGAAAGAAGCTAGATTTAACTACAGAGTTAATCTGTTTGTCAAATGTTAATTCCCTATCCATAATCATGCCCAAATTCTTCACACTAGGTTTTACATAAGGACTCAAGGAGCATAGGTCTATAGTGGAAGCATTACAAGCGCCCATAGGTCCAACTAATAAGACTTCAGTCTTGTTTTCATTAAAATTTAAGAAATTCAAGGCCATCCAAGCTTTGATGTCCTCTAGACAATCTAAAAGTGACTTCAATGCAGGAGTATCAGTGCGTTTTAAAGGAAGATAGATCTGTGTGTCGTCAGCGTAGCAGTGGAAAGAAATCCCATATTTCCTAAGGATAGATCCTAAAGGGAGCAAGTAGAGGGCAAATAAGATCGGAGCTAAAATAGATCCCTGGGGAACTCCACAGTGGAGAGGTGCTGAAGAGGATTCAAAGTCTCCAAGGCTGACAGAAAAACTTCTACCAGACAAGTAAGATCTGAACCACTCCAGAGCAACACCATTGATACCAACACAGTGCTGAAGACGGTTGAGGAGGATATTATGATCAACTGTGTCAAAAGCAGCTGTGAGGTCAAGGAGGATAAGAATAATGAGCATGTTTAGATGCTGAAAACACAGTTTAAAAATCTGCCCCATTGGGCTAGTTGAAAGTGATTATTCTCTGTTCAAGGAAACCTTTATGGTTGGACGGAAATGTGTTGCGTCTTCAGTATTGGCTAATCTCAAGTAGCTTGAGCAATAGAGCTCTTGTTGAAAATGACTGAAGTTGCCCTTTAAGGTTCAGTTGAGTTAAGTCACTGGTGAAGGAGTTAAGTGGATATCATGGCCGTAGCCAGCATTTTGAAATTACCGAGGTCCAAGATGCGCGCAAAGCGCGCCGAAAATTTTTCAACATAAGAGATCTACTGAAATAGTGTTTGAACTAATCTTTGAACTTCCCCTGCTCATACTGACTTTGCTAAACTCACTTATTGTATTAGATACACTATTATATGCATAGCTGCCACAGTAAAGGGAAAGGTCTGAGACACTCCAAACCCCCTCTCCCTTTGCATTCTCCCACCAGTTGTGTGAGACTTCAGCACCACCTAAAATGAGGGTGCTCCATTTCTGAAATTGGGTGATAGAAAACTTCAAAGTGATCTCACAGCAATATGTGAAATAAACACAATTCTTAAAAATGCAATGGTGGGAGCACATCATGATAGACACACAGAAATTACACCCACTGAAAGTCAATGAGACATAGCCCCTCCTTCCTTCCTAATAGGCTACATAACTGAGCAATGGTGAATATGCAGCTGTATCTTTTTAGCACAGAATTCTTTAGGCTATTTATGATGTTGTGACAACAGTGTAACCTGCCACTGATTGTGTTTGGAGAAAAATATATTTTACTTCAGTGAATTAGTTGTGTCCAGTGGATGTGATTTAAGTGCTCCAATCATTTAGTCTACAATAATGTGCTCCCACCACAGATTACAGTTTTAAAAATTGTGTTCATTTCACAGGTTTCAATGAGATTGAAAACTTGAAAACTTATCTCTGCAAATTATAGGTTTATTAATGTGTGATCATGATCTAGCAAGTTCAGCCTTTAACACTAGATAAAGACATACCTTGCCAAATATATGCGATCTTTACACTGAAATTAAACCCTCTCATTCTCTAGCAAGTACGTTACCAGGATACCAATGGATAGATCTGGTTGTCTAGTTTAATTTGATACCAAATACCTCGATTGTAAGAGGTATCATGCCCATATAAAGCTTCCGAAAGACAATGAAGCAAAACCGGAGATATGTTTTGCGGCACTAACGCGCGCAAAAGGATTAATTAATTGGCGCGTCTGAAGAATGTTTAACTTATTTTCGGCTCGAAAAAATTACCGAGGTCCGGACCTCGGTGTCCTCTATTGTAGCTACGGCCATGGTGGATATGCAGGTGGATATGCTGCCAATTAGGGCACAAGGTCACTCAGTATAGACACCTGACTGGCTGTTAAAGTGATAGCTGGGTATCATACAAGCATAGCCCGGTTGAACGAGTCTGCTAACTGCACTACATACTGCTAGCCTGACATAGCCCGACCATAATACTGCTGTTCATCCGTATTCATGGTCTGGAGGTTCTTTAACCTGGCGCGATTATACTGCCGGGGGGAGGGCATTTAGCCTGACATAGCCCGACCATAATACTGCTGTTCATCCGTATTCATGGTCTGGGGGTTCTTTAACCTGACGCGATTATACTGCGGAGGGGAGGGCATTCACTCTTGGTTTGAAACGATTGGAAAGCTCGTCTAATCAGCTTCGCTTATTGGCCGGTAGACTCTCTACCGATGTAAACACGCCCAAGAGGACCGTTCCCAGACCATGGATATGTATGAACATTCGTATTATGGGCGGGCTATGTCAGGCTAACATACTGCAGCAAGTGGAACAAAATATTTTTGGAACAACATACAGTACCAAACATGAGTGGAAATACTCACAAGCAATGTTTTACATTGACTCAAAGTCACCAAAATCCTTCAGAAATGAAAAGAAAGATTAATGGTGCCATTGATGCAATATGCTTGTTTATATTTTTGCGCTCAGTATGTTGTTCTAAATTATTTTGTTTCACTGTTATCTAGGCTAAAGTGCAGTCAGCTGGCACGTGCAACAGGGCTTGAATGATAGCAAACTATTTCAGTAACAGTGAGAATTTGTAAAATGAGAAAGACAGTATTTAATTTTCCTCAAATAGAAATGTGTTGATATGACTTATTCTTGATTATAAATGAATTATTAATAAATACTTACATTATTATAAGGCTTCATCTTAATTAGTCTAAATATCTATTAATAAATATTGTGTGGAGGGTTAGATGAGACTGTCTCTGTAATCAACTGCTGTGCACAGAGAGCTGTGGTGATACAATTGACTGTGTCGTTCCAAATCATGTTTGTGTCCAGTATCCCACTGGGATAACATAGCAAGCCAAACCTGTATCCAGTTCATGATCACAGGCCATAGCCTTTTCCCAATAAATTATTAAAGATCTTCTTTATGTTTTGTGAAGATCAAATTATAATAATAATTTGATCTTCACAAAACAAGCAAACAAATAAGGATATACACAAAAAAAGATGTCCTTCCTCATACTTTTACATTACATCCTCTTCTGCTCCTGTGAAATCACACTCCCAATAGGCTATGCCCTCGTCCTCCCAACTACACTTATATTTATCTTCTTTGTCTGTTTTTTCCTCCCTGGAAGATCTTTCATACTGCTCCTCTTGAATTCCCTCTGCTTTAAAAGTGTGCCAAAGTGGGTCTCAACCCATAAAGTGAATGAATGTTTTGAGGAATCAATCCAATAAATCCATTTACATGACAAGACGAGACGAGAATTTACTGTACATGACGGAGTCCAATTGATTTTATTTCCTTTCTCTCTCCGTCCACTGGGTGGTGCTGTCTGCGTATGAACGTCACAGCCTATGTCATCCTCGAGCTAGTGGCGTTGTTATGGGACAATCGGTCAATCAATCAATGGACACGACAAGTGAAAAGCTTGCTTGTCACATAATCACTCAAAATTAGCAATACAACAAGGAAGTCAATTTTCAGAATTATTCAAATAAATGTAGACTACAGTGTAGCCTACTATTGTGCGACACCTCAACTATTTTGCAACATGAAATGGGGCTGTGCCATTTTGTGATCTCTATGAATCTTGAAAATATAGTCGTCTCTTGAATTGGTTTGACTGAATTCTTGAGCACCTTTCTCGAGATGCTGCTGAAATTTGCTCACACAAATGAAACTACTACTCCCATGGTGCACCGCACAGCGGCGTCGGCTTTTGAGCTGTCATCCTGGCCGGAGAGGAGAAATTGGTCCAGCATCCCAGAGCCACGGAATAGGAGCAGTCCAAGGACAGAAATGCTGTGAAATCTTTCCCCGAATTTCTTGGCATTTTCAAGAAGTAGTATGCGTAAAATGGAGTGGATTTTTCCAGGATGTGCTTTCACGTAGAGATTTGTTCTGAATATCGCATGACGGTCAATCAGTGAGGTATGCCGACTAGTTTTTGCCATTGGGTTTAACGCAGAGAGGCTGCAACATGAAGAAACAGTTCAATCGAATGCGACAGCTCGCTAACCAAACGGTGGGCAGGTAAGAACATCTTCTGTCGACATTCGGAAATGCGTTGAGCTTGCTTGTGCACAGTGAACTCGCGCGGAATGCCTTCATCTTGTGTGGATTCGCCATCTATTGTGGTGTAGCCTGGTACAAATGCCTTGCATGTATCAATACAGGTTACACATTTTTAGCTCAAGTCGTGGAATCATGTAGTCAAGATGAAGGTGCTTTTTAAAAATGAAATCTTGGCACAGATGTTGATGACGAATAAAATCTGCCACGGGCTATAGACTGTCACTCGTTGATACTGTAGCTTGAAGATAGGACAAGCACAATCACTGTATTTTTGTCGGGTCAGCGAATATTTAAGATGAGAATAATTAAGCGACAAGACAAGTGCAAATGTCGCCAAGGGGTGTGGCATCTCATTCCTTAGAGATGGCCATCTGCGATATTGATCGCTCGCACGCTCTGTGGAGTAATGCATGGTGTGTGTGTGTGTGTGTGTGTGTGTGTGTGTGTGTGTGTGTGTGTGTGTGTGTGTGTGTGTGTGTGCGTGTGTGCGTGTGCGCTCCGTGTGTACCCACACTTACGTGTTTGATCGCTCGTAATAATTGAGATTCATGGTTTCATACACGTTCTCAGTGGCAACACATTACTAAGTCTGTCGTCAGACCCGGCTTGTCTCAGTGAACTCTTCTGATGCAATGCTATATTTAGGGGTAGAAATGTTGTCCTGATTTGAACATTTAATAGAAATAACCATGCAAATCGCTTTTGTTATTGCGGAATCTACAAAATTTAGTATCCAGGTGATATGTCATGACTACAGTAAGTAGCCTCTAGCTGGAGTGTATTGTGACTATGAGGTATGGTGTGGTGAGGTGAACATCACTGCTCTCCATGTCAGTTAATGCCTTAGTGAATGTTCCCATGACAACTGTGCAAATGTGTGTGTGTGTGTGTGTGTGTGTGTGTGTGTGTGTGTGTGTGTGTACTATATGTCTGTGTGTGTCTGGCTATTTGTTTGGAAAGATGGAATCTGTAAAATGTCTTGTGTGATGAATTCTGTAGCTGTGTTTGGTGATAGAGAATATGCCTATACATAATGAATAAATCATATTAATAATGAATCTTCTTATTTCCAATCAATCCTTCAATCAATTAATCAATCAATCGATCAATCAATCAGTCAATCAATACTTTATGTCAGACTCCATTCAGGGCCTGTAGCATAGTAAAGCAAGACTGCTGGCAGCTATATAGTATTAAGCTTGACTCAGCAATATTTGAGCCCTGTAAGGAGTGCCAGAGTACAAACACATCACTCTCAGGGATGATTAACATTACAAGTGTATCTCATCAGCTATTACCTACATGTCTAATAGGAGGCCTTTAATGTAGTGCTGTCAAACGATTAAAATAATTAATCTGATTAATCACAAACTTTTACAATGATTAATCGTGATTAATCACTTTTAATCGCAACTCATTTCCCTCAGTAAGAATTTGGATGCTAGGGTATGTTGGATCCTTATTTTGCCCTGTAAAGACCCTGATTCTAAATAGT
Source organism: Sardinella longiceps (assembly GCA_027497455.2). Taxonomy (NCBI): domain Eukaryota; kingdom Metazoa; phylum Chordata; class Actinopteri; order Clupeiformes; family Clupeidae; genus Sardinella; species Sardinella longiceps. The sequence continues at coordinate 19,930,720 of JAODXP020000032.1, read as the reverse complement.
TGGCCTTGTTCTTCTCTAATAGGGCAATTCCCAGCTGTCCCCTACCCCCAAGGGTTCTCCAAACCCTTGTTGGACAGTCGGGAGCTAGGCCATAATCTTTGTATAGTTTGATTTGATAGCAGAGTCATTTTCTATCTGAATTGAACATAATAAATGCCATGAAAGTGGAACCATATCCATCAGGATTAATCTGAGTTAATTTTTTTAATCTGAGTTAAATTTTTTGGATTAATCACGTGATTAATCAGTTAATTTTGACAGCACTACTTTAATGCTTTGCTTACTCTAAGCATCAATACGATACAATACATTTGTTGTTGTTTTTAGCCTCCAACTCCATGCCAAAATGACAGGTCTGCCATTATTACAGGCAGTGTCTGGTTGTTTCTACGCCCAACCATGGGGATCAATATAAATGTTATTGACTCGCCATTTTCTTACTCCCGGCCTCTTAGCAGAACGAATGGAGGAGGCCTGAAGTGGTGACTGTGTGTTGTGTGTGGTGATGGGGGAACACTTCACAGTAAATAAACAAAGCTTTGCTGACACCTCAGTCTGCTAACCATGACACAGCATATTTTTAC
>JAODXP020000032.1:19900579-19918079 GCA_027497455.2 Sardinella longiceps | reverse complement strand
AGCATACCTGTAGGGACATGGTCTTATTCTATATATCCAAAATGATTGTATCTATCTATCTATTAAGAAAGGTAGCATACCTGTAGGGACATGGCCTTGTTCTATACATCCAAAATGATTGTATCTATCTATCTATTAAGAAAGGTAGCATACCTGTAGGGACATGGCCTTGTTCTATATATCCAAAATGATTGTATCTATCTATCTATTAAGAAAGGTAGCATACCTGTAGGGACATGGCCTTGTTCTATATATCCAAAATGATTGTATCTATCTATCTATTAAGAAAGGTAGCATACCTGTAGGGACATGGCCTTGGTCTATATATCCAAAATTATTGTATCTATCTATCTAGTAAGAAGGTAGCATACCTGTAGGGACATGGCCTTGTTCTATATATCCAAAATGATTGTATCTATCTACTGTAGTGATAAGGTAGCATACCTGTAGGGATATGGCCTTGTTCTATATTATCCAAAATGATTGTATCTATCTAGTAAGAGGGTAGCATAGGCCTACCTGTAGGGATATGACCTTGTTCTATATATCCAAAATGATTGCATCTATCTATCTAGTAAGAGGGTAGCATACCTGTAGGGACATGGCCTTGTTCTATATATCCAAAATGATTGTATCTATCTACTGTAGTAATAAGGTAGCATACCTGTAGGGACATGACCTTACTCTGCAGCTGCTTTTTCACACGGCTCTCTTGCTGAACCTCTGTTGCCAGGTACTGCCAGTGCTGTGACACTCTCAGACAGCAGAGCAGGGAGGCGCTATCCAGGCGGCCTGAGGGAAACAGTCACACAGAGCCTTACATCATACAGGAGTTGGCCCGCCACCATCTTACACATGGGCTTGGGTTCACTTTCAACTTTCTCTTCTTGGACAAAAAAGAGCACCAAGTGTATTTGGCAACCACTAGTCCACTGCACTCAGTATGGAACTTTTACCCACAGTTCTATTTTCTGTTCTCATTGTCAAGGCAACCATGCATGTCATAACAATGCTGGCATTCCAGAACACTATAAATATTATGGTTCTGGTCTGGTTCTGGTCATCTTGGGTTCTAAAGTATATTTGTTATGGTGCTAGTACATAATCCAGCCAAGATTATGTAGTTTGAAGCAAGTAGCCTCCCTAAGTAGCATCCCAGTAGCCAACACACCACCACCCACCCCCTACCCCCCCCCCCCCTTCCACACACACACACACACACACACACACACACACACACACACACACACATACTCTCACATATCCCCCACACAAACACATATATGCAAGTGGCAACCATGGATTCCCAACTAGTGGACCACTGCTGAAGTGTCCTTGATCAAGGCACCTAACCCTTAACCCCACCGGACCTCGCTTTAGAACGCAGCCCACTGCAGATTTTTCCCCTGTTCTAGTGCATTCCATACATCCTTAAAGGAGAAGAGGCATGGTGCGTGTTAAGTGGTTTGTTTCTCTTGTCACTTTCACATTTACAGGCTATTAGCGAGGAGTCGTTATTGTGTTTTTGTTTCCCCTAACTGTCTCCATGGTGACCTGACTTGGTTGCCCTGGACAATAGTTAGGCCTAAACCTCCTGGGAGTAGTATGACTTGTTGTGTGTGTGTGTGTGTGTGTGTGTGTGTGTGTGTGTGTGTGTGTGTGTACAATATGTCTGTATTGATAGTAGACCTTCTACTCACACTTGTGATCACTGCAGCAATGAACGCACACACACAAACACACAGACACAAGCACACACACACACACACACACACACACACACACACACACACACAATAGATAGACAGCTAATACCTAGACATATAGACAGACAGATAGATAGAAATGTAGATATACAAGCAGACAAAAAGAGAGAGGACATTCGTTTTTACCCAGAATCCTCTTGGCGATGTGAACAGGGAGCTGTCGGATGAAGTCGCGGTGACGGCCTACTCCAGAGAAAGAGCGATAGGACTTTGGCACGACAGTGAGGGCGGGGTCAGGGTCATCTGAGCAGGTAGATTCTGATTCGGTAGATTCGGTGGCCTCTCCCTCCGCAAAGCCGGACGTTAGGCTTCCATAGCCGGCCACACTGGCATCCTTATATCTGGTATCCGCAGCTGCTCACAGTGGACACACACACACACACACACACACACACACACACACACACACACACACACACACACACACACACACACACACACACACACAGATGACAGAGAAATGAATTAACTCACTTATTCACTCACATCAAATAGCACACATCGAAAGCAACCCAAGATTAGGCCTACATTATTTTTTAAAAAGGTAGCAATATTCTGTAAAGACATGGTCATTGACGTCCAAAGTTAATCATGAAGCCAAGCCAACCAACCTTGCCCCCAATGTGACCCTAATCTCCCCACACCCCCTAGGCACTGCAGCAGTATCATCTTACTGGTCAGAGAGCCACAGCCTGTGTCCACTGTAGTCTCCATTGCGTCATCCTCATGCTCCTGGCAGTCGTATGGCAGGTCCACAGCTCCATACACAGAGCTGGCACTAATCAGCAACTCCAGATCCGGGTTCCTGTCTGAGCTGAAGGAATAGTGGGATTCTGGTATGGAGGCCAACTCTGTGGCATCCCCCTCCATGCCACCTAAGGGGCAAGGAATCAAGGAAGTTTATCTGTCACATTCATATGATTACTGTGGTGTTCATTTATTGGTGGACCTCACCTTTAATGACACAGGGGGTTATGGGATAAGACACACAGAGTGATGGGAGTGAATAAGAAGAGTGAGCAGAATGAGTTTGTGCAAGTTATGCATTGGAGTGAAATAAACAAGCCATGTTACCAGGCTAAACCAGAAGCTTGTTTCCATTCTCATGGAGTAAAACACAGACTATTACAATTACTGGTGTAAAAAATAAATAAATAAATAAATGTAGCAAAATAATGTCTGGTGTCAGCCTATTTGTGCAAGGTACTGAAGTGAGGATAAGAACGGAGATGATGTGAGATATGATGAGATTGAGATGGGTGGGTGTCAGAGAGAAAATATGTTTTATAATAGCTATAGGCCTATTAGCGCATCATCTGACGTGAGTGAGGTAAATAGGCCTATACTCTGAATAATTCTAAACCTGTATGGGCCTATGGAATGCGCCATGCGAAATAGACTATGCGGGACACAAGGTATCCCAACAATTTTTGATTATGGCTACACAACTCAGTATTTCAGCTATACAATCCCGAATCATACTTTTTTTTATAAGAGCAACGCAATTGCCTCAGCAATGCCTGCTCTTGAAGTTTGTAGGGCAACTCATTTTCACTATTTAATTGATAGTGGCATTAGGCTACGCAAAATGTGGGCGGGTCGGTTGTAAACGACTGTAGCCTATCTCAATACAGTGTATGATGAAAAAACAGATGGCTAGAGTAGAGAGAATAGCCTAATTCTCACCTGATCTGAAAGTGAGCGCATCTCTTTTTTCTCTGACAAGCAGAACATGCGCCAGATTTCCAAGGATGAGAAGGAGTTCCGTGTCGCACAGAGATAAAATCCCCATAAGGTAGTTTGACTTTATCCAGTTCGAGGTGTAGCGGAACCAGTCCCATGTCTCAGTTATCCGATCTCTCAGTATCTTGGGGTTCAGAGCTCGACTTGAATTACAGTGGGATGCGTCTCCAGACAGACCTGGTTTTAGCCGAGACCTTGCGTAAGTGACATCCTTTCCCTTGGTCACGTTCAACAAATTCCTTATGTTTTTGAGAATGCCGGAGTTTTCGCATCGAGCGAGAAGACCACAGAGGAACTTTCTTTTTGCTAATCCCCCTGCTTTTAAAAACCATTCTGTGGTCTGTAAGAATTTTGAAGAAAGAACACAAGACTGGCAGTTTCCACAGCTGAACCCAGAATCTATAACTTTATCTTCGCAGGGCCAGTCGAAGCCGACAAAATCCGCCTTGCCCCCTAAATTCCTCATGCGTGAAATGTATGTTTGCCCAATCACTAAGCTAAATATTTTTAATGTATAGGCTAGGCCGCAAAATATGGCAGGCTACAGCATGCAACACAATTCAGAAGTATTTTCTGTAGCCTAATTTCCAAAGGCTATGAGACTCGCGTCTTGGCCAGGTAGTCTTGTTTGAAATCTTTCGCTTCCTAGATGGAGTTTTCCAACGTTGCTATGCAACAAGTAGTCTAACTAATCAAGATCAGAGAGCTTTGAAACAACCGGAGCGCACATGATGTCAGATAAATAAATCTGACCATGAGATAATCGTCATAAAAGTAAGCAAGAGTTCAGATGCAAAAGCCACTAAAATCCATTTGCAATAGTAGGCCTAAAGTTAGCCTTCTATCAAACACTGAATCAGAGTAAGGTTTGCCTGCTTCAGTTCAGTCGGGCCTATCACATTTTTATATTTTTGTTTGTAGGCCTATTTTATATTGATAATGATATATGATAAATGTCAGAAAAAGACAAGCTATTTTTTAAAAGCCACTAAAATCCATTTGCAATAGTAGGCCTAAAGTTAGCCTTCTATCAAACACTGAATCAGAGTAAGGTTTGCCTGCTTCAGTTCAGTCGGGCCTATCACATTTTTATATTTTTGTTTGTAGGCCTATTTTATATTGATAATGATATATGATAAATGTCAGAGAAAGACAAGCTATTTTTTTTGTTTATTAACATCAGGGTTTAGCCTACTTTTTAAAGGCCTACCTACACTTAGGCCTACCTACACTTGTTTATAGTCAAAAGCATTCAAAGATGATTACCTAAAGCACATTCTTCACAATTTGCATTTGAATGGGACAAGTCAGACGTTGCAACTGCCCCCGGGCATGGGGACAGTTAGCCTACAACATGGTTCAGGTATGCGACAGGTAAATAATACAACTTACAGTAGGCCTATTAATATTAATATGAAAAAAATAGACTAATAATATTTCAATGTAATTTAATTGACATAGAGTATGTGCCTAAACATAGGCTATAGGCTACATGTCTACATGATAAACCCAGGGACAGGACCTTTTTTCTCACTCATTTTTGAATCCGATATTTGGTGGCATCTGCAGGAGCCTATCTCAGACTTTTGAATTTGCGATAAGTATCAACAGACAGTCAGTCTGTTTTACCATAATTTGTGCAATCATTGCTGTTTCATTACCACGTCTCAACCAAATGTTAGCCAACTATGCCAACAGAACCATCAGCGAAGAACTATGCCAACACTGTGTCATCATCTTTGCAGATAGCCACCTCCAGTTCTGTTTGTGTCAGTTTTATCAAGGGTCAACACATGTTTTGAAAGCAGTTCTTAAAATGGCACGTTCACTCACTCCCACGTCTCTCCCCATCTCAATCCTCATCACTGTATGCCTACGCCAAAAGCCTGTTGTAGTCATAGTCATAGTCATAGTCATGTTTATTTATATAGCACAATTTAAAACAACCAAGGCTTGACCAAAGTGCTAAAAAAAAAGTAATAATAATAGTAGAAGACAAAAAATTAATAAAAAACACATATACAAAATAAAATACAATAGAGAGAGAAAAGAAAGCTAAAATAATATGTACATACAGCCTATAAAATTACATACTTCATTTAAAAGCCATTAATAGCATATCACTAACTCTAAATGTTACTGGTAGCCATTTCTAGGGATCACACCCTAGCCTGGGCCCACCTATACTTCCTGCCGCTGCATGAAATATTGTATGGCCAAGGGGCTGGGAGGGCAATTTCCTCAACTCTCGAGCCGAAGAAAAATCAGGACTCAATGAGAAACAAGCAGGCTGAAGGAGGCGAGCTTTCGATGACTCTGTCCAGCTCTCTCCCATAACATTGCTAAAAATTTGATAGCATTTGATAGACGTTTAAATTAATCCTGACTGGAGTTCCCAGGCAATGCTGGTTTTGCCAGACAACAGTTAATTTTTGAACGTGGCGGTCGTGCAAGCCAGGCTAAGCACACCCATCAATTTGGTGGATTGGGCAGCAAGCATCTTATTGAAAGCTGATTACTTCGCTTCAGTTTTTGTGTGCCCTCCCCCATCCCCCTAAACAACCCAACGTGTTTCTTCAGTGTCAATCGACTAACAAACATTGAGCACCTGTGCAGTGTTAATTTGATATGTTTGATTGCCCGGTGTCAGTTAGGTTAGGTAAAGTGTTGTGTAGGCCTGCCTGCCTTTGCTCAGCATTCAGCGATACATTCGGAATTAAATCTGGTATTAATAACCACGCACATCATACAAGTTTATCTGCTGCTTTGCATTTATTAGAACTGACGAACTCTTCCGGTGCATCCCATAATTCCTTTCCACTTGACATGGTAACCATGGACACAACAATAAGTTTTCTATGGGCTGGGTGGGACAAAATGCTGCCGGGGACACTATGCCATTTTGGCTGTAAAACTAGTGGACTACCTGCATAAAAGGCTTTTTTTTCTTGCACTTGTTGGAACATGCTGATAGCAAAAAGTTAGCCATGCCAAATTGTCATCATTTCAGCCTAAAAACATGTTCGCTCTTTGATAATATATCATTTTCACCAAATTAGATGTTTCCCTTCATTGTTCTGCAAAACAGTTTCATAATCCCTTGTGTGTGTGCCTGTTTGCAAAATGTGATACTCATAATGTGAGTCTCTCTCTGTGTGAGTCTCTCTCTGTGTGAGTCTCTCTCTGTGTGTGTGTGTGTGTGTGTGTGTGTGTGTGTGTGTGTGTGTGTGTGTGTGTGTGCAGGCATGGACTGGCCATAGGGCATACAGGGCAATGCCCGGTGGGCCGACAGTCATTTTTGGGCCGAGGCTGTCATTTACTCATAATTTTCATAAAGGATATTGGGCTAGTTTAATTCAATCTCTCATATTCATGCAATATGTCCAACTTACAGTGTTATTTTAGCTAGCCACGATGAATAAAATCATGGTTGGCCGCCATGGCCAAAAATGCCTGGGCCATTTTTTGGTCCCAGTCCGGCCCTGTGTGTGTGTGTGTGTGTGTGTGTGTGTGTGTGTGTCTGTCTGTCTGTCTTCTGTCTTAAAAAAGAAAATGTCATCATTTGTGGTGAGAGCAATACAGAAGATTTCCAGTGTAGTAAGTCTTGCAAATCTGTCAAATCATGCACAAGCACATGCACACACACACACACACACACACACACACACACACACACACACACACACACAGACACACACACACACATCCATTCTTTCCATGCCCACCCCACCCTGACATTTTTGGGGGAGTTAACCAGACTTGCCATCTATATTTAGTAGCCATCTTCCTGGTTAAATTATCATTGATGCTTCCTTGTCTTGTGAAAATCATCTATCAAAATGCTCCTCAAGGGCCTTAGTTTGATCATTTGTAAGTAGTGTAAAATGTTTTGAACGATTTTAATCACAATTCGTAAATTATGACATTAAATGCAGAAATGAATAGATTGTAACCTCAATATTTTAGATTATGCTATTATTTTTTAGATTTTGGAAATTTGGGAATTGGTTTTGGACATTTCCATTTCACTTCTATCACAACTAGCTTAAAACTAGCTTGTAGCCATTATCTTGCTATAATATTGTGAATTAATGTATTTGCTGATGACATGTGGGATAAACTACTGTACAATCTTCTGGTGTTTGTCTAAAAAATTGATGAGGTTTGTTCCATGTCTTCTGCGACTCCATTTAAGGAAACAAATGAAGCAATGTGATTCAATTTTGCTGATCTTTTTTCACCTTTTTCAGTGTTTGCCAGTTGTTCCGGCTTGTCAATTGAACTTGAACGAGGTATGTGAAATTACTTTTATTTTAACATCAATACTTGGGAGCTATAGACACCTTGATGTGAAAAGTTCTCACACCAAGTTTCCTTGATTAAACATTGGGCCACATGCAAACTGTATTGAAAAGAAATCCATTTTAAAAGATAAAGCAGTTTAAAACAGCGATGATTTGCCACTTACAGAGTCAGTGGTGGCGTGTGAACATAAAACTATGACCATCGACTGTGGTAAGAAAATGTAACATCAGATTTTTATTTATTTATTTATCTCTTTGAACCTTACGCAACCCACTTTGACAATATATTTTTCACAGGACAAGATGTCATAAAAATTCTCAGCAGTAATTATGGACGAACAGACAAGAAAACTTGTATAGCAGGACGCCCAAAAAATCAAATTCAGAAAACTGACTGCCTGCAGCCAAAAGCTTTGACGAAAATGACGAAGAGGTGATTTGTCTTGTATAAATAATTTTACAGTGAGAAGTGATATAATGTTTATGTACATTTAATTTACATACAATTATGCAAATGTAGTAGGCCTATATTGTGGCAAAATTGGTAAATATCTTTACTCACCCACAGATTTCATTAATATTCTCTAAAGAATGTTTAGTGCTCGCCTGCAATTGAATATCGAAATTGTATTCATTCCAAGGTGCAACAAAAAGACACGGTGCTCTGTGCGTGCATCAAACTCTGTATTCTCTGATCCATGTTATGGCACTTTTAAATATTTGGAGGTGACCTACGCTTGTCTTCCAGCAGGTACTGTATATCCAATTAACAATCATGAGATTTGTCATAGGCCATTCTCATTTGTTATGTTTACCCACTCTCAATTTTTTTCCCCTTTGGTCCCCCCAGAGAGGCCCATTCCTGTTTTCCACCCAGAGAGTAGCATTACATGTGAACACTCAGTTGGTACCATTTCCTGCGGTAAGTATCCTTTTCTCTATCAATGCTGATAGGGTCGTAGCAACAGGACAGGCAAACCAGGCAATAGCATGGGGCCCCACGCTGAAAGCGCCCCCCAAGATTGACTGTTTAATCAGTTTAGTAGGTGAAAAAAACACCATGAAAAAAAATGACTTTAAACTGGAGTTAGACAACTGTACAATACAAATACTTATATATATATATAAGATGCTTGAAGATTATAACAATGTGGTTCATGTATTTATGGGGGGTGAAGGACCCCCATGTCCTGTTTGCTTTGGGCCCCTAAGTACCTTGAAATGGCCCTGAATGCTGACACATGTTCCATTGCACCATGGTCTTGCAGTGATCCATTTCTTTACATTTGCAGATGGTGTTATTCGGATAATCGATGCCAATTATGGGCGGCGAGATACATGCACCTGCTCCGATGGCCGCCCAAGTTCTCAGACATCTAACGTGAACTGCATCAGTCAGACCTCCAGGGCAAAGGTGTTTGAAATGTAAGACTGAAGGAGTAGTTTATCATCATCATCATCATTATTATTATTATTATTATTATTATTATTATTATTATTATTAAGGGTTTGAAATGTAGAGAGTGAAGGAGTAGTTCCTGCATTATGATGATAGCCTACTACATTAAAATAGAGAAATATGTCTTTCAGATGTTTTGTTTCTCAGCTGTTTTATTATTGTTATTATTATTGTTGTTGTTGTTGTTGTTGTTGTTTCATTACTTTTTTATTATTATCAAGGAAGTTTCACTGATAAGGTGACTAATCTTAAATATTTCACAGGTGTGATGGTAAAAAATCATGTGACTTGCCATCCAATAATAGAGTGTTTGGAGACCCATGCGGTACAACATACAAATACCTAAATGTGTCTTATACCTGTATGCCTTGCGGTGAGTATTCTATATGCTTGCATTTGATCATGGTGATTTTTTTATTCCTTATACATTTATGACTTATCAACTTCATCTGACTCCACAGGATTTTGACATCTCGTAATGAAGCCACAATTCTGCCTTTGCACAAGAGCCTGAAGATTTAAGACAATACATGATGCTGTTGTCGTGAAAAAGATGTTAAATGTAGGTAGGCATGTGAGAAGTAGGCAGAGGATACTTTCATATTCCCCGATGCTATTACAATATATTCTCTTTTTTTTTAATGTTTCCTTTTAAGCAGTTTTTTTTAAAAATGATCAAAAGCAGCACTGAAACATTATAACGAATAAATTGAGCTTTGAAAACTATAAGCAAGCAAACTATAAGCAACAGTATTTTTATTTCTGCAACTAATCATTAAATCTAATAAAGATATTAACAATGACGCAAACAAGCACAATCATTTGTGAACTTGTCTTGTGAATTCAGGAAACTGATAGTGTTTGGAACTAGCATGAAATCACTGTATGACCACATTACACAACAAAACAAGACAAATATATAAGCAAACATTTCATTAACCTTATAGGCTACTTTTGTTGTGTACCATCTCATATGCCCTAATTACGGTTTACCACTATGAAAATAAATATTATAGGCTATAAAAAGGTGTCTTATAGGGTAGTGATACTAATTTATTTAGAGTTGAAAGACTGCAACATAGAGGTGAAAATTGACTACACATACAGCAACATACTGGATATAAATTTGATGCCATTCTGGCCTCAATCTTATGTAGGTCTAGATAGAGGTTAGAACAGGGGTTTCAACTGGTTCAGTCCTTGGGACCATCATTCTGACTAAGAATAGAAGTAATCGGCAGTGCGGGGATGGTATAAACAAAGACATTGCAACAAATTATAGCCAGCAACCACCATATTTACCCATATGCAGAGAGTTCATTCTTATACGGAATTATTTCTCAAGTTTTCAAAAATCAATTCCAACAACTCTAATCCCACTTTAAGTTGTAACTGAAACTAGTCACAGACCATCTGCAATGTTGTCTTGGGCCACTAGGGGGCATGGGCCACCCTTTAAAAACCCATGGTAGAGCATTCCTATGGAAGGCTGGTCATCTTGATGCCCATTAGTACCCTTATTTATACAGCATGTCGCCATCCTGCATCGCCAGTGCCCAGTGGCGGCTCCAGAAATGTTTCCTCAGGGTGGCAGAGGAGGGGCACAGGTTCCAGGAGGGGGTGGAGATGCATGGATAGGCTATTATTTCATCCGCAACCACATCACAAAACCCATCATCTGTCCCACAGCCGTTTGCATGGCAGTGCCTGCCTGGATGTACAGTAACTAGCTGAATATATGATATCCCCAGGGACTACAGGTGCAGATTAGCAATTGCTGTCATAACCTGGCCCGAGACAAATTTTCCTGTATCTCAGGTTAAATATTAATTTGGGCATCGTCCCTGTTTCAAATAAATTGATTTCTTTTCCTTGAAATAATTAAAGGACCACTGATAAAATGATAATAGCAAAATATAAATAAACTTAGCCATGAAACAAAAATAAGAAGTCTTTACTGTGAAGCTGCAGTTACAGCCAGATGAAAGTGCATTTGACTAAAAGCTAACATTTGCCAAATGCATAAGAATTACCTGTCGTCAAGTATTGTAGTCAAGTATCTCTGTGTGTCAATAAATGTGCTTTAAAATCAGTTAAAAAAGTAGCACACGAGCAAACTGGTCATTTTTGTTTTGGCTCAGCAGTAAAGTTGGTGAAATGTCACATATTCTAGGCTCTCAGCCCTTGGTTTATGGATTTTTGGACTAAGTGCCATAACTAAAACAAAAATCAAAGACTAAAAAGAAACATATCAAGATTAAAAAAAATCATATCACAACAGTTTAAAACAACAGTGCAAGAAAGTAACCCATGACCATATTGCAATGAACAAAACACAATGAAGACATCATAAGAGAATCCTAATTCGTAGGTTCAATTTAAGGAATAATAAAGTATATTTGGAATATGGTATAGAAAGAAAAAAAAAGGTTAAAGCTTTCAAAAGTTATCTGCCTTACTGTAACATATACTGTAGGCTTCATCAAAATTAACCTGAGGATCTATAGGCCACATTTTCCCTCTCACTTTTGGGTCAAACTGTTTTGGTGGCACCACCAGGAGCCTAACTTTCACACACTTTTTTGAATTTGAGATAAGCAACAATTTGTCATGACAGGATTTCAGTTACTTTAAACCTCAACTACCCTATTCAGCTCTGTTGTGGTCCAAGAGAGGACAAAAGATGCAACGCAATTTGCCATTGTTTGTGCTGTTTCATTACCACGTCTCAGCCAAATGTTCATGCGGTGATCGTCTAAGGCGCAAACAGCAGACACCTAGTCTTACAGTATAAACCACAGTTCCAGCTGTGTCATCACAACTTTGCAGACAGCTACTATCACTTCTGTTTGCATCAGTTTTATGAAGGGAAAACAAGTGTTTTGAAAGCAGTTCAACACTCACTCAATGTGTTGGCTACAGGGCACAAGGTCAGAGGCAGAAGTAGTCTCTCTGTGATGCCTTTTCCTAAAGAGACGCCATTAACTCACATGTTAATGATGGGCTGTGGTTGCATATTTTACAGTAATATTTATTAAAAAGTCACATTTGGCCATCTGTGACACCTGGACATTTCTGATTATTTACTGAGAAAGCTTTACACAAGAGTTTACACAAAAGAGTTACACAACTTTCCTTTCTCTAAGGAATGAGGATGACACTCCCTTCTAGGCACTAGTGTGCATGTGCGTGCGTGTGTGTGTGTGTGTGTGTGTGTGTGTGTGTGTGTGTGTGTGTGTGTGTGTGTGTATTGCACCAGAGATTAAAAAAAAAAAAGCATGTGCGTGTGGTGCATCTCAGTGTGTGTGTGTGTGTGTGCGTGTGTGTGCGTGCAGTTTTGCTCAATTTAGTACATAAACGTACTACTTTTTACAGGATTTTGTGTTTGTGATTCTCAGTTCTCAGATGTGTACAAAATTAGTGTTTTTCTTTTCACAAAATCAGGAAATCAGCAAATTTGAAAGCCATCAACCATAGTGTCTGCTGTCTCTCAGATGGACGGTGACCTGGAAAGGTTTAGGTGCTTGTGTGCCTCCAAACTCTAAGCTGTAGTCAGGAACTCCCCTTTCCTCTGGCCAGACCAATCGGAAGCGGCGAAGCAATGTGACCAGGATGAGAAAGAGTTCCATGCGAGCAAGGCCCTCCCCCAGACACATCCGTGACCCTATGTAAAAAAAAAAAAAAAAACAGATTATGAGCATTGAGAAAAGATGGTGAGATGAAATATTTACCGTCTATTCTTTTTTATTTGAAATCTAATAAATCAATTAATTTGGCAGATTCTGTGTCAGTCCAATTGTGCAGAGTGCAATTCATTTTTCCCCCTGGATTTTTTATTTCTATTTTCTGCACCTGTGGAAGAAACTCTTCATCTATACTGTATATACCTGTAGCCCAGGTAATCAGATATACCCTACCTGCAGAGAAGGGCATGAAGGCCTCAGGTTTAACAAACTCTCCACTGTCGTTAAGGAAGTTGTCTGGGTTAAAGCCCTGAGTGGACTTCCATTGGCCCTCCTCACGGAGTGCAGAGGACAGGAATGGAATGATCATTGTGCCCTGGGGATAGGGAGAGAAGGCAAGCCCTTAGTCAGATTGAAGTTGCTAGTTTTTCTGTTTAGCATGTTACAGTTTATTCTGCTTGATTAGGCCTAATTTTTGAAACCTTTGACTATTTTCTTGCAAAACTCTTCACACAACTCTTCACATAAATCACAAAACCTTTCACCCAATTTGCAAAACATCATAGATTATTTGCAAAAGCAAACACTTTTTGCTAAACTGTTAACACTTTTTTTCAAAAAGGTATTTTTCTACATGACAGTATACACAACCCATGAAATTAGTTAGCACACAAAGCTCCAACTGAACACTGACAGCAAGAATGGAAAAATTATTTGCCATTTGCTTACTCTGTGTGCAGGGCAGGGCAGTTTTTAATATCCTATAACTTTGTAATATACTGTTTATGTAATGCATATGCACAGGTACCCAAACGTGTGCTATTGCCCACAACATAGAGATTCATAGAGGTTGGATCAAAAGTACAATATAACTTTTTTTTTTTTTTTTTTTAAAGTTTCTGTAGATTGCATTTCCCCATGATATGTGGAATATCTTTAAATTAAGATCCCCGCAAGTAATTTAACAGAGACATTTCCATTAGCATTACCCAGAAACAGCATTACAGTAGATGTTGCTAGAGCATCACCTTGGGAAGGTTATATCCTTGGATGTGTGTTTCGATGGTTGTTGTGTGAAACATGCTGAGGGGAACAGTGTCAGCTATTCTTTGACATTCGTGGATCACAGCCTGGATGTAGGGCATTCGTTGGCGGTCCTCAAAGCAAACCTGCCCTCGAGAGCCCAGCACTTCCTCAATCTCCTGGTAGCAGCGTTCTGCAGAGACCACAAACACATACAAAACTGTTAAATTGTTGACTGGATAAACTATCATTGCATTTTCATCAACTTGCAGTAGACATGTTGTTAGTACCAGACAGTCCCACATAACCTACTACATCTGTTGTCTTTTATTTATCATTAAGATTGATTGTTTCGTTTGGTGGAGGTGGAACTGTAGACTCTGTAGGCTCTCATTGGCCTAGAATTCTATACGTACCCTAGCAGTATCAAATTGATTTGCTCAGCAATTATGTCTAGACATCAACAATTGAGAACCGTTGTAGTCACCATTTAGTGGTGTTTAGCCAATCACAATGCTCTAAGTGGGCAAGGAGTTGTTGGTCGGGCTTTGCATTTGAATCAGCTTGTTTACTGCTCTGATTGGTCATAGCCAGAGCCATGGAAAGCGCTCTCTTCCACTGTGAGGATCTATCCATCATGACCAGACTATACATTATGTTGTAGTCTGGCTTGTCAGGCTAACCCAGTTTTTCTCAAACATGTGGCGGGCCCCACTAGTGGGGCACTGACACATGACAGGTGTGGCACGAGACATCTCTTTGTGATCGACCAACGGACCAATTATATATAGTTAGTTACTTAGTTGTATGCCTTATTTTTAACTTTGTTGCACATTTGGAGTTTTGAGAAACGCTTGCAAGTTTGCAATCTGCTTGCAATGTACTGTTGCTAAGTTTGATTGACAATAAAGTTCGCTGTGACTTTGACTTCTCTGTCAGACTACTTGCGGAGTAAGTATGGTTTTATTTGCTAATTGCTTTGATGAGCTGTTCAAAATAAATTTAGCTTTGACTTTACAAAGAAAAAGGTGGGGCGTGAAAATTCTTTGCCTTCCAAAGTGGGGAATGACAGATAAAGTTTGAGAACCACTGGGCAAACCTGGTTCCAAAAACATTCTTGCTAACCAACAAGTTAGCAACTTTATTGGTTGAAATGTAATTTCCCATTGGCAACTAATTAAGTTGCTAACTGGTTAGCATCTATGCTTTTGAGAAACGGACACCAGCCCTCTCTGGTAATACCTTGTATGTGGGGATGGGTGATGAGGTAGAGGGTTGCTGTATTGTATATATATATGTTTGAGTCGTACCCTGTATGTGCGGATGGGTGGTGAGGTAGAGGGTTGCTGTCCTCAGGGTGTTGGAGGTGGTGTCAGTCCCAGCAATCATCAGGTCAAACAACAGGGCTAGCAGTTGACTGTCTTCAAAGGTGGTGCCTTTGTCTTTCCTCTAAACACACACACACACACACACACACACACACACACACACACACACACACACACACACACACACACACACACATACATACATACAGAGACAAACACACACACTCTCACACAGACATACACACACACACACACACACACACACACACACACACCATGTTGTAAGTATAAACGTGTCTAATATGTTAGTAGGTTTGGTTATCATTTGCCTCATCATGCTGTTCCCATAAACTCACTCTCTCCAGTTCATCCAGATAGCAGTCGATCAGATCTCGAGGCTGGCCTTCCACCCATGAGGACTTGTGTTCAGCTACTGCTTTGCGTATATGACCCTGGATGTAGTCGTGCACATCAAACGCCCGCTTCCACGGCAGTGGCAAACTTCTTAGTAATGGAACAATCTCATAAATCTGGATGAAGAGATAATGAGAAAACAGCTTACAAAAACAGCATATTTAACAAAAAAAATAAAGAAGTTAATTACGGTAAAGTGTAACCAATTGATTTCATTTAAATTTAATTCCAACTGGTTCTGTAAGGCAACAAAAGACTTTTGGAAGGAATTTGATCATACTATTGCCCAGGGTTCAAAGATCAATTTCGTGAGTTCCTCGATCATGAGGATGAGGTTCTTGAAGTAGGGGTCGTGGTATTCAAATCGAGATCCAAATATAACGGAACAGATGATGTCAGAGGCCGCAAAGTGGAAAAGGTGTTGAGGATCCATGGACTTCCCTGAGAGAGAGAGAGAGAGAGAGAGAGAGAGAGAGAGAGAGAGAGAGAGAGAGAGAGAGAGTGATTGTTTGTGTGTATGTGTTGTGTGTGTGTGTGTGTGTGTGTGTGTGTGTGTGTGTGTGTGTGTGTGTGTGTGAGGGAGGTAATATAAATAAAGAATAACTGTAAAAATGGCAATGATTGCATAAACATACGGTAGATATTTACCTACAGAAACAGATTGTATTATACTGCCCCCTAGTGGACTTATTCTGTAAATCCTACACTTTGCACCAGGATTTGACATTACCTACTTTTTTTCAGTCAGCTGTATGTTTATATTTCTGTTACATACCTGCATGTTTCTCCACCTCCGCACAAATGTATCGCGTCTCTTCTAGAATCTTCTCCTCCATAGAACGCTTCCCCATCCCAAAGTTCCGCAGTGTGGTCAGGGCAAAGCGTCGGTGCTCCTGCCAGGCCGGACCATAGTTAGCCAGAACAACGCCTAGAAACATACACAAACACACACACACACACACACACACACACACACACACACACACACACACACACACACACACACACACACATTAATGGCTCCAGTTGAATTTGGGCCACAGGGTATGGGCATATTCGTGTTTGAAATACAGTAGTCACTGCACAAATAATTCATGTGTGTGTGTGTGTGTGTTGTGTGTGTGTGTATGTGTGTGTGTTACCTTTGCTATGAGTGATATGGCTGACCAGCATGTGATCTGGCCGTCCTGCAAATTCGGTGGCTTTGGAGACAAGACCCTCCCTAATGGCCTTCTGATTGCCCAATACCACTGCAGGACGAGAACCAAAATACAGACTATAGACAGGACCATAGCGCTCTGCCAGCTGTACACACACACACACACACACACACACACACACACAGGCAAACCAGAAAGAGAGAGAGACAGAGAAGTTCAGATTAACATTATATTAAATACAATAGCTTTCATTCAAGTAAAATCAATTGCCTATAGTCAAATGTCAAAGAATATTATATGTTTTAAGTGAAGGCAAAATAATTTAAGTTCAGCAATATATCTATATTCTTAACTTAATTAATTTGGTGTTAGAGAATTAAAGAAGTGGAATTCCAATTATGTTTTATTGCATGTGTTAAATTGCTATGTGATCAGATCATTCACATTTAACCCTTGTATTATGTTAAGACTTTGCACCCTCTCAAGGTGTTGGGGTCTGCTGGCTTCCTATAAAAGTCTTACATTGTCCTCCTATGAGGTTCCTTTAGTTTTTGGTTATAGAATTTTTGGGTTCCTTTCTGTGTTGCATGTGTTTATGGGTCAATTTGACCAAACACCTT
>JAODXP020000032.1:19873079-19895579 GCA_027497455.2 Sardinella longiceps | reverse complement strand
ATGTGCTATTTCAGCATGAGGTCATTAATGACAAACAAAATTCATGTTAATTCCTAATGATTCATTAGACATTCAGAGATAAAGTAATGCATAATTCATGTACCCTTACTATAAAATGCTACCGATATTTCTGATGTTGTTTTTTTTTTACAAAAACTCCTCAACTGAAGTTTGTTGTTGTTGTTGTTGTTGTTGTTGTTGAAAGCGTACCCTGTATGTGAGGATGGGTCATGAGGTAGAGTGTTGCTGTCCGCAGGGTGCTGGAGGTGGTCTCAGTCCCCGCCACCAGCAGGTCAAACAGCGTGGATGCCAGCTGGCTATCATCAAATGTAGTTCCTTTATCTGCCCTCTGAAACACACACATACAGACCTCTCATGACTACAAAGTTGCATGTAGTACATACTGTATTTTAAATTCTGAACTACAGACTATGAGGTAGTAGCTACTGTATTGTTTATTCTTGACTTTCAGGAAGTAGATATTGTACTGTATTAATTAAGGGAATTATCCGGACTTGCAGCCCTGCTGTTTCACATTGCTAAGTGCTATCGATAGCTGTGAGAATGACCAAATTTCGTGTAATGTAGACCAAGATGGCGAAACGGCAGCTAATGGTACAGAAGCGGGCATATCAAAACAAAACCTAATCGTTAGCATTGCCTGCTCTTTTGCTATTTCCAGAGAGGATTCAAGCGGAGCGAGAGGCTCCAACGGTCATTTAGTTCCGGGTTCTACTTTCGCAAGGGGAGGGGGACAATCCCCCTGTATGCAGACCAGCGTCAGGCTCCGTTACATTGAAGTCAATGAGAGATGTGTGGGATATTACCAATAAACTGGTCATAATGTCTTTTTGGAGTCATTGAGGATTTTTTGGATGTGTATCTCATATTGTACAACTTCCTATCATTATTTCAAGCCTAGTAACGTAAGTTGTTACAGTTCGTATTTGTAGCAGATGAAGTTTAATTCAGGTTAGGCAGCTGCATTTTACTACAAGTTGTTAGCGAGCTAACGCTAGCGAGCTACCTAACGTAATTTTATTAAATTGAGAAGTGGTGTTTCATTGAATGACAACCAGCTGGGTAATGTTACTGAGATTAGTTTAAGTTGACAGACCAAAAATAAACAAAGATTACTGCCAAATGTCACTTTTAAGCGAGCTCCAACATGGTTCACTTCTAGTTAGCATATAGCTATGTTACTTGCCATTCACTTGAACTTACTAGTCCGTTAGCATGCTAACTAAGTTCGTGGACATATCAAACTGTTTGCCAAAGCCACAAAATTTAATTTATTGGTATCATGAATGGTTACAGACAATATTATGGCGCATGGAATTATATTAATATTATTTCTTAATTTATTAAAATAAAAAGTTAATGTTGTGACGCTATGTGACACGCCTACTTATGCAGACCGGAATTGTTCACGTTTGCTCCCATAGTAACGTATTATGTTGGCTTATCTTGGCCACTGTTTAAAGATCTTTGCTATTTCAGTCTGCGATGCACAGACAATCTTCACAGACATAGGCCTATTAGTAAAGTCTGAAGTGTAAAGACAGGACTAATGATATTGAAATATACTCTCTCATAATTCCCCAATTAAATACTTACTTTCTCCATCTCATCCAGGTAGCTGTCAATGAGGTCTCTAGGCTGCCCGGCAACCCATGACTCTTTGTGCTCAGTCACCTCTTTGAGTATGTGGCTCTTGATCTGGCCGATTAAAGCATAGGCCTGTCTTATGAAAGGCAAGGGCAAATACTGTATAAATGGAGCTATTTCATAGAGCTGCAACAGAAGACGGGAGAAGTGTTAGAAATGAACTGAGGTGAGCAGCAAGAAAATACAAGTAATCAAACAAACAAATATCAATAAACAAATAAATATCAAGTTATGAATATGCGGTGGCACACATTTAAAGGTATATTATAAAACGTGGCAGAAAATGTTTGAGGTTTAACAATGTTTAGGGGTTGTGTTAAGGACAGGATTGAAAATATACATAGTTAGCTGTTCTGCAGGGGAAATTCTAAATGAGCCAAATAGCTGACACAGGAACAATTGCCTTAATTTCGGTGACAATCATTCTATTTCATCTAACCCAGAAAAGGGGCTAAAAGTTTTAAATACTGGAATATACCTTAAATGTAATATATAATGCATTTATATTTGCGAAGCCACCAGCGAATGTTCAACAATTGAGTAAATATCCATTTCAATATCAACATAAGGTACAAAAGATAAAATTTACCATTGCCCAAGGCTCAATGGCTAATTTTGATGCTTTATCAATAAAGATGATGATATTCTTGAAGTATTGGTCGTTGTAGTCAAAGCGTGATCCAAAAATCACAGAACAAATGATGTCACACGCAGCATAGTGGAAGAGATACTGAGGATCCATAGACTTCCCTGAGAGTGAGACAGAGAAAGAGGCAAGATCATACGTGAGAAACAGGCTGGGCTACTCCTAGGAAACTAAAGCCGTCCGCACACTGGCTCCGACACAGTGCTGAGCATTCCTCTTCCAACATACTATTCCCTTGTTTTCAATGCAGCCCCGTACACCAGCGCCAAACTCTTCCGCCGTCAATTGTGTTATGATTGAGGTCTATTTTGATGGAGCCGTCCATTGACATTCATGTTGATTCCTTAGGCTAATGAACTGGGTTCATTGCTAAATAGTCGAATTCGACAGTGCTCCGCAATGCTGTCAGAGCCGGTGTGCAGACGGCTTAAAGGAAAGTACCAGAGTGAATTCAAGTCCTGTTGAAAGAGCTTGCTAAATGTGCTAGTTAGCGAGTGGAACAAAACAATTTGGTACAGCACAGACCGAACAGGCACTTTACACTGAATCAATGGGACCTGGCTGTTGGAAACCGAAAGTAAGATCTGAGGGTACATTGACTCAATATAAAGTGTTTCGCGTTCGTGTTAGGTCTATGCTGTTCGAAATTCTTTCATTTCATGCAAAATATATTGCTGTTAGAAGGCTTGTGCAGCAGGGATATGCTTGAATTCACTCCGGTATATTGCTTTAAACCAGAGACACTTATATAGGAGGAGACAAATCACTTCAGAAGTCCTCCCATTGAAATGCACTACGGCCGTTAGTAACGCAAAGATGGCAGAGTAGAGAAACTGGAAGTCCTGCCTTACGGTGGAAATAGCCAATCGCGTTGCTGAACGCTGTATGACTGACGGTTAGCTTTTTAGCTTTTTAGCTCCGTCACTATGGTGATAGCCATGCCGCGATTGTCAGCGCAGGCGCAGTAAGCAATTTGCCAGGGTTTTTTTTAGCTTTGTTTTAGCGTCTGTCTGGTAGATTTTGGCACTGTTCAACTCAGATTTAAACAAGGATTCACACCATATACTTTTTAAGTCCATATTGTAACAATGAGGATTGTTAGGTTATGTTCCCATAGGGAAGCATTAGGGTGAGACACCACCTAGAGAGTGCTAGGATGGCACATGTGTACTCTTGCTCCTATGTTTAATAAAGTTCCAAGTAAGCAATACATTGCTTTAACCGTCCATTCTGTATAGTTAGGAAACAGAACAGAATGAAACATGGTGGCAGCGGTCGTGAAACGACTGAAGAGAGTTTGCCGTGCCGTGAGTGAAATACCGCTAGTCTAGCCCGAGCGGGTGACCTGAGTCTGCGGGGCCGAACTTTGAAGTGCCGCGGGTGATATCGTGATGGAGGGTCTCAAGCCGCCTGCAACACTCTGTCTGGATTCGACCAACTTGGCGAAAACGTGGAAGAGTTGGAAGGAGGAGTTTACCCTATATATGGACCTCACGATACCCGATGCAGATGAGACAACGAAAGTTAAGTTGTTCAACTACCTCCTTGGAGAGAGAGGGAGAGAACTTTTAACTACGCTGGTAAGCGGCAACGTTACTACATCGGCAAAGACGACGGTGAATTCGATGCTAACACTGTTTGATAAGCATTGTGATCCTCAATTAAATGAGACGGTTGAAAGATACCGATTTTTTGTCAGAGACCAGGGACAAGATGAAAATATCGACAGATATGTCACAGATTTAAGAGTATTGGCCAGCACATGTAATTTTGGCGTGATAAAAGACTCGCTAATAAGGGACCGCATTGTGTGTGGCACAAATAACCCTTCTTTGAGAGAAAGACTGTTAAGAGAACAAAACTTAACACTGGATAGGTGTATGCAAATATGCAGAGCCGCTGAGCTATCAAGAGAGAATAGCAAAACCATACAAGGAAAAACTGTGGAGGAGATACATGCAATGAAACAGAATCCAATGAAAAAGGATGAGATTAACTGCAAATTTCGTGCCAACACACATGAGAAAAACAAACAGAAATGTCCAGCTTTTGGAAAAACATGTAAGAAATGTGGGAAAGAAAACCACTTTGCTGCTAAATGCAAAACTAAATTAGAGAAAAAGGGTGAAAAGAAAGAGAATGCTGTCAAGAAAGGCAGAGCTGTACACACGATTTCAGAGTCAAGTGAATCGTGTGAGGACATTATGACTGTGACATGTGTTGAGGAAAACCAAGAGACTGTCAATCAAGTGGAAGAGACACACAGCAAGAGTCAACATCTCTTTGCTGGTATGATGTTGGACAAAAAGCGTGTGAACTTTCAGATAGATTGTGGGGCTACCTGCAATGTCATCCCGATACAGCTATTGAACACAAACACACAGCTGGATAACACTGAGAAAGTACTAGTCATGTACAACAAAAGCAGATTACGCCCACTTGGAAAATGTAAAGTCAAATTGAGAAACCCGAGAAATGATAAACTGTACAGACTGGAGTTTCAAGTCGTGGACCAGGAGGACATGATTCCTTTGCTAGGCAGAAAGGCCAGTGAAGCCATGAAACTGATCAGGGTGCAGTATGAGAACATTTTGGCGATTGACAGTATTGTGAAAACTCAGTGTCCAGACAAAATGCCTGGTAGCAAAGAACGACCAATGAACATGAACCAAATAAAGACTGAATTTGGAGATGTTTTCACAGGCGTTGGCTGCCTAGAAGGCGAGTACAACATTGAAATTGACAAAAGTGTGACACCAGTGAAACTGCCCAAACGCAGAGTGCCCGTCGCAATGATGGCACCTCTCAAAGAGGAGCTCATGGATCTTGAAAACAAGAAAATCATTGCACCCGTGGAACGGAGCACTGACTGGATAAGCAGTATGGTGTCTGTGACCAAACCGAATGGAAAGACTAGGATCTGCATAGACCCTAAACCGTTGAACAGAGCATTGAAGAGGAGCCATTTCCCGCTTCCCACCATTGATGACGTCCTGCCAGGACTCTCAAAGGCCAAGGTATTCACTGTTTGCGATGTAAAACATGGATTTTGGCATGTCAAACTGGATGAGGAGTCCAGTTATCTCACCACGTTTGCAACCCCGTTCGGACGGTTCCGGTGGCTCAGGATGCCAATGGGTATCAGCCCGGCCCCTGAGGTCTTCCAGAGGAAGCTCATGCAGGCGCTAGAGGGCTTACCAGGGGTGTATGTCATCGCTGATGATATACTGATCATTGGTGAGGGTGACACGCAGGAGGAAGCGGACAAGGACCATGACAGAAATTTAAGAGGTTTGCTAGAGAGATGCAGACAAAGAGACATTAAACTCAACGCTGAGAAGTTTAAGCTGAGGAGGGAGTCTGTTCCCTACATTGGACACCTGCTGACTGCAGAAGGCCTCCGCATTGATCCGGAAAAGGTGCGGGCAGTGCGGGACCTGCCGAGGCCTACTGATGTAAAGGGTGTACAGAGACTCGTAGGTATGTTAAATTACCTCTCCAAGTTTTGTGTACATCTTTCTGAGGACTGTGAAGTTTTGAGACAACTTACACATAAAGACAGCATGTGGGAGTGGACAGAGGTTCACGAGACAGCTTTGAAAAGACTGAAAGACAAAATAACAAATGCACCACTGCTCAAGTACTATGACCAGGCTGAGGAGTTAACCCTTCAATGTGACGCCTCAGAGACTGGTCTGGGAGCAACTTTGACACAAAAAGGTAAACCAGTAGCATTTGCGAGCAGGGCATTGACTCACACAGAAAGGGGCTATGCCCAGATAGAGAAAGAATGCTTAGCCATAGTGTTCGGAATGGAAAAGTTTCATCAGTACACGTATGGTAGGCCGTTGACTGTCCAGAGTGACCATAAACCACTTGAGAATATTGTGAGAAAGCCACTGCTTAGCGCGCCAAAGAGGTTGCAAAGAATGCTACTCAGACTGCAGAAATATGACATTACTGTTATCTATGTGCCTGGACGAGACATGCTTCTAGCTGACACGCTGAGCAGGGCTTACTTACCTGACACCTATCAGGGGGACACAGAGGCAGAGATAGAGACTGTTAACATGGTTTCATACTTGCCCATCTCTGCAATAAGACTGTCAGCCATCCGTGATGCAACAAAGGAGGACACAAAGTTGCAGGACGTGATTAAGTTCATTTGCTCAGGTTGGCCACAGAACAAAAGAGACATTGCACTTAACATTCAACACTATGCTGCGTTCCAGGATGAGCTGAGCTTTCAGGATGGCATAGTGTTCAGGGGAGAAAGAGCCATTATTCCTGACTCACTGAGAGCTGACCTAACCCAGCGCATACACTCATCACATCTGGGAGTGGAAGGTTGCCTCAGACGGGCTCGTGAGAGTGTGTACTGGCAAGGGATGTATGAGCAGATAAAGACTTTTATTTCAAAATGTGACATCTGCAGGTCAGTTGACCCCAAACAACAAAGAGAGACATTGCAGCCCCATGATATTGCTTACAGACCTTGGGCCAGGGTAGGGACTGATCTATTTTCTTGGCACAACAAGGACTACCTTGTAACAGTGGACTATTATTCAAACTTTTTTGAAGTTGATTATTTACCAGACACTAAAAGTACCACTGTGATACACAAACTGAAAGCACACTTTGCGCGTCAGGGGATTCCAGATGTGCTCATTTCGGATAACGGGCCACAATATTCTTCTCATGAGTTTGCAATGTTCAGCCAAAAGTGGGAATTTGAACACAGAACGTCGTCACCTGGATATCCGCAAAGTAATGGCAAGGCGGAATCTGCCGTCAAAACAGCAAAGCGTCTGATGCAGAAAGCTGCAGCTGCCGGTCAGGATCCGTACTTGGCCCTACTGGACCATCGCAACACACCTAGCCAAGGGCTAACCACAAGTCCAGCTCAGAGGCTTCTCAGTAGAAGAACACGGACTCTTCTTCCTACTACTGAGACACTGTTGGAGCCTAAAGTGACAAACAACAAACAGGGACTGATCAACAACAGACAAAGACAGGAGAAATACTACAATCGCACAGCGAAGGACTTGGACAGTCTCAAACCAGGGGACAGTGTTCGAGTTCAACCGTTTGAGCCTTGTAAAACATGGAAGACTGCCACAGTGATTAAACCTGTGAGTCCCAGATCGTATGAGGTGGAGCTGGAGTCTGGAAGTGTCCTGAGGAGAAACCGACGCCATCTCAGGCACAACTACTGTCCATCATCTGCACCTACACAGTCGGACACTCACACAGGGACTGTGGTAATGGCTAAACAGAGCCACAGTAGTGACCAGCAAACTGTCACTACCAGGTGTGGTCGTCAAGTTAGGACGCCTGCCTATTTGAAGGATTATACAAAGTGAGATTGTTATGTATGATTGTTACATGATTTACTGTTTTTGGTTGAAAGTCCTGGTTATACTGTAAATGATGTGTGATAAGGTTACATGAGTTATTGATTGCACAGTTCAGGTTACAGTGAATGTATTGGCATGAATAATTTTCTACTAAGATGCATTTGGTGTTAATGTCCAGGTGGATTTATAATTTAGTTTATGAGATCAAAACATGCACTTTTTGAAGTATAAGTATGTTTGTATCTGAATGTGGTAAGAACAATGTTTATTTTGTTTACAAAGAAAAGATACAACTTGTGAAAAAAAAAAAAAAAAAAAAAGAGAAAGGATGTAACAATGAGGATTGTTAGGTTATGTTCCCATAGGGAAGCATTAGGGTGAGACACCACCTAGAGAGTGCTAGGATGGCACATGTGTACTCTTGCTCCTATGTTTAATAAAGTTCCAAGTAAGCAATACATTGCTTTAACCGTCCATTCTGTATAGTTAGGAAACAGAACAGAATGAAACACATATGACCAGCCAATCTGTACTTACGGACATTTCCCCATTCATTTTGGAGGGTCTGGTCTTGTTAAGCCCAAATAGCTGCCCGAAGGCATATCCAATATGGCGGCTGAGCGATGTGACTTGCCTTAGAAGGACTTTGTTTAAACCTAGGTATGGCCTAAGCAATACTGTACCTCAGTTGTGGCCAAACTATGGCAAAGGGGCCAGCTCTCTTGCACCTTTGGTCAACCTGCTGCCTCTGCCTAATGTATCTAATACCCCTGTCACACTTACTGTATAAGTTAAACAAAGTACAGGGTAATTACTGAAATACCCCACTGCTACACCCTAACATGGATATGTGGGCTGTAAAATAAAGCCACACATCCAACCCTGACTTTTCTATTAAGTAAAAAACAAGTAGCCTTGGTTTTTACTTAAGCAAATAAGTCAACTTTACTTAAGTAATTATTTCAATTCCGAACAAATGTAGCAATTTGTATTGTAGGCCGTAAAATTAACTTGCATTTGTTCCTGCTTTTTCTACAGCTACATCATATGCTACATCTGCAACGTATTTATCTCTTGATAAATACAATATTAGACATAAGATTCTAGTTACGCAATTCTTACCCACTTCTTACTCAGTAATTCACAGGCTATAATCTAAAGCGTTACGGTGATTTGCTTACAGCATTAGTGCTAGAGTTAAATAGTGCAACGGTGTGAACTTCTACAGAGCCACCATCGAAAGTGTCCTTACAGGGAACATAACTGGTATGGTAACAGCACGCAGAAAGACTGCAAAGCCTTGCAAAGGGTGGTGAAGTCTGCAGAACGTACCATCAGAACCATGCTACCCCACCCACAGGACATCTATGCCAGGAGGTGTCAGTCCAGAGCCAATAAATCATCAGAGATCCAAATCATCCTAACCATAGCCTCTTCTCTGTGCTAAGATCTGGGAAAAATTACCAGTGCCTGAAAGCCAGAACAGAGAGACTGAGGAAAAGTTTTTATCCTCAGTTTATCCGTATCTTGAATGGAAACCACAAGGCATTATAATTTCTTGAATAGAGCTACATTTATGTTTTCTTAATTTATTTTTATACATAATATATTTCAACAATACAAGAATAGTCATTGGAGTCAGTAGACTAAGCATTTCACTGCACATTGTACATTTGATCGTGTAAGTGCACAGTTAGTTCATTTCAAGCAGTTAGAGGGACTTGACTTGAACTTAACAACATTTACCACCAACTTTGTTTTGTATCAATGAAATCTTATCTTTTCTTAACTTCATTATTTCCATAGCAGCACACTTTGGCAGCCACATTATCTCTTAAATGTGTTGTTATCACAAAATGTGACCCATATTCAGGTGTGGGCAAAGTCCGCCTTGTTTGGTAAGCTATATCCTGTACTGTGAAGTTACCTGCATTTTTCTCCAGTTCCACGCAAATGTGTCGGGTCTCTTCCAGAATCTTCTCCTCCATAGAACGCTTCCCCATCCCAAAGTTCCGCAGTGTGGTCAGGGCAAAGCGCCGGTGCTCCTGCCAGGCTGGACCATAGTCGGCTAGGATCACACCTACAGTGCAAGCACATCCACAGTAAACCTCACTCAAAAGACGGCTTGAAACGGACACAATTCGCGTTATTCACCTGGCGGCCATTTTGACGTAATTTGACGCTTGAGGTGTACAAAAGTACGAAAGAGGTGTACGGAAGTAAACAGTTCCACCGAAGTGCCTGCTCTTTTGGGAAACGGTGGAAAGTCTGCCCACGGTATGATTTTTTCCTCTTTGAGGATGTGCATTTCGGCACACAACAGTGAGGCGCCATGACAGCTGGCTGTGTAGCAACGGTGTAGGCCTAGCCGAGTGTAGCCTACCCCTGAAGTGTACCCCTCAACGTCTTTAGAACGTTCCGGGTGAATAAGGCGAATAGGAAGGAGAAGGAGATCAGATGCAAAACCACGTCCATTTGTGATTCATTTTACATACATATATTTATATAATTTTAATACGCTTTATTCTCAGTCCAAATTCCATTGGATTGTTTTATTTTTACACACATTCAAATTGCACACATTCAAATTGCAGTATGACAGGCATTATTTAGAACTTTGGATATCATTATAAAACTCTAGTTTTAAGAATCACACAAGCAGTGGAAAACACATAGGCTCACTGTGTGTGTGTGTGTGTGTGTGTGTGTGTGTGTGTGTGTGTGTGTGTGTGTGCGTGTGTGCGTGTGTTTGTGTGTGCATATACTGTATGTGTTGCCTTGCCTTTGCATTCAATGATATGACAAACCAGCATGTGATTTGGTCGTCCTGCAAAGTCCGTAGCTTTGGTAACCAGAGCCTCCTTGATGACCTTCTGACCAACCAGCACCACCGCAGGACGAGAACCAATATACAGACTGTAGACAGGACCATAGCGCTCTGCCAGCTGCACACACACACACACACACACACACACACACACACACACACACACACACACACACACACACACACACACACATAGAGTTCAGCTGAGTTCAATTGAGATGTGTTCATCCTGGTTCAGCTGAGTTCACAGTGCACATTGTGCAGGCCAACGGGACCACAGTGTACACACACACAAGCACACACACACACACACACACACACACTGATGTCACATGTGAGGTCAAAGTGAGGTGCACCATGTAGCTGTCCATGCAGTGTCAACGTAACACACACACACACACACACACACACACACACACACACACACACACACACACACACACACACACACAGTGTGGTTTTCTTACCCATTCCCATCTTGGAAAATGGGACACTGACGTAGAAGTTCAAGAAAACAAATTGGGTTAATTTTGTATGTTTTTTCTTAATAGGGATAAAAAAAGAATGTGTGTGATGTTGCTATTGTCATTTGAGGAACTGTCATATTTATCATAACTATTATGAGTTGTTAGCTTCTCAGTCTGCATTTGTAGTTGCCCTCAACCTCCACTGTGATTTTTACCTCTGCCAAGGAAGTTTTGTTTGTACTGGAATTTATTTGTCCGTTTGTTTGGCAAAAGTTACTCATGGATTCTTATGAGATTTTTTACCAGAAGTGTGTCTTTGAATTTGTGGTATAAATTTGGTCATTGGTGCAGCATTACTTCCTACAGTGAGTGATTTTATTCATTAAAATGACCCAAGGTGAACTTGATACACAGGGCAAAAAGGAGCCTCCCATTCTGGCACGCAGTAGACTTGGAGCTGTGCCAACTGCCTCCCTGTCAACATTATTATGTAACAACAGCCAGGCAGTGAAATTAGACAAGAAGTGAGGATTCTATTTGCCTGGACTTTAATTTCTCAATGAAGATTGAGGACTGAACCAACCACCCTAAACCATATCAGATATACCAACAAATAACACTAAGAACACTATATTAGCTTTTAATGACATACACATGTACATACAGTACCTACAATATGCATAACAAGTGTGTGGAGATGTAAAGGACGTGTTTGTGTGTGTGTGTGTGTGTGTGTGTGTGTGTGTGTGTGTGTGTGTGTGTGTGTGCGTGCGTGCGTGCGTGTGTGTGTGTGTGGGAGAGAGAGAGAGAGAGAGAGAGAGAGAGAGAGAGAGAGAGAGTGTTACCTTGTTGAAACTCTTGAGTGGGTCCTGTGGGTTGATCTCTAGTAGGTTTCCTAGCAGAGGAAGTGCTGTTGGTCCAGGAGGGAAATTCTTGGGTCTTCTCACCCTGAAGAGGAGGAAGACTCCAAACAACAACAAGAGCACGGAGATCAACATGGTGACTGCGTGTGTGTGTGTGTAAATGGCTCAAGACAGGCAGAAAGGCACCATGAACTGTGTTCTGACAGAGAGAGAGAGAGAGAGGGGGAAGAGCGAGGGAGTAGTGTATGTTTGTGCATGTGAGATTGCTATCGATGACTAAGCAACTCCTTTGTCTTTCTCTACTACACTAGTAAAGGATTTGGGATGTGTGTGTGTGTGTGTGTGTGTGTGATAGTATTTGAGAGTCTTAAAAGGGTGTGTCAGGAAAGCAGAACTCCTTTTTAAATGCGCAGTATACACAGCAATGGGGCACATTTGTAATAGTTGCCATGGTTTCTGGGTTGAATAGAGGACACACACACACATACACACACACACCACACAAACACACACATTTTCTTGGAAAAGAGGCCACTGTCTCAACGTGTCTGTCCATTTAAATCAAGGGCTAAATAAATAAATAAATAAAGCACCCACACATGCATTCCTTATTTTCCCTTGGCTGAAACACATTGCTTCTCTAATGTATTACTAGTGCACTTTATATATTTATAATAAGTTGTTGGAAGTCTATGTGTCTGTTGGAAGTCTGTAAAGCTCACTGAATTTGCTTGCCTGTCTGAACAAAAGTTTATTTCAAGGACAGCAGGCTATTTATTATGACAAGCAGATGGATGTTATGGCAATTTTATTTTTTATTCATTCAATTCTTGTTGTTTCAACAACTGACTCAATAAATAAACACAAAAAGACCTACCATAAACATGTTGTGACTTTTAATTGTTTTTATGTCACTTATTAGCAAATAATCACTCAGATACATGTAGGCATTTTTCATGCATTTTTATTGAACAATGTGTTAAACATTTTACAAGGCTGTTTATCATTAACTATCATCAGTAACATAAATCAGAAACTTTTCTAGATACAATATATATGAACAGGATATACACGAGGGATGAAGTTCAGCACTAAACAATACAACAGCATATTTACAAAATATTAAAATAGGATGTCTTTGAATGTACAGTAATTCATTCATATGAGGATTTCTTCAATTGCTTTACAACAGCAAGTTTTCTCCATCAGTTGACCCCTTCCCTGAGGTGGACAGCTACCTGGAAAGGTTTAGGAGCCTGAGTGCCTCCAAACACCATGCTGTAGTCAGGAACGCCCTCCTTCTCTGGCCAGACCAATCGGAAGCGCCGCAGCAATGTGACCAGGATGAGGAAGAGTTCCATGCGGGCAAGCCCCTCCCCTAAACACACTCGAGGGCCTGTGTTTACAAATAGTAAAGGGTGCGGATAAGGCATTGAGAAACAATTCATGACTCATGATTATTTACCAATCGAAAGATCTACAAATAGAATAGGGTAAGGATAAGGCATTGATAATCAATAAAGCCTGTGTTTACAAATAATGAAGGTTACGGATAAGGATTCAACGATCAATCAAACGATGGGTTATAAACCATCAGTGATGAGTCATCCAAATTCTTACCGGAGGAAATTAATTGTGATTAAAGGTGATTAATTATGATTAATCATGGCAAAAATTTGTGATTAATCAGATTTTTTTATTATTATTATTATTGTTTGACAGCACTCGTAATGACATATTTCTGTTACCTGCGCCGAAGGGTAAGAAGGCCTCAGGTTTGACAAATTCTCCCATCTCATTCAGGAAGTGCTCTGGGTTAAAGCCATGAGGAGAACTCCACTGGGCCTTTTCATGCAGCGCTGAGGACAGGAGAGGAACGATCATTGTGCCCTGGAAAAGAGAGAGAGAGAGAGAGAGAGAGAGAGAGAGAGAGAGAGGAGAGTGCCCATCAACCATACTAGAACGTCACAGCCCGGCACTGTTCTATTCTGAAGCTGTGTGTGTGTGTGTGTGTGTTACCTTGGGGATACTGTAGCCTTGGACGTGTGTGTCAGTGGTGGTAGAATGGAACACACACAAGGGCACTGTGTCGGCTAGTCTTTGGGATTCGTGGATCACAGCCTGGATGTAGGGCATTCGTTGGCGGTCCTCAAAGCAAACCTGCCCACGAGAACCCAGCACTTCCTCAATCTCCTGGTAGCAGCGTTCTGCATAGTGAAACACACACACACACACACACACACACACACACACACACACACACACACAAACACTCAGGTTCAGAATGGCTATATTACATGCTTACTTAAGATAACAACAAAAAAATGTACCAGTGTTTGAACTTGTACCCTGTATGTGGGGATGGGTGGTGAGGTAGAGGGTGGCTGTATTGTACAGTATATATACATATATATGTTTGAGTCATACCCTGTATGTGGGGATGGGTGGTGAGGTAGAGGGTGGCTGTCCTCAGGGTGTTGGAGGTGGTGTCAGTTCCAGCTGCAAACAGGTCAAATAAAATGGCTACCAGCTGGCTGTCATCAAAGGTGGTGCCTTTATCCCTTTTCTAAAAATAACAAACAAAAACGTACACAAAGTAGGGTTTAAAAAATAAATATTATTTTTCAAATGCTAGTCGTCATCATTAACTGATTGTGTTGTTGATCAGTCTGTAGATATTTCATTCAGCATTGAGTGGTCTTTTGAGCCTTCAATGCCATCTTGCATGCAGCACTCCCCATAATACCACCAACCCCCTCCCAAATCTTGGGTCATATGGGTTCTATGGCTTCTATCAGAGAAACTTGTATAGGAGGAGACCAATCACTTCAGAAGTCCTCCCAGTGAAATGCATTACAGCTTCTATGCTTCTATGCCCCAGTAACACCGAAAATGACTCAAAACTGAACAGCTGACAGAAGTTCTTTTGTATACAATCAGATGACCAAATCAAATCAAGAGGGTTTTACTTTCTGTTCAATCACAAAGATTCTATCATCCATTCTGAAAGCACTTCCTGGAAGGTGTCGCTGAGGACTCATGAGAGACCATTGAGTTATTTACAGTAAACCTACATTATTTAGGCGTGGTAATTGTGATTTGCTTCGTCACGTACCTTCTCCATCTCGTCCAGATAGCAGTCGATGAAGTCTCTGGGCTGGCCAGGGCACCAGGAGTCTCTGTGCTCAGTGATGACCTTCTGGATGTGGCTCTTTAGTCGCCGGGTCAGGTCAAACCCCCGATGGAAGGGGAGAGGGAAACTTCTTATGAATGGGGCGATTTCATAGATCTGTGTCAGGAGATTACAGGATATAAGACATCAGTGCTGTTATAACTGACAAGTGGGCAACCCTAAGTTTAGATAAGAAGATGAATTTAATGTTTTAAATAAATATAGAAATATGAGTCTCTTTACAAATAGTATGCCAAACTATGTTATCCTAAAAAATGAGTAGGCCTACCATTGCCCAAGGATCTATGACCAATTTAGTCCACTCCACAATCATGACGATGAGCTCTTGGAAGTAAGTGTTGTCATAGTCAAATCGAGACCCAAATATAATCGAACAGATAATGTCTGAAGCAGCATAGTGGAAAAGATACTGAGGATCCATACACTTCCCTGCAGTGGTAAAAAGAAACACAAAGTGTTTGACACAGAGAAAGCCCAACCTTTTCATAAGCTTCTGTAAGTTATTTGGAGCAAGTATTTGCAAGAGCAAATAAGGCAGTACAATATAATTAATAAAACAGCAGAAAATCAGACGTCATATCAAAGTTTTTAAGGAAAGATCACAACTGTAGCCTAATGGACAAAAGTTAAATTAAGAGTCCAAAAATCAGTGAATGTGAAACGCGTTCACTAAATAAATTCAGCAAAATTCAGTGTGCCGTGATTTTTACATTTTTGGATTTCACTAAGAAGCTGGATATCATATCTCCAGCTCTTGGGAATTGTAAGGCTATACATAGGGACTCTTATATCTTTTAAATTAAGCAGCATGCCCCCCC
This sequence comes from Sardinella longiceps, assembly GCA_027497455.2. Lineage (NCBI taxonomy): Eukaryota > Metazoa > Chordata > Actinopteri > Clupeiformes > Clupeidae > Sardinella > Sardinella longiceps. The sequence continues at coordinate 19,879,740 of JAODXP020000032.1, read as the reverse complement.
TTTGCGTACCTGCCTGTTTCTCTAGCTCGGCACAGACATGTTGGGTCTCCTCTAGAATCTTCTGTTCCATGGTGTGTTTCCCCATCCCAAAGTTCCGGAGTGTTGACAGGGCAAAGCGCCGGTGCTCTTGCCAACCCGGGCCGTAGTCTGCCAAGATCACACCTAAAAGGACAAGAAAAACACACATGATGTACAGCACACACACCAACATATTTGGTAACACTTTGCGGTAAGGGTACATGAATCATCATGAATTCATGCATGATTTCATTCGTGATTCATTCGTGATTCATGCATTACTTCATCTCTGAATATCTAATGACTCATCAGGTATTAACATGAATTCATTGTTTATCATTAATGGCCTCCTGCTGAAATAGCAGACGATCTTAAGCATTAATTACTCTGGGTACATCATCATGAGTCATGACTAATTACACATCATCATGATGTTTTTGTTCAAAAGAATTTGATATAATTTGATATAATAAAAGTACTTATTTAGCCTACTTTGGCCTAGTCATACGCCATACGTCAACTAAATTTTACCAATTTAACCATGTCAACACTTTAGTTGAGGGGGCACAAACATGATGAATTCATCATGATCATGCTAATAATCATGACTCATGCTAATTAATCATGACTCATGATGATGTACCCAGAGTAACTAATACTTAAGATCATGTGCTACTTCAGCAGGAGGTCATTAATGACAAACAATGAATTCTTGTTAATTCAGAGATGAAGTAATGCATGAATCATAAATTTATCATGAATGATTTCATGCATGAATTCATGATAATTCATGTACCCTTACCGCAAAGTGTTACCACATATTTGAAGCCCTCTAATCAGGACTAGTTCTAACCTTTTCGCTGTCCTAGGCCAGCTTTCAGTTTTGACCCCTCATTTCCAGAAATACAAGTGAAAAACTCAATATAAAAGTAAAACATGTATTGCCATGCTCCCCTTGATATTTGGTGCTCTATAGGCGATCGCCGACTTTGTCGAAGTCCAAAACCAGTCCTGCCTCTATCGTAGAATGGTGTTTAAAGGAATCATAACTGTGTGTGTGTGTGTGTGTGTGTGTGTGTGTGTGTGTGTGTGTGTGTGTGTGTGTGTGTGTGTGTGTGTGTGTGTGTGTGTTGCCTTGCCTTTGCATTGTGTGAGATGCGAGATAAGCATGTGATGTGGCCGTCCTGCAAACTCCGTGGCTTTGGACACCAGGCCCTCTCTGATAGCCTTTTGACCGGCCAACACCACTACAGGTCGAGAGCCAACATAGAGGCTGAATACTGGACCATAGCGCTCTGCCAACTAAACACACACACACAGAGAGAGAGAGAGAGAAAGAGAGAGAGAGAGAGAGAGAGAGAGAGAGAGAGAGAGAGAGAGAGATCGGCTTGATATTCTAATCAACAATATTACTATTCGCATGTCAGAACTTTGAACCCACCATACAAATGCTAATACTGATTTTCATTTTGTGCAAACCAGACCAAATGCCCTAAATCCCAGCTGTTGTTTACAATAAATATGATGGGTTTCTTCTAGCCTACTATGTCTGCTACTTCCCTTTCAAAAGAAAACATTTGCAATTCCCCACAAAAATCATAACACAATGTACAGCGTGCGTGTATGTTGGGTGTGTGTGTGTGTGTGTGTGTGTGTGTGTGTGTGTGTGTGTGTGTGTGTGTGTGTTACCTTGTGGAAACTCTTGAGTGGGTCGTGTGTGCTGATCTCTAGCAGGTTTCCCAGCAGAGGAAGTGCTGTTGGTCCAGGAGGTAAATTCTTGGGTCTTCTCACCCTGAAGAGGAGGAAGAGGAGGAAGACTCCAAACCACAACAGGAGCACAGAGATCAACATGGTAGCTCTCTCTCTCTGTGTGTGTGTGTGTGTGTGTGTGTGTGTGTGTGTGTGTGTGTGTGTGTGTGTGTGTGTGTGTGTGTGTGGTGTGTGGAAAGCCCCTCCACTTGTTGTACCCTACAGATATGTGCAAAATAATAGAGTAGAAGTGATGAAGTGGACAGCGCTTCGCTCCTACAAGTGTAGATATAGAGGACGCAGAGAGGGGAGGGAGAGAGGGGAGGAGACAGTGCGAGGGAGTGTGTGTGTGTGTGTGTGTGTGTGTGTGTGTGTGTGTGTGTGTGTGTGTGTGTTCTAGACAAACATTGATGAGTTAGCAATACTTTATCAAGGCACTTCTAAAAGCTTGATGATATTTTTCCCCTCAACTGTGCATTCCAGACTGCACTGCCTGAAAGGCACTACCTTAACATTAACCCTAACCCCAGGCATTGACTGACCATAGAGCATACAGGGCAATGCCTAGAGGGACTGTCATAATCTCATTCCCCTCATACATCGGCAGCAGGGTTTGGAAAAAAAAAAAAAATAGAGCATAACAGTTAGCTACAGTATGCTGTTGCTTTGAGTCCATGCAGTGTTTGTTATTTGCAGAGCAGTCGTGCCCAGACTGGTGTTCCATAGAGAGAGATTGAGAGGCAGGCCAGGGTATTGGCAACAATACCTACAGTAAAGTATCAGTGGACTCTGGATTGACATTTATCTCATTTAGATTACACTGTGTATAAGGATCATACAGAGCACCTCATAAAGAGCACTTTCTAAATTTTGCATCCAAACATTTTCAGATTCAATTCAAATTGTAATATATTTTATTGTGTTTTTATATATGTATTTATTTATTTATCCATTTATGTTTTATCTATTATATTTGTTATTATTTTTATCTCGAATCAAACCACTTAAAACCTACAGACAAATAACTACAGTATAGAGTGCTATTACAGTGCCTGTTGTAGTTCTGCAGTTTCCAGTACAATAAAGACAATCAAGGACATAGACTAACATACTATGTGTATACCTGCAGAATGTAGGTTAGGAAGACCATTGGATTGTACACAGGACCTTTACGTTACTGTTTATAAGGAAAGGAGAGCAAGTTAAATACTTACTCGTTACTTGGGTCTAGTGAATGTCCTGTTACTCACACAGATGCCCCATGTCAGAAACATCACTCTACATCAGATGCTTTACATTACAGTATTTACGCTATCAGGTGCATACTGTAGACATTGGTATAATTATTAAGTACATTACGCGCATCTGGTGATGAAAAGAGTACTGAGATTAATAACGAAGCAATGCGTCGTGAGATAAAGTCCGCACACCGAGTTGCTCCCATATAAACTATCTGTAACTTGACGTTGCAGGATCACCGGTGCTGCACTAGAGTAGACCAAATTCATTTTGAGAGAAACATGAGTGTGCCTCAGACTATCATCCTTACTCACTACAAATCGAACAATAACTTAACAACACATTGGATTTCTATAGGCAGCAACTGTAATCTAAGACACCCGATAGCGTTTAACAGTTGACAGGGGACCTCACTGAGCCACCACCAGTGTGTAGCTACCCACCACTAACCAGGTGCATGGTCGCTAGTTGCCCCAACACTGTTAAGAACGAGCTGAATAACTTCAATGCCTTTTCTCTCAGCAGGTGGCTCTGATGAGCTATAGATAAATATACATTTATTGCATATATTTAATATGACAGCTCAGAAAGTGTGTTCTTAAATGCTGTCTGCTACACCGCTTTGAAACCGACTCCGCCTACCTCCCACTCCAGCACCACAAACTGATACCTGTTTTGTGTGATTGTGACTGTGTAGATTGAGAAATCTATAAATCAGTCCATAACCCGTTGATCCAAGGCCGTAATCATGGTCATGATCGACCAGGGCTCAATCCAAGGGCTGCTATCAGCTAATCTTGAAAATGTACTTCAATAGGGTACATCTAGATGACATCAATGTGATTGGTCTGACTCAACCTTGGAAAAAGACCAACCAATACAGTACGTACATTATTATCAATGATTAACATCATGATTTGTGATAGACCACTCTATCAACTCTCTTGAATACTAAATTTTAAAACGTTTGTGTACAAATTGTGGCCTGAACTAGGCCTGAATGACCAAAGCTTACATAATTCAGTCAGGGAAAGATTTTATTGAAAGGTGGAACTGTTTGGTGAAGGATGTAACTTGAAGCATAAAAAGAGGGAGAGGTGAGTTTGTGTTATGAAATAGAGCTGGCAAAAATGTGTAATCACCTTACCATATCAATGTTTTTTTGAAACATAGCTAAATCAAACTGCAAGGATATATGAAGGAGATCCAACCAGGTAATGAATGAGTAACAGCCTTCAAAGTGTCCTGATTTACAGACTTGTGGTAAATTCATGGTGTGTGTGTGTGTGTGTGTGTGTGTGTGTGTGTGTGTGTGTGTGTGTGTGTGTGTGTGTGTGTTAGTATAACATGTTGGCCTGTGGTTCACACAGCAGATTCTGTAATTCAGGATACCCTACTGAACTCCTGCAGACAAACATATTTGCTCCACAAACAAGGCCTATAAAAGCAAGCCCACTGTATGAGAAGCTATTAGTTGTAGGTCTCTCTCATTTGGACCCTAACATGGAAAGGTTTTAGTGCTTGTGTAGCCCCAAACACCATGCTGTAGTCAGGAACACCCATTTCCTCTGGCCAAACCAATCGGAAGCGGCGCAGCAACGGGACCAGGATGAGAAAAAGTTCCATACGCGCTAGCGCCTCCCCTGGACACATCCGGGAACCTAAGAGAATCAGAGTTAGTCAGTGTGCCTTTGTTACTGACATCATATATTATCAGTCTCAGTGCTGGTCAATTGATTAGAAAGCATCAAAAATTCATTGAAATTTAAAGTTTCAATTTATATAAAAAGTTAGCCTGGTTGTAACCAGCCCCTCTTTGTCTATGTTTCACTTCGTGTGAGGGTCTGGGATTCCAGCTATTGAGAAATGATTGCTTGCTGGAGGTGTTTTAAATAAAAGAAAATTGGATCAGCCTTTGCATCCTAAGTGAACAAGGCCAATAGCCCATAATCCCAGACGGTACTGATGCACGGGCCGGCCCGAGCCCGGCGGGTCCCTCGGGCTAGCCCGCGGGCCGGGTTGGGTCGGGCCATTATTTTCATAAGAATCCACGGGTTGCGGTCGGGTCGGGTCAGATCACAGACAGTCATAATTACAACGTTAAAATCACACGCACATCCGAGACAGCAGAATGCCAATTGACAGCGCCTGCACCTGTGTGTTTGCTCTCTCTCCCTCTGCGCACGGCACCAATGCTGAAGGCAACCGAATGCAAGCAAACAGGCAGCGTCTAGCCTACTCATGTGAAGCGCTCTCTCGCTCTCTCTCTCGCTCAAGACAGCAAACCTAAAAGAGAACCAAGCTGTCTAAATATTTTGCTAAATGGTGATGGACATCGATCGTTGAACATTGACAAAAAGCACACACTGCTGACAACAACCGAACCACATAGCCTATGGCTACACAAATTACTTTGTGCCCTAATCATACACAATTTAAAGGTAACCGCAAAGTCAGATTGACCAGTTACCGTAGGGTACATGAACTCATTTTCAAACTTCATTTTCTTACCTTAAAATTCTGCCTTAGAATATTTCGTATTCACTGCTATTAAATCCATATAGTCACTGAAATCCAATATCCAATATCCAATATCTTAGATTCTGTCAGCGCGCTGCCTATGGCGACCCCACCACTATCAAAGTGATGAGCGCAGACAAGTCGTCCGGCATTCCAAAACACGAACATCGACAATCATGCTAAATTCATAGGCTATGGCATGCACCGAGCTTGAGTGTCTGATGTGGCAACGAAAAGTGGAATTACAACCATAATCGTCAGATGGATGTGATACGGCCAAGACGCTAGAGTAGCCTAACTAACTTTATTGAGTTCGCTGCTGGCAGCCCATGACATTACCATCCCCTAGCGCGGCCGCAGACATTTCATTTATGTTGTTTAATATGCCTAGGCCCTATATAAACAAATAAACACTTATTTATTTATTTTAAAAAAAATAAAAATCATTGCGTAATCTTTCGGGTCAGGCGGGCTGGGTTGGCTGCGTGATGGGTCGGGGCGGGGCGGGTCGTTAAAAAAAAAATCATCGGCCCGCGCATCACTACCAGACGGAGTACTGAAGGGAGATGAGAATCAAGCAGAATTGTGTAGGAAGGGAGATGGCCAGACTAATACAAAGTTTAATGAGATTTACCTAAGGAGAAGGGCATGAAGGCCTCAGGTTTGACAAACTCTCCCTTCTCATTCAGGAAGTTGTCTGGGTTAAAGCCCTGAGTGGACTTCCATTGGCCCTCCTCACGGAGTGCAGAGGAAAGGGCAGGAATGACCATCGTGCCCTGGAGAAAGACACACATGGACAAAGACACTTATATACAAAAACATACTTCAATCTAGAAAAACACTTGGTGAGTTCTTCCTCGGGCAAAAACACATCTCTGGTGAAAATTTCATCCAAATCCATAACTTATTTATTTATTTCATTTAATTACTTACTTATCTGAGGTATTTTGGTCACAGACAAAATGTGGTGATGATTACAAAATGCGTAAATTATAACATAATGGAGTGAAAATGTATTACATTTTGTCAGGTTACCACAGTACATTATGCGGCATTATTACATAATGGGTTGTAACAGGGTGATTGATTCTTACCTTTGGGATGCTGTAGTCCTGGATATGCGTGTCTGTGGTTG
>JAODXP020000032.1:19863079-19868079 GCA_027497455.2 Sardinella longiceps | reverse complement strand
ACTGAATTGAACCATCTCAGACCGTTGGTCACCTCCAACATACCTGTTTCAAATGGTGTAGGGGAGAGCAGGGAGGAATGAAACCGTTTTTAGTACAAAAAAACTCATTGTATTGTAATCGATGATGACCACCATCATTATTATTTTTAGCACAGACTAAACTGTCTGAATGAACCTCAAGCATGGACATATATCAGAGCTCATATTGCACTCTCTCTTTCTCTCTCACACACACACACACACACACACACACACACACACACACACACACACACACACACACACACACAAGTAGAGTGAATACAGACAATGGAAAATAATAATAAAAAAAAAAAGAAAAATTCATTCAACCTTTTCCCTCCCAAAACCCCATGTCGCCATGTCAGCCTGCCATCTGACCATAAATAGGCTACTACTGTTTTGACTATGAGAGGGATAGTTGTTGCACAATTATATAGCATCAGGTCCAAAGTCTGTGCTGTAATACTACTGTTAAGGTTCAGTTGAGTTCAGTCACTGGTGAAGGAGTTAAGTGGATATGCAGATGGATATGCTGCCAATTAGGGCACAAGGTCACTGTTTTGACTATGAGAAGGATAATTGTTGCACTATTCCATAGCATCAGGTCCAAAGTAGCCTGTGTTGTAATACTACGGTTAAAGGGCAACTTCTGCCCTTTTCAACAAGAGCTCTATGCTCAAGCTACTTGTGATTAGCCAATACTGAAGACGCAAGACATTTTGGTCCAACCATACAGGTTTCCTTGAACAGAGAATAATCACTTACAACTAGCCCAATGGGGCAGAATTTTGAACTGTATTTTTAACATCTTAACATACTCCAAATGTCACCACAAAAACAATGAAGTGTCAACAGACACCTTACAATACAGAACTGGATTGTGTATGACTACAAATGGCTGAAAAGTGTTAATACTATGTGTTTAAGCAGCCAAACATTGTTTGTTTACAAAACACTGCATAAAAACACTATTTTAACCACTTTGTCAGACATTTGTAGTCATAAACACTACAGTGGTGTATTGTAATGTGTCTGATGATGTTACATAGCTTTTGGGGTGATTTTTGGAGCATGTTTAGATGCTGAAAACACAGTTTAAAAATCTGCCCCATTGGGCTAGTTGAAAGTGATTATTCTCTGTTCAAGGAAACCTTTATGGTTGGACGGAAATGTGTTGCGTCTTCAGTATTGGCTAATCTCAAGTAGCTTGAGCAATAGAGCTCTTGTTGAAAATGACTGAAGTTGCCCTTTAAGGTTCAGTTGAGTTAAGTCACTGGTGAAGGAGTTAAGTGGATATCATGGCCGTAGCCAGCATTTTGAAATTACAGAGGTCTAAGAAAGCACGCCGAAAATTTTCCAACATAAGAGATCTACTGAAATAGTGTTTGAACTAATCTTTGAACTTCCCCTGCTCATACTGACTTTGCTAAACTCACTTATTGTATTAGATACACTATTATATGCATAGCTGCCACAGTAAAGGGAAAGGTCTGAGACACTCCAAACCCCCTCTCCCTTTGCATTCTCCCACCAGTTGTGTGAGACTTCAGCACCACCTAAAATGAGGGTGCTCCATTTCTGAAATTGGGTGATAGAAAACTTCAAAGTGATCTCACAGCAATATGTGAAATAAACACAATTCTTAAAAATGCAATGGTGGGAGCACATCATGATAGACTTTTTTTCTGATGGAAACACAGAAATTACACCCACTGAAAGTCAATGAGACATAGCCCCTCCTTCCTTCCTAATAGGCTACATAACTGAGCAATGGTGAATATGCAGCTGTATCTTTTTAGCACAGAATTCTTTAGGCTATTTATGATGTTGTGACAACAGTGTAACCTGCCACTGATTGTGTTTGGAGAAAAATATATTTTACTTCAGTGAATTAGTTGTGTCCAGTGGATGTGATTTAAGTGCTCCAATCATTTAGTCTACAATAATGTGCTCCCACCACAGATTACAGTTTTAAAAATTGTGTTCATTTCACAGGTTTCAATGAGATTGAAAACTTGAAAACTTATCTCTGCAAATTATAGGTTTATTAATGTGTGATCATGATCTAGCAAGTTCAGCCTTTAACACTAGATAAAGACATACCTTGCCAAATATATGCGATCTTTACACTGAAATTAAACCCTCTCATTCTCTAGCAAGTACGTTACCAGGATACCAATGGATAGATCTGGTTGTCTAGTTTAATTTGATACCAAATACCTCGATTGTAAGAGGTATCATGCCCATATAAAGCTTCCGAAAGACAATGAAGCAAAACCGGAGATATGTTTTGCGGCACTAACGCGCGCAAAAGGATTAATTAATTGGCGCGTCTGAAGAATGTTTAACTTATTTTCGGCTCGAAAAAATTACCGAGGTCCGGACCTCGGTGTCCTCTATTGTAGCTACGGCCATGGTGGATATGCAGGTGGATATGCTGCCAATTAGGGCACAAGGTCACTCAGTATAGACACCTGACTGGCTGTTAAAGTGATAGCTGGGTATCATACAAGCATAGCCCGGTTGAACGAGTCTGCTAACTGCACTACATACTGCTAGCCTGACATAGCCCGACCATAATACTGCTGTTCATCCCTATTCATGGTCTGGAGGTTCTTTAACCTGGCGCGATTATACTGCCGGGGGAGGGCATTCACTTTTGGTTTGAAACAATTGGACAGCTCGTCTAATCAGCGTCGCTTATTGGCCGGTACCGATATAAACAGGCCCAAGAGGACCGTTCCCAGACCATGGATATGTATGAACATTCGTATTATGGGCGGGCTATGTCAGGCTAACATACTGCAGCAAGTGGAACAAAATATTTTTGGAACAACATACAGTACCAAACATGAGTGGAAATACTCACAAGCAATGTTTTACATTGACTCAAAGTCACCAAAATCCTTCAGAAATGAAAAGAAAGATTAATGGTGCCATTGATGCAATATGCTTGTTTATATTTTTGCGCTCAGTATGTTGTTCTAAATTATTTTGTTTCACTGTTATCTAGGCTAAAGTGCAGTCAGCTGGCACGTAACAGGGCTTGAATGATAGCAAACTATTTCAGTAACAGTGAGAATTTGTAAAATGAGAAAGACAGTATTTAATTTTCCTCAAATAGAAATGTGTTGATATGACTTATTCTTGATTATAAATGAATTATTAATAAATACTTACATTATTATAAGGCTTCATCTTAATTAGTCTAAATATCTATTAATAAATATTGTGTGGAGGGTTAGATGAGTCTGTCTCTGTAATCAACTGCTGTGCACAGAGAGCTGTGGTGATACAATTGACTGTGTCGTTCCAAATCATGTTTGTGTCCAGTATCCCACTGGGATAACATAGCAAGCCAAACCTGTATCCAGTTCATGATCACAGGCCATAGCCTTTTCCCAATAAATTATTAAAGATCTTCTTTATGTTTTGTGAAGATCAAATTATAATAATAATTTGATCTTCACAAAACAAGCAAACAAATAAGGATATACACAAAAAAAGATGTCCTTCCTCATACTTTTACATTACATCCCCTTCTGCTCCTGTGAAATCACACTCCCAATAGGCTATGCCCTCGTCCTCCCAACTACACTTATATTTATCTTCTTTGTCTGTTTTTTCCTCCCTGAAAGATCTTTCATACTGCTCCTCTTGAATTCCCTCTGCTTTAAAAGTGTGCCAAAGTGGGTCTCAACCCATAAAGTGAATGAATGTTTTGAGGAATCAATCCAATAAATCCATTTACATGACAAGACGAGACGAGAATTTACTGTACATGACGGAGTCCAATTGATTTTATTTCCTTTCTCTCTCCGTCCACTGGGTGGTGCTGTCTGCGTATGAACGTCACAGCCTATGTCATCCTCGAGCTAGTGGCGTTGTTATGGGACAATCGGTCAATCAATCAATGGACACGACAAGTGAAAAGCTTGCTTGTCACATAATCACTCAAAATTAGCAATACAACAAGGAAGTCAATTTTCAGAATTATTCAAATAAATGTAGACTACAGTGTAGCCTACTATTGTGCGACACCTCAACTATTTTGCAACATGAAATGGGGCTGTGCCATTTTGTGATCTCTATGAATCTTGAAAATAAATTCGTCTCTTGAATTGGTTTGACTGAATTCTTGAGCACCTTTCTCGAGATGCTGCTGAAATTTGCTCACACAAATGAAACTACTACTCCCATGGTGCACCGCACAGCGGCGTCGGCTTTTGAGCTGTCATCCTGGCCGGAGAGGAGAAATTGGTCCAGCATCCCAGAGCCACGGAATAGGAGCAGTCCAAGGACAGAAATGCTGTGAAATCTTTCCCCGAATTTCTTGGCATTTTCAAGAAGTAGTATGCGTAAAATGGAGTGGATTTTTCCAGGATGTGCTTTCACGTAGAGATTTGTTCTGAATATCGCATGACGGTCAATCAGTGAGGTATGCCGACTAGTTTTTGCCATTGGGTTTAACGCAGAGAGGCTGCAACATGAAGAAACAGTTCAATCGAATGCGACAGCTCGCTAACCAAACGGTGGGCAGGTAAGAACATCTTCTGTCGACATTCGGAAATGCGTTGAGCTTGCTTGTGCACAGTGAACTCGCGCGGAATGCCTTCATCTTGTGTGGATTCGCCATCTATTGTGGTGTAGCCTGGTACAAATGCCTTGCATGTATCAATACAGGTTACACATTTTTAGCTCAAGTCGTGGAATCATGTAGTCAAGATGAAGGTGCTTTTTAAAAATGAAATCTTGGCACAGATGTTGATGACGAATAAAATCTGCCACGGGCTATAGACTGTCACTCGTTGATACTGTAGCTTGAAGATAGGACAAGCACAATCACTGTATTTTTGTCGGGTCAGCAAATATTTAAGATGAGAATAATTAAGCGACAAGACAAGTGCAAATGTCGCCAAGGGGTGTGGCATCTCATTCCTTAGAGATGGCCATCTGCGATATTGATCGCTCGCACGCTC
>JAODXP020000032.1:19852536-19860479 GCA_027497455.2 Sardinella longiceps | reverse complement strand
GTGATTTGAGAAAGCAATGAATGAATGAATGCATGGATGGATGGATGGATGGATGGATGAAGTAGATGATAATACATACTGTGGTTATGTTGATGCAGATATCTATCTATCTATCTATCTATCTATCTATCTATCTATCTATCTATCTATCTATCTATCTATCTATCTATCTATCCAGTCATCCATCCATCCATCCATCCATCCATCCATCCTTCCTATATATCCACATCTCTTCCTCTGTGTGGCTTTCTCTCTCTCTCCCCCTCCCCTGGGTGTGCACTGTTGACTATTATTGCTCTGAGACTTTGGCTCAGGGAAGGAGACATCAAAAAGAGTGTGTGTGTGTGTGTGTGTGTGTGTGTGTGTGTGTGTGTGTGTGTGTGTGTGTGTGTGTGTGTGTGTGTTAGGGTGGAGATGGCTCTGAAGGGCTGTGCTGCTGTATGAGTGAGTCTGAGAGCGGAACAGATGGCACAGTGGGTGGAGGATCCATGAAGCCTGACTGGACTGATTCCACACACACACACACACACACACACACACACACTAGACTGACAAACACGCTGGACTGATTCCAGTTACACACACACACACACACACACACACACACACACACACACACACACACAAAGTCACACACACTACTAGACTGACAAATACACTGGAATGATTCCAGACCTGTGCATATGATGACACCAAAAGAAACAGCAAACACTTGACTTCTTTATTATTATTGTTTGTAGAGCTTGCTTCCAAAACACTATAAGGTACTATAAATACATTGTAGATAAATAGGCCTACATGTATTAAATTTAATACATTTAATACATTTAATTTTATTTATTTTTTATTAGTATGTACAGTGAACTCAAGTAAAATAATTGTAAATCATCTGATACCTAGAAAACATACAGTATTATTACTAAAAATAAATAATTAATTGCTGTAAAATAGCAGATAATAGAGTTTTGGAACCAATATGTTAATTTGTGCCATCCATGCATCACTAATGTATACAGCATTGCTGTGACTAAAGAGGCTTAGATCTGGATGGCATCAGCCCACAAGACATTTTATTATACATTTTTTTCCACTGTTTAATCCAATGTTTCACAGGAAAAAGAGTTTGCTTGTTTGCTTGTTTGTTGATAGCTAAATGCAATTAGCTATGTCATGTCATGCCATGTGTCTGGCTAGTGTCTATAATCTGTATACAGTATATTCTATACAGGAAGACAGGACTGTGGGGCCTACCCAGAAGACATTGAGTCACGCTGCCTTAGCACCACAAACAGACTGGTTATTATTTCTTTAGATGCTTAAGTCTAGGCTGGCTATAAGTTGTGTAACTGCCTAGGCTATTTCTTCTTCCCTGTGCAGCTGCACTGGCCTATAGCGCTAAAATGCTACTCTGTGGCTAACCATGCAGAAGGCTGGCATTGTCAGCTAGGGAGTGTTGCCTAGCCTAGCGTAATGTAGTGTAGGCTACTGTAGTGTAGCATAGCGCTCGTCGCCTCTGAATCTGCAGTGATGTGCAGCATTGCGTATGCTTGAGTGCGGATGCCCAAGGGCTGTTTGCACACAGCAGCACGCCTCTATTCTTTTGCACCATTATGAATGGTAGGGAATGAGCTAGGCTATTACACCCAGATTTATGCTAATGTTTTTCTCTGCTCAATGTCATTAACCCTTTCAGTGCTTGATAGAGCAGATCGTCTATCTGTCTCTCTGTAGGAAGATTTCAATATTTCAAAGCCATGACACATTTTCTGAGTGTTTTTTTTTTTTGCTTATCTTTCTTTTTCACTCAGACTTTTCTGTCCATGTCTCTCCTGACCCAACTTTCATCTGTTTCTCCCTGTAGCCTACTCCCTCCCTCTCTTTCTCTCTTTCTCTCTTTCTCTCTTTTCTCTCTCTCAGTTTGTATAGTCTGTATTACTCTCTCACTGCTTAGAGCTCTCACCAGCTCTCATGGTCTTCCTTTCTTTTAAAGGCATCTCTCTATACACACACACACACACACACACACACACACACACACACACACACACACAAAGTGGTATTGACCTCTTGAATGTATTCAATGTTCTTGAATATAGATACAATGTAGATAGATGGATGGATGGATGGATGGATGGATGGATAGATAGATAGATGGATAGATGGGAGGGAAAACTGGTGGTTATTCAGTAGATTGTAATGAAGTTGAAGATGTATTGGAATCTCCCTCCAGTCCAGTGTGGTCTCCAGAGGCTGTGAGTGCCTCCCCCTCTGCATGTCTCACTGAGCTGCCTGCCTGCCTGCCTGCCTGCCTGCTGTGGACTATAAACTCATGTTAAATACTGTATTTCCCCTGGCTGCAGTCACCGCGCCTCCCCACTGGAAGAGCTACGAGTCCCCATTGCCTCCCAGTTTCATCACTCCATTCTCTCTCTCTCTCTCTCCCTATCCATCTCTCCCGTCTCCCTCTCTCCATTCCTCTCTCCCCCACTCCCTCTTTCTCTCTGTCTCTCTCTCTCTGTCCCTCTCTCTCTCTCTCTCTCTCTCTCTCTCTCTCTCTCTCTCTCTCTCCCTCTCTCTCTCTGTGGAACACGTTTCTGGGTTTCTCACATACCTGCAAACTTGTCACCTTTCGGCGAAAGGTCATTGACGTGAATTGTGTAAATCCGAAGAGTTTTTTTTAAGGGGGGGGGGGGGGAGCAGTCAATCAACCAACTATGGACTGTTATTATCGCTGTAGAATGAGCGAGGAGCACAGACACCATCATAATCAATATGACAGGGAGCGTGTCTTTTTTTTCCATCGCATTGGTCCAGTCTACCGGCGCACCGGACCGGTAACAACGCGCCAGCAGCCATGGAATCATCTGACTTTTCATTCTCAGTGCTGCCATCAAAATAAAGCAAAATTACACAATTTAGCGCTATTTTAAGAGAGAAACAAAGACGGAAACACATCGTTTTGATGCTATTATGATAGACGGTGGCTTTGTGAACGTCGCTGTAGGCTACAGTTAAATTGCCGTTTTAATCAGCCAAATATGAGCTAGGTCATCGGTATTGTTAGGCTACTTTTAAATCGGCAACGACTGGTAATGAAAGAAAAGCGCAGTTTAAAGCAAACGGCAGGCCTATTAACTTCAATCTGAATGGTCGAAAATTTCATATACACAACAAACTTGTTAGTAAAGCGAGCAATTTCTATGGGCTTGCTGCGCAAGTTTTCGAAATTGTTTTCTCCTAATTGCTTTAACCTCTGCAGCTGCGCAGCTGTTTCTTGTGGACTCCGTTACAGAGGGTTAGAAAACTTTTTTCTAAAACCTGCGCGCCAGCCTCACACAATTTTCACTCTTCAAATGGTTCACGTGTACCTTCCCTGGCTGGCTTGGTCGCTTAGCCTGAATGGAATAGCTTAGAAACCTAGACGTAGGCTACTCACATGTACATGTGATTGTCAGGCTATTATTTTAGACGGAGGAGGAGCTCAATATGGAAGCCCATTTCCGCCACTTAAAAAAAAAATCTGAATCAAATAGGCTAGTATGAGGCCTTTAATTGTTGTATAGAGAAAATGCTATTGTACAAATTAATGTTAGGCCTATTGCTATTTTATTGATATGGAAAAACATTGAAAATATATTTATAAATCTATTATATAAATAGATTTATATATATATATATTATATAAAAATATTTATATTTATATTAAATTTATAGCCAACACTACTCCATGAAATGTACTGCAATTAATTAACATGTTAGAAGGAGGAGGAGCTCAATATGGAAGCCCATTTCCGCCACTTTAAAAAAAAGAATAGGCTACTATGAGGCCTTTAATTGTTGTGTAGAGAAAATGCTATTGTAGAACATAATGTTTGGCCTATTGCTATTTCATTGATATGGAAAAACATTGAAAATATATTTATAAATATATTATTATAAATTTATAGCCAACACTACTCCATGAAATGTACCGCAATTAATTTACATGTTAAAATAGCCCCCCCCCCCCCTCCCCCGCACGCGTGCAACGGTAGTTTGTCACCTTTTTCAACCCTTATGAGTTTGCAGGTATGTTCTCAAGCTGAGAAGCGCCATAACCACTTACATGTGTCGTCACATGATCACACGCGGCCCATATCCTAGATCAGGTGTCTATTTGATAAGTGTCTGGTGTTTGGTTGTGGTGATGTAATAACTGAAGGTGACCCTAGATTGAGTCTGGGTACTGTGTGTATGTACATAGAGTAGATTCAATGATGACCCCAGAAGCACATAAAGTGAGCTATAGGACCATTTAAAACATCACCTATCATTCAGTTCAGCAGCTCTCTTTGAGAGATACAGTATGATGTCCACAGTATAATTCAAACACAGATCAACAAAGAAGAAGAGGAATTGGTGTGTGTGTGTGTGTGTGTGTGTGTGTGTGTGTGTGTGTGTGTGTGTGTGTGTGTGTGTGTGTGTGTGTATGTGTGCTGGATGTTTTCCAACTAGACACATACTGTATTTCCTTTTTTAATTCAATATTCTTCATGCATTTAGAAATGTTCTACATTCCCAACCTTTTCGGTGCCTTTCAGAGAACAGTATACAATCTGTTGAATGGAATGGGTTGAAAGTGGAATTTTATTTGGTGTTGATTTGCGTTAGATTGGAGTGATGTGGAGTGTGAATGGGAGTTATTAGGCTTAATCGTGAGCTGAAGGGGAGCAGAATCACTATGGTCGGTCAGTCAGTTCCCCCTTCTGTACTGAGTCTAAGTGCATCCTTCCCCACTCTGGCGCTGCTCCATTACCTGCAGAAATGAGCTGGGGCCACAGAGCCTCCCCAATGAGCTGCACAGGAGGAAGAGGAGGAGGAGGGAGAAACAGAGAGAGGAGGAAAGGGAAAGAAAGAAAGAGGAGAGAGATGAGAAGAGGAGGGGAAGGAGAGAAGAGAAGAAGGAGGAGGAGAGAGATGGACGAAGAGAGAGAGAGGAGAAGGGAAAGAAGAGGAAGAGGAGAGAGATGAGAAGAGGAGGGAAGGAGAAAAGAGAGAAGGAGGAGGAGAGAAGAGGGAGGAAGAGAGAGAGGAGGAAAGGGGAAAGAAGAGGAAAGAGGAGAGAGATGAAAAGAGGAGCGGAAGGAGAGAAGATAAGAAGGAGGAGGATAGAGGAGAAGGAGGAGAGAAGAGGGAAGAAGAGAGAGAGAGAGAGGAAAGGGGAAAGAAGAGGAAGAGGAGAGAGATGACAAGAGGAGGGGAAGGAGAGGAAAGATGAGAAGACAGGGGAGGAGAAGAAAGGAGAGGGAGGAGGAGAGAGAGCTCCCCACAGAGCTGCAATGTCCCTGAGCCTGGAGACCTTTGACTTAGTTACTGATCACATCACACACTAACACATACACCACACAGTGCAACACAATGCACAACGCAAGTGCAATATCCCCATAATCTTTTCCCCTTTTATAATGTGCAATAACCCCATAACCTTTTCCTCTGCGAACAAGCACTCTACACTGAATCAATGGATCCTCATTATTCGAAAGCGAAATTAAGATCTGAGGTGTCCTTGACTCAATGTAGCATGTTTGGTGCTTGTGTTACGTCTATGGCTGTTCAAAATTCTTTCATTCCATGCGAAATATATACTGTAGCTGTTAGAAGGCTCGTGCCACAGGGCTATGCTTAAGCTTACTTGGATGACCAGAAAATCCACATTGTTGTACTGAGAGACTAATAGTCACCCTAGACATATCACTGGTAAGGTAATGCCTTTTAGAGCAGAGGTGGGCAATTATTTTGGCCTTAGGGCCACATTGGGTTTTAGATATTGACTGATGTGCTGGGTGTTACTATAACAGTCAACCTGTTGATGTTGGCTCATGCCGGTAAATTGTTTCAAACCAGTAGCCCCACTTTCATGTTAACATGCAGCCTTGAAAGGGGGATTTGTGTTTCATGAATACAGCAAATTTGACAAATCAGGCCTATAATGTAATTTACCTTGGCTAAATGAGAAATTAGTCTATTTTAGGATGGCTCCCGGGCCTTAGTTTACCCACTTCTGTTTTAGGGTGTGCTGCCTGAAAGGTGCCATTTGAGGCAAAAAAAACTCCATTAAGGTCTATCTGCTCGCTCGTCAGAGAGCGTGCCGTCTGTGTCTTCGTCTTCATCTTCGTCTGTGTCTGTGGCAGGCTTTGGGCCTGCATCTGGCCGTCCCACTGCTGGGGCTGAGGGGCAGCTCACACTCTTCATCCTAATGCAGAATAATTGGACCGGGGAGTTGGACCAGGCCCCCCCAAACTCCCCAAAAACACACACACACACACACACACACACACACACACACACACTTTCAGTGACAATAGCGCCATTGTCTATGTGCAGCACAACACGGCACTCTTGTGCTGGGTTTGGGCACACATTGTTTGTTGACAGTGATGGCGAGGAACTGGGGCATCTTGCTACAACAGATCTGAGCAATTTGAGCCCTTAAGCATTGCTGATATTTGCCCAAGCCATGTGATTTATTTATTTATTTATTATGTATTTTAAGCACTGTCTCTCAGCAGAGTGCGGTTGAGAAGGGCATACAGAAGTGATGGTTGGTGTGGCTCATTAAAACTACAATACCCATGAGGCCTTGGGAAAGCAGAAAGAGGCCAGGCATATTTTAAGTCAAATTAACTGTGCCATCGGAGATTTGATGTCTATATTAGAGTGACATTGGTCTGTCATCAGTGAATTAAATCCTTCTGCTGTTGACCAAAAGCTGGGGAGTTTTACAACCACTCATACTGACAGTGGAATTTCTCTTCCTGATTGGTTCCTATGTCTGAAAATGAAATTGATGTTTCAACTAGAAAAGCGCTCAGAGAGCACAGACCTCCGCCAAGGCAATGTGGTCACAGACACAATATAAATTCCAGATTATGTTCTGGATCACCGACTGCCACCAAAATCAAATCAGTTCTTGCTTATCCCAATATACACATTGTCCAAAAATTTAATCCAAATCCGTGCAGTACTTTTCAAGTTATCCTGCTGACAAATAGACAAACAAACAGACAGGCAAACCAACGGGACCGAAAACATAACCTCCTTGGCGGAGGTAATAATTATGTATGTATTATGTGACATACTGCTCCAAAAATGGCCAAAATTGATACTACAATTATGTACGAAATATTTTTATGCTTTCAGCTGTCTTTCAAAAGCATCTCCTATACATATCCTTGTTTAATTTTTTTCTCACTTTATCACAATATCACTTTTATCAAATTTATCACTTTATTTGATATCGCAAATATCAAAATTTGCAAATACTCAAAAAGATTATCCAGAGCAAAACAACCCTCTGAAAGTGTAGGTACCCATCAGTAGATGATCTGAACACCTGATGGGCGTCACCTATTTATTTAATTGTATTGCCTATGAATATAAGCTTGAGATAGTGTAATGTATACATAGTAATAATATGTGAAATATAGATTTTAAAAATATTTTCAAAAATGGATTACGCTTCATATCGTGTTGGAACCAAACTGTTGAATCAGAGAGTGACCTGAGCAGTACAGGTTGTTGTTTTTGTGTTGTTATGTTACAATAAATGTCTGAAAACTAGGGTGCGTTTCCCAAAAGCATAGTTGCTACCCAGTTAACAACTTATGCAATGCAATGTAAAATTACACTGCAACCAACAAAGTTGCTAACTTAGTTATCTATGTATATGGGAAACAGATGATTGTCTAGTAGATGTACCGACACACAAAATGGCCCAGCACCTTCTAAATCCCCCTCACACACACACTCCAATCCAAACAGTGTCTTCCTATTCTCAGTGTACATGACAGGAGCATCAGTGGCACGCACGCATGCCTGGCTTGAACACAGGTGTGTGTTACGGACAGGTAACCCGAGCACGCGTGTTGCATGTGACAGAGGGGTTGCGCTGACAGACACCCGAT
>JAODXP020000032.1:19835036-19840036 GCA_027497455.2 Sardinella longiceps | reverse complement strand
CCATCTGTGACCACATTGCCTTGGTGGAGGTCTGCACTCTCTGAGCGCTTTTCTAGTTTTGTTTTTGTTTTTGTTCTTGTTTTTTTTCCCCTCTTTACTTCACTTTATTTTTCTCCTGATTTGTTCCTCCGGGGTCTTCTTTGCAGTCATGTTAATGAGTGGATGAGCGCAGGCAAAGATTGCATTCTGGGGCAATAGGTTCTGGAACTCTCTGTAATGTTCTATAGGCTAGTGACACCTCTCCAGGAACTGTAGAACACAGATGTGTGTGTGTGTGTGTGTGTGTGTGTGTGTGTGTGTGTGTGTGTGTGTGTGTCTGTGTGTGTGTGTGTGTGTGTGTGTGTGTGTGTGTGTGTGTGTGTTTGTCTCTCCAGACAGCTCTTAGGCCTGAGGATGAGAAATTCCTTTCTTTTCTGCCTCCTGTTGAGATTTACTGCTAAAGAGGTGATTCATCAACATTAGGAGGTCCCTGCTGTTAGCTCTCACTGTGTGCATAGTTTGCGTGTGTTTGTGTGTGTGTGTGTGTGTGTGTGTGTGTGTGTGTGTGTGTGTGTGTGTGTGTGTGTGTGTGTGTGTGTGTGTGTGTGTGTATGTGTGAGTGTGTGTGTGTGTGTATGTGTGTATTCATGTGTGTATGTGTGTCTGCAAATATTTGTCCCTAACGATGTGTGTGTTTTGCATCCTCATTGGTACATGGACCAAGCTCTTCCACAGAGTCTCCACCCTTAACCCCCCCTGCTCAATACCAATCCCATCTCCATGCCATTGAAGTCCCCATCCCACTTAATGTCCGGCCCAGCCACCATGCAGCACAGCCCCAGCCACCATGACACAATATTGGCCCTATGCAGCTTTATGGACACCTTGACCTTTGGCAGCTTCAGCAGATTGATTGGATGTGTCCCACATTAACTGCCTCCCACTGGAGCTCTAAAACAATGTGGATAGCTTCAAGTGGAGCTGATTTACATTGGCATGACCTATTCAGTCTCTGTGTCATCAGTGAGAGGAGAGGGTTGGTTAGAGAGGGTTAGGCTAGGGCTACACTGGATGTGTTATGGTAGAATTAAAGGATAGCTCCGGAGTGAATTCAAGCATAACCCTGATGAATTAGCCTGCTAAATGCACTAGCTAGAGAATGGAACAAAATAATTTGGAACAGCAGAGACCAAATGCCAAGCATTTTACATTGAGTCAAAGGTAACTCTGATCCTACTTTCGGTTTCAAATAATCAGTTTCCATTGATTCAGTGCAAAGTGCTTGTTCGCTTCTGCGTTCGCTCCTTCATCAGGGCTATGCTTGAATTCACTCCGGAGCTATCCTTTAAGTCAAGTTCTGTCAAAATACATATTGAAATGAATGGTGCGTTTTTTATGAATGTTGGCTGTGCTGCCATGTCTGGTGTAGGTAGCTTCAGCTTTATAGGGGAAGATAATTGTTGTAGGTACTTCAGTTATCCAAGATTTCCCATCTACTACCCACCGCTGGAATTTTTAACCTCACTGAGGGTAGGGCTACACTGGATGCGATATGGTAGCATTAAGTCAAGTTCTGTCAAACATAAATAGACCTTTCCGAAAGGATCTGTTTGCTCCCGCCCGCATAGTTACTGTTGCTACTGTCCCACAAACTTGACATTCGCGACCGATGGCAATTTTTCTGTATATCACCAAAATATACCTTGGCTTATAGACACAGTAGACAGTAGGCTGGTTTCACAAAATGGAATAAATGCACATACTGAAGAATCCCAAACATGTTAAATAAGGCTAATTTCAGCTGATGTCTGGAGGTAATGTAGCCTATTCTGCGCTTGTAGGGAGAACTGAGAATCAACGATGTTGGCTACACATGGTTACATTTTTGTTTTAGAGCATAAATGTGAATAAATTTCAAACATTACCTTTGGGCTAATAATCAAAACTTGTACTAAAAAGGGGAACTAATGTTATCCTTTGCAAATGAGTCCCAGTAGGCTTATAACCAAAGTTAACTTAGCTACACTAGCATCATATCGATAGCTAGTAGTGATGCGCGGGTCAGCCCGTGACCCGCGGATAACGCGGATAAACCCGCGAGTCGGGCGGATTTGGGTGAGAACTTTTTAAAAGTATTGCGGGTGCGGGTGGGTCGGGTCTAAATGTGAAAACGCACTTACCAACTTTCATATGTATTGAGTAGATTTTGATAAAGTAGGCTAATCTATGACATTTTGCATAGTGGAATCTGTAAATCTGTAAATGTAAATCAAATGTAACATACAAGGCTGTTGGCGTGACTGCCATTTCAAATGCAGGGATCACTCATTGCGCACAGCTTCCATTCAGCATTAGCTGAGCATATAATTATAAAATATTTTCAGAAATATTAAAACCTAACCTAAGAGTCCAGCTCACATTTTACTCACTATTATCCTATATCTAGGGAGTTTTAAATTATAACATGTATTTTTACAAAGGTGTCCATCATCATCACGATTTCCCTCTCCTTGCAATGCTGGCAAGAGCAGTGCAATGCATTCCTGCAACCAGCACATCAAGCGAATGCGCGTTCAGTTCAGCAGGTCTCTGGCATGGACGGCACATAGGAGATGATGGATCCCATCATGGGCACTCCGAAGTTTTTTTGGTTATTATTAGGCTATTTATTACGGACGCGAGCGCCGAAAAAACAAAATCGCGGGTGACACAGATTTGCTTCATTGTCTTTCGGAGGCTTTAGTATGGGTATATCTGCGCCTATAATGGAGGTATTTGGTATCAAATTAAAGTAGTTAACCAGAGGCATGCATTGGTCCCACTTGTAATGTACTTGCTTGAGAATAAAGGGGTTCAATTTCAGTGTAAAATCGACCCCATTTTGTTAAGGGGAAATATCTTTATCTGGTGTTATAAACTTGCTGGAATTCCATACAATGCTCTGCTCAGCAGGCAGTTAAAGAGACAATAAACGAAGTTGATAGAAGTTCATTTAAATTTGATGGAGCTCTCAAAGATCTGATGTTAAGTTCGTTACATTTGTTAGATCTGATGTTACACGTTTACAAAACCAGTGTGTTTCTGCATAAGCGCTTGTTTGTGTCTGTACGCAAAAGAGGTGTCTTCCGTGCAATTTTGCACAATCCTCCAATAAAGAACGACATTTAAAAATATGTTGTTTGATAGGCCTAATTAATCTCTCATAAAAATGTATCACAATCTTTCCTGTGAATATAGCGCAAAATCTGGTCATCTGGTCTATGTGTTATAGTGTATTAAACGAGTTCTCTTTAGTTTCCATTTAGATTCAGTGGCAATAGGCTCACTTAATTTTTCCGCGGATCGGGTCGGATAATGGGTCATTATCACAGCATATTTTCGCGGGTCGGGCGGGGCGGTTCGGATTTCCTAATGGGTCGGGTTGGGGCGGGTGCAAAAAACCCTGACCCGCGCATCACTAATAGCTAGTTTATTGTAAGCAAACTGTAGTGTGCTAGCTCATAGTCATACTTTCCTGTAAGTTATAAACTGGCCAATTTTAAAAGTAAGCTTCCTTACTAAGATGAACTGACCAAGCCTGGCTGTTTGATATTACAAATGAGTCTAAAAGCCTACATGTGAGAAGTTACCATGAAGGAGTTTGCAGCAAAAACACTGAACTGCGAGTAACCTTTTACCTGCTTTATTTGAATATTAACCGTTGATATTCCAGTACAGATCAGCAAAAGCCATAAAACAGACAATTCGGTTCCCGATAATGATGTTTTACCCAGTCTTATTAGCTACAATCACTATCTACATGCGATTGATTATCTATGTAAACACAACGTAGCCGCCATTAACCGCTACTGTAAAGTGCATTGTTTGTGGGACAGGCATGGGTGCTCTGCGGACTGTCAGAAAACCGGACGATCTGATTGGCTCTTTGCCTAACAATGATTGACAGTTTGGAAAGGTCTATTGAAATGAATGGTGCGTTTATTTTTTACAAATTGTGGCTGTTTTGTCATATCTGTTATAGCTAGCTCCGTGGTTTATAGGGGAAGCGAATTGTTCAAGGTACTTTAGTTATCCCTTTGGAAATTCAAGTTACTGTATTTATTCCGTACTGTAGGTGATTCAAGATTACCTATCTATCTCCCATCCTGGTGTTTTTAACCTCACTGAGGAAGGTAGCCCAGGACTGAGAGCTGTTTGTCATAGCACACATACCTTAGCCACCTTTCATTAGCCATGCCTGATAGACTTCTTATGAGGTGCATCCTGCATACCACCAGGAAAGGAATACAAAATTAAGTGGTGATGCATTAAGTTTTTGGTCACGCAATGTAAAGTTGGTATGGCAGCCCTCTGAGGAAAATCTCAATGCTCTTGTGGCTAAAAATGAATTATGAATGAGTTATGCCTTTTGAAATCCAAGGCACTTTATTTCAAGATTATCCATCTATTACCCATCCTGGTGTTTTGAACCTCACTGAGGAAGGTACTGTACCTAGTGTAGAGCAGGAGAGGTATTTGCCATAGCACAAATAGCTATTAGCCACTCTTGATTAGCCATGCCTGATAGCCTTCCCTGTAGATGTCTAAAGCAGCCGCATGACTCAGTGGTGTGATTGGCACTGTAGAGCAGTGTCGACTGTCCTAGTGGACCCATCCACATAGCTTGCCATCTGTGGGGGTAGCACAGGTAATACACAGCACAGAGCACACAGTCACTGGTGCTCATGGAAGTATGTGTAGGCGCTAAGTGTTTATTAGAAGAAGAAGGTAATTGTATTTTACTTGGCTCAGTACCTGGCCACAGCCTTCAGGCGCTTTGTGTGTGTGTGTGTGTGTGTGTGTGTGTGTGTGTGTGTGTGTGTGTGTGTGTGTGTGTGTGTGTGTGTGTGTGAATTAAGTCATGGGAATCCCCATGCTTTGTGTGCTGTGACTGTGCTCTCTCTCTCTCTCTCTCTCTCTCTCTCTGTTACCCCTGCGGCCATGTGTCAGCCTGTTTTACCTGCATTACAGGTGTGTGAGGA
>JAODXP020000032.1:19807536-19812536 GCA_027497455.2 Sardinella longiceps | reverse complement strand
TGTTCTGTTGTGTCTGTGGGGGAAGATTTCACAAGACTTTTCCTCTTTCTTATGTCTTTTTTCTGTTTGTTCCTTTTATTCTGCTGTCTTTTTCAATTCAGTTCTTCGATTCATCAACACACACACACAGACACACACACACACACACACACACACACACACACACACACACACACACACACACACACACACACCTGACCTGGTTTTCCCATTTCACTGCTGCCAACTTGACAGTCGGTTTGATTCTTCTCCGCAGGGTGTGTGTGTGTGTGTGTGTGTGTGTGTGTGTGTGTGTGTGTGTGCGCGCGTGTGTGTGTGCAAGAGTGCATGTGTACATTTTTCTGTGTGTGAGAGAGGCATCTGACAGCCCTTGACTTGCTACAGCTGTAACACAACAACCTGCTCTGATCAGGATTCCAAATCAGTCATCATGTCGTTTCTCCTCATGAGGTCTCTGACCTTATTTTCAGGAGCAGTTCAGAGAAGTGTGTGTATATATATATGTGTGTGTGTGTGTGTGTGTGTGTGTGTGTGTGTGTGTGTGTGTGTGCATGTGTGTGCGTGTGTGTGTGTGTGTGTGTGTGTGTGTGTGTGTGTGTGTGTGTGTGTGTGTGTGTGTGTGTTAAATCCCTCAAAGCTGATTACATCCAAGTGTTCTATATGACATACATATATACATATACTGTATTCTATGTATTTATAGATATAGGTCACTGTTGGGTGAGCATTTCAGAAATATAGTACAGAAATGTAGATCTTTATTTGCCTCTACCTGACTTGATGGGTCTGGCGTCCATTTCCCAAAAGCATAGTTGCTAACCAATTAGCATTAGCAACTTGCTTGTTTGGCAATGGGAAATTGCATTGCAGCCAACAAAGGTGCTAACTTAGTTCACAGCTATGCTTTTGAGAAACGGAGCCCAGATCTGGTGTCTGTTTCTGAAAACCTTAATTGCTAGCCCAATGTATTTGATTGTCAGTGGGGAATTACATTGAAACCAACAAAGTAGCTAACTTGCTTTTTTTGTGAGAAGGACTCGGAAGACATAAATATCCTATTCATTGGCCTCTTAACGGATGCTTTATTCATAACAGCACTAATCATTCCTGTAATGGTCATTTGAAGGCATCAGTATACTGTTCATCCCCTGTTCGGCAGTCTAGATCTGGTATCCATTTCTAAAAAAACATAATTGCTATTAGCTAGCTAGTTCCCAGCGAAGTTGTTTCACAGTGGGAAACTGCATTCCAACCAACAAAGTAGCTACTTTATTTGGTGGAGTCGGACCCCTGGTGGGCTGCAGTATGGATGGTAAGATTATGGAGCATTTTCCTGCCATTCCACTAGGTGGCAGCAGTCGTCCAAGTCCTCAGGTGTGTCCAGCAACCAGCAGCACACAGGGGCCAAGGCCGACGCCCTCAGGGAAGAGATGGAGGAGGCAGCCAATAGGATGGAGATCTGTAGGGTATGTCTCTCTCTCTCTCTCTCTCTCTCTCTCTCTCTCTCTCTCTCTCTCTCTCTCTCTCTCTCTCTCTCTCTCTCTCTCTCTCTCTCTCTAATTCAAATTCAAAGGAGCTTCATTGGCTTGACTTAGAAAGTAGTGTTGCCAAGGGTGACGCATGACAACACAAATACATTCAATACCTGTTTTAAGAAACACAAGAAGTACTTAAGAAATAAATTTGTTCTCTTTGTTTCAGAGCGTTAAATCTTTTTTAAATGAGTTTTTATTAATTAGTTGTGTCTCTTTTGTATTTTTATGCTTGTTCCATCCAGGATCAGTTATCAGCCGACATGTACAGTTTTGTGGCCAAAGAAATTGACTATGCAAACTATTTTCAGACGGTAAGTCAGACACACACTGTCAAACACAGACACACACACACACACACACACACACACACACACACACACACACACACACACACACACACACACACACACACACACACACACACACACACACACACATTAGGTGTCACACACTCCTGTGCGGAGACTGCATTACACAGCCTTCTGATTATCTTCTCTCTCTCTCTCTCTCTCTCTCTCTCTCTCTCTCTCTCTCTCTCTCTCTCTCTCTGCATCTCTCTGCATCTCTCTGAGCTCTTCTCCTAAATTTGCTTTTTTTTCTCTTGCCCTCCATTCTCTCCTGCTTTACCTCCATTACTCCAATCAATCTCCATCACTCTATTATTCCCTTTTACCTTTTTATCTCTCTCTCTCTCTCTCTCCCTCTCTCTCTCCCTCTCTTTTCTCTGTCTCTATCCATTAGCATCCCCCCCTCATTATCTGTCTCTCTCGCTCATACTCTGTCTGTCTCTCGCTAAAGTTCATATTCTTTATTAGCATGACTGTGCAGGTCCAGTGTTGCCAAAGCCAGTGTTTATCCAGCTGTGAGAACCATGAACACCACCTATTTTAAAATGTGCTTCCATTAGAGCCATACAATATAGAGGCATGTCAGAGACATGCCTTATATTCATTTGATTAACGTCATCAAAAAGTTCATTGTCAACTTCAAGCATGAGTGTTTTGGCATACTACCCATCTGTGAATGGTTTTCCGTTTCTTACAATTGCTAAAGAACCAGCAAAGCTGCTGAATTCCAGTCACCTTGGACTGAAATAGATGGAATGGAATGAAACGTTATAACACTTTATATTGGAATGAAACGTTTTAACACTTTATATTAAAGATTTGTCTGCGAGCCAGATGCAACCATCAAAAGAGCCACATCTGGCTCGCTAGCCATAGGTTCCCTACCCCTGCAATACACCATTACAAATACATTACTGTTATACTCTCTCTATCTCTGTCTCTGTCTCTAGTTAATTGAAGTGCAAGCAGAGTATCACAGGAAGTCGTTGGAGCTCCTCCAAAACATTCTACCCCAGATCAAAGCACACCAGGGTAAGAAGGACTACCTGTCATCTCTCTCTCTCTCTCTCTCTCTCTCTCTCTCTCTCTCTCTCTCTCTCTCTCTCTCTCTCTCTCTCTCCCTGTCTCTCTCTCTCTCTCTCTGCATTTCTCTCTCTCTCTCTCTCTCTTTCTGAAACACATCTGCCATCTCTGTTGCACTCTCAGCTGCCACAGTGATGTACCTTTTGCACTGTGGTCTTAATTATGTGTGTGTGTGCGTGTGTGTGTGTGTGTGTGTGTGTATGTGTGTGTGTGTGTGTGTGTGTGTGTGTGTGTGCATGTACGTGTGTGTGCATGTGTGTGTGTGTGTGTGTGTGTGTGTGTGTGTGTGTGTGTGTGTGTGTGTGTGTGTGTGTGTGTGAATCTCCAACAGAGGCGTGGGTGGATAAGCCCTGCTATGGCAAACCTCTGGAGGAGCACCTAGCGCTGAGTGGGCGTGACATTGCCTTCCCCATCGAGGCCTGTGTCACTATGCTGCTGGAGTGTGGCATGCAGGAGGAGGTCAGTGCTGCCCCCTTCTGGGCCCTAACAGAACTGTCAGCTGAAAGGAATTCAGTGTATTATTATCAAGAAGATTGCAAAACAAAGCCTGTTGTTTTTAAATGGGTTATTATATATAAATTATCCAGATGGGTTAGTTGATATATATATGTGTGTGTGTGTGTGTGTGTGTGTGTGTGTGTGTGCTGTGTGTTTGTGTGTGCGTGCGTGTGTGTGTGCGTGTGTGTGTGTGTGTGCTCTCATCAGGGCCTTTTCAGAGTTGCTCCATCAGCATCTAAGCTGAAGAAGCTGAAAGCATCACTGGATTGTGGAGTCATGGATGTCCAGGAGTACTCAGCCGATCCCCATGCCATCGCAGGTATGACCCTCACCACACACACACACACACACACACACACACACACACACACACACACACACACACACACACACACACACACACACACCAAGAATGTGAGTGATGTTGTATTGTTGTATGTGTTGTTTGTGTTTGCATGTAAGGTGACGTTTAGGGCAAAACATGCCATTAAATGTCTTATTCCATTGAATAGCTGACAACCCCTATTACAAGTGAAGAGACGATTTATGTATTAGTAGATGAGTGTAGAGGTTAATGGCTAAGTGCTGAGAGCTATTGTGCAAAACATGCCATTAAATGTCTTATTCCATTGAATAGCTGACAACCCCTATTACAAGTGAAGAGACGATTTATGTATTAGTAGATGAGTGTAGAGGTTAATGGCTAAGTGCTGAGAGCTATTGTGCAAGGGGAGGAGTTAAGTCAAAATCACCAAAATCACAAAATCACGGTGGCCACAGTGGCTTCAATTAGGGCCAGAATTTGTCATGTTTTCAAATTTCTTTTTCTTTTCTTTTCTTTCTTTCTATCTTCTGACTCATGTTTCAATGATACAGTATGTGTCTCCAGCTTTGAATCAGTGCGGTCTCAAATGAGCATGCTCAAAGAGTACTTCTTATAGTACTCTATTCACTGGCCTCTTACCGGAAGCTTCTAAGCCTCTGCTTTGCTTTGTTCATAACAACACTAGTCATTACTGGCCATTTGTAGGCATTAGCCTACAATACATCCCCAGTTCAGCAGTCTAGACTTTTTTTTTTTTTTTTTAAATGCTGTTGTTAAGACTAATTTTGTCACCAGTGACACCTCTCATTTGTGCTGCTGTTTACAGTATGTCGATGATATTTTTGTTTTGTTGGTGAGTGATTGGTTTATGTTATTAACGGTTGTGTACTTTAAGAGCAGCCATAGTATAAAGGTATCTGGATCTTGGCTGCTGTTTATGTCTATGATGTTTGTGTTTTGATGGTGTGTATGACTGATTGAAGTTGGGTATTTTGAGAGCAGCAATAGCATAGAGGTATCTGGATCTGGGCTTTGTTTGTTTACCTGACAGGTGCTCTGAAATCGTACCTCAGAGAGCTCCCAGAGCCACTGATGACCTTTGAACTCTATGAGGAATGGATCCAGGCTTCCAAGTTAGTATGGTGACCCCAAACACACACACACACACACACGGAGACGGACACATACACACAGTAGATTATGCAGTAGATC
>JAODXP020000032.1:19800036-19802536 GCA_027497455.2 Sardinella longiceps | reverse complement strand
TGATGGGGTGGCAAGATCTGACTGTGGTGACATCATCCCCAGCTACACTTGCAGTCAGCATATGGATAGATAGAGCTCTTGTCTATGTCAAGCAGACAGCGCAGGAGCTGTAAGGTGCTCCCGTTCCTTGTCACACATGCAGTGTGTGCATGCAGTCTAATCTGATGACGTGCTTAACGAAAAAGGACCAAAAGCGTTTCCACAGCGAGAGAGAACACAGAGAGAAACAGAATGCCAGGAAAAAGAATTAGCATCTGAACTCGTTTACCTCTTTCTCTTTCTTTCTCATCTCTTCCCCCTCTCTCTATCTCTCCATTTTTCTTTCTCTGTCTTTGTGGTATTTCGGTTCACACACACACACACACACACACACACACACACACACACACACACACACACACACACACACACACACACACACACACACACACTCTGTCTCTCCCCAAGCTGGACCCGCAGTAGTCGGTGGTATTTATTTTAGGGTTTGCTGTTTGGTGTCTGAAGGGAGATGTGCTCATTTCAGTTAATGACACTGGGAATGGCTCCAGCAGCAGGACAGATGGGGGGGGGGGGGGGGTGCATTATGTCATTTCCTCTTTGAACACAGCATCTCATTGCACGCACACACACACATGCACACTTACACACACACTCACACATACACACATACGACACAAGCCCTCATGCACACACACACACATACACACACACACACGCGCACACACATGCACATTCACACACATTCAAACACACACACATTCAAACACACACACACACGCATCTTCACCATCTTCACCATCAATCACTATGTTGAGTGGCTGACATATCGTAAGTTTAATGGTTTAATGATACTGTACTTTATGTAGTACATTTTTAGCATTTTTTTTAGATTTATTAATGCATTTGACCCATTAGACTGAGGCCATTTCCGCTAGTAAAATGACTCCGTCCAGTATGACATGTTATGACAGACACTATTACCTGCCATTAATTAATATGGCCGTCGGTGCTATGGAATGTAAGACACTGACATGCTGTCATTATTTATCATGACTGCTTTTGAAACGTGAGCTTCTCCGTCAGCTCCAATCATCAGCTGTCATGTCATCAGACATCTTAGAGGACTGTCATCATGACCATCAATGATATATAAAAGCCTGGAGCACTAGACTTTTGTCAGAAAGAAAGCTTCTGACAGAGAGCTTTGTCTGTTGTACGGAGCGAGATTCAGGTGTGTGTGTGTGGGTGGGGGTGGCTTGGGGGTGGTGGTGTCCAGACCCAAATTATCTGAGTGGCATGCAAGCCCTAAAGTCTAACTGAACCTAAATGATTACTTCGGAATTTTCAGTTGAGTGACTTTGCGCTTTACCCATTTTTTTTTGTTTTGTTTTTGTTTTTACTCTACCCATCATTGAAATCCCATACAGGAGAGCCCATAGTGTTGACTCCTTTTGACTTGTGTGTTGATGCATCTATCCTGAGCTAACTGTGGCTTTCTTCTGTCTTAACTATGCAGCATTAGGAAAATCCAGAGGTATGGTATCATTTATACTCTCGCTTCTACTCTCCTAACCAGTGCCTACATTACATTAGACCACCAGCTAAATAACATCTCACAAACAACATCAGAACGATACTTTTAAAAGGGTTGCCTTGGTTTTTTGTTTGTTTCTTTGTTTGTTTGTTTTTACCGTGAGCCCTGTGAACATAACCAGCCTTACAATACATATCCTCAACTAAGATGATCGTGTGTGTTAAATAATTAAAAAATATAATAATTAAATAATTTTAAAAAATAATATCTATTTAAAAAGGTTCTCAAGATGAGAGTTATCGATGAAATCCTAAATGTGTAAAAGTGTGTAAAAACAAAAATATAAAACTATGACATACTAAGGGGAAAAAAACATAAATGTGATTATTAAATGGTGGAGAGTTATGCTTTTTGAGTTCAGTTTCTATATATATTTTTAGTTTAATTTTTTCAATGCGGAGTGTTGGATGGTAATTATTACCTCTCCCCACCCCTCCTCTCGTTCAACTCCCTCATTGGCCATGTGTGTCCCACCCTCCCCCCTCTGATCCCACCCTACGATTGGCTAATCGTCCTGATACCCTCCCCGTGATTGGTCCTCGTCGAATGTGTGTGTGTGTGCGTGGTGCGTATATGTGTGTATGTGAAGCAGCATGGGTGTGCGGGTGATGGATACGTCATGGGTGTCGCGGCGTGGCTCGTCCTCGGCACGGAAGACGTCGTCGACTCCCCCGAGCCTCCACGCCCCTGGGCTGCCGTGTGAGGGGATACTGGCTGAGCAGCCAGGGGAGCAGTCCGCCTCCCCCTCCCCCACACCCCCACCTGGTAGCAGCGACCGCGCCAGGTAAGGAGCCCTGCTTCAGAAAGCAAGCGGAGGCCAATATCGGATTTGAGGGGTTCCCCACAAGATAAACATTCTCGCCCCACACACCACACACTCACTCAGTCACACACACACACATTAAT
>JAODXP020000032.1:19782536-19797536 GCA_027497455.2 Sardinella longiceps | reverse complement strand
GGAGTACATGACCAAAAAGAGCTTCTCTGAATAGTGTCAAAATCTCTCATGTGTACTCATTCAGTTGTGTGTTTGTTTATTTATTCATTTATTTATTTTTACTGTGTCAACATCCTTTTTTCCATTTGAAAAACAAAACAAATCAAGGTCATATTTTCCATTGTGTAAAAGCTGTCGGTCACTCTGGTGAGTGCATTCATTCCCAGTGTAGGTTGTCAGCGTTTGCCAGAGTCATGTCCACACCCAGCTTTGGCACAAACACAGGGAATCTATGCCAAGGCCAGCTGCTTGCTCTGCTGTTGCAAATGAAGGAAACAAAGCTTCTCTTGTGCTGCCCCCTTGTGTCCGGTAGTGGGTAGTGACACGGCTGGATGGCAAGCCTTCATTGGGATGATGCTCATTTGTTAAGGGAATTTTTTTGTTGTTCATTTTTTATTTTGCAATGGCTGCAGCAGTGTCTCATTATTATTATTATTGTTGTTATTATTATTATTATTATTATTATTATTATTATTAGCAGTGAGGAGTTTTGTAAGTATACTCTCTTTTCGATATATTTGACCAATGACTAATTGCCTGTTTCTCATCAGTACATTGAAGAACAAGGAACTCTCTCCCGTGATTGGCCAGAAAGCCTTGCAAACGGCGCCATCCAGTGGCCACTCTCTGTGCACTGAGCCAAGTCCCCATACTCTTCGCAAAGGTGTGTGTGTGTGTGTGTGTGTGTGTGTGTGGGGGGTGCGGAGAGAGTGCGTGTGTGTGTGTTTCAACCTACATCCATGTAGTTTAAGGTCACAAGTGCTGTCAGTAGGAACAAATACAAGAAAATTTGGTGAAACCTAGGATATATTTTGAACTGGCATCTAAATTTCTGAAACCCATTTAGTTAGTGCTAGCTGTCTTTTGAAAATATGCAGTGTGCAATGAACTCAGACGCCAAATTATCTCCTCAGAAATATGCAAAAACTTTATTACTTTTGTAATCATTTCCAAGTTATCTGTATCCAGCTGTAATTTGAATTTTATTTTCAAGTAAAAACAAATACAAAAGTATGTTTTCCATGCTTTAATGAACGGCTCCTTCTGTGTGTGTGTGTGTGTGTGTGTGTGTGTGTGTGTGTGTGTGTGTGTGTGTGTGTGTGTGTGTCTGTGTTTGTGCGTGTGCGTGTGTGTGTGGGCGTTTGTCTGTGTGTGTGTGAGTGTGTGTGTGTGTTTTTGCACTCCTCCCATCCCAGTCTCCAAGAAGCTTGCCCCCATCCCCCCCAAAGGTTCCTTTCCCCCATCAGGTGGCATGTCTGACCAATCCAGCCAACCATCCCCGATCAGCTTATCTCCGACCCCTCCCAGCACGCCGTCGCCGTACAGCTTCAGTTACCCGCAGGGCTACGCCACCATCGCTTCGCCCGGCATGCAGTGTCACCAATCGCAACAGGCTACTACACCGCCCTCGCTCAGCTCTGCCGGAGCCATGGGAACACTGCCCAAATCCCGACCGGCTCCAAAGCCCCGGCAGAGGCCCAGTCTACCGCCTCCGCAGCCCCCCAGCACCCCTGGGTCCAGCCCCCAGCCCATGGAGCACGCCGGCCTGCTGGAGGGACTCTCGCCTGGGGAGAGCATGTCTACAGGTGAGAGAGGAAATGGCACAGACTTGATTGATTTGACTGTGTAGAGATGTGTGTGTGTGTGTGTGTGTGTGTGTGTGTGTGTGTGTGTGTGTGTAAAAGGTAGATCTGGAGCTTTGGCCCTGACAAAGGCTATGTTTCTTACCTCTTCCTGCTCTTAGATCTGGACATCTCTCTCTCTCTCTCTCTCTCTCTCTCTCTCTCTCTCTCTCTCTCTCTCTCTCTCTCTCTCTCTCTCTCTCTCTCTCTCTTTCCCAATGACCACAGTTACATGTTACATGCAGAGAATATCCTGGTCTTAAGGGAATATTGCTGACATTTGTTTTGTGCCATACTGTATACCAGAATAGAAACAAATCGATTGCTGTCAATCAGAATGAGAAGCTTGCATGACTTGCTTGTAATAGTGAATATCGTCACTATTCAGTTTAAAACTGGAATATTCCATGCATGTAACTGAGGCCATTGTCTTTAGGATCAGTTTCAACTTCCTGTAGAGTTTCACTCTCACTTTCACTTTCACTTTTAAGTATGCTTCCCCTAGCTCTCCTACCACATGTGTAGTGCACTGCTCTACCAAGCTATCCTACACCTGTATGCAGTATACACTACGCAGCCCTTCACAATGCAGTAGAAATGATTGAAAAATGACTTCAAATGCGTTGTTCATTATTGTCTGTTTTTCTTCTCAAGGACATTTCTTAACAGGTGTTTATTGTGTACAGCTTGATTACTGCTCTTCCAGTATGTAATTTATTAGCCTGACATAGCCCGACCATAATACTGCTCTTCATCCGTATTCATGGTCTGGAGGTTCTTTAACCTGACGCGATTATACTGCGGAAGGGAGGGCATTCACTTCTGGTTTGAAACGATTGGACAGCTCGTCTAATCAGCCTCGCTTATTGGCCAGTAGACTCTCTACCGATGTAAACACGCCCCAGAGGACCGTTCCCAGACCATGGATACGGATGAACATTCGTATTATGGGCGGGCTATGTCAGGCTAGTAATTTATAGCCTATATGAGCATATCTACAGCAATATTGGTAGGTAAGGCCAATCTTGTTCTGTTCCCAAACTCTATCTCCTCTTTGTCGACGTCTTATATTGTTGTCTACTTGCAGCGGTATGAGGCCAGTCATTGGTTCAGTGTGAGGCAGTGAGGAAGGGGTAAGCAGGTTCCCACTGTCCAAAATGTCACTCCTAAGCTTGACCCCTCCCAGCCACCGTCCAGTTCACGCATTCACGCTAACCTCCTGGTTTGGCTCCGCGTTTGCGTTTGCGTATCACATCTATACCTGTTTTTGTTCCCATGGAGACGCATATGTATATATGAGTATATATGTATGTAGCAATGAGACCTGTGTGTGTGTGTGTGTGTGTGTGTGTGTGTGTGTGTGTGTGTGTGTGTGTGTGTGTGTGTGTGTGTGTGTGTGTGTGTGTGTGTGATCCTCCACTAACTGTCCTGTCCCACCAGTGGAGTGCTGTGCATGGAGGGGGCAGTGAATGAGGCTGAGGCAATGCATGGCTTAGTGAAGCAGTCTGAATGGAGAGAGACCAGTGCACTAGCTAAACAGACACACAGACACACACACACACACACACACACACACACATACCTATGAATGCACACAGACACACACACACACACACACACACACACACAGGTGTGTATGAATGCACACATGTATTTGAATGAACACACACATGCATAGATACACAGATACACCTTTCACTCTAACAGTTTTTCACTCTACGGTTTGAGTGTCCACTTGAATAGTGCCCTGTGAATTACTCACAAATACACAAAGCGCAGAAGAGGTTAGAGACATAAAACATGTTGGTATATTACTACGTGTATTGATTAATGGAATAGAAGATGCATATTGTTATTAATGGTCGACTCAGTGGATAAGTTGGTTGATAAGTCAATCAGTTGTGCTTGGAACACCAGTAGAGTTCTCTCAGAATGTCCATAATTCCGTGAGGGGCCGATCTTAAAGTTCTCAATTAGAACTTACAGACTCCTGCTTCACGCCTGGCTTCCCACAAAGTCTCATCTCTAACCGGCCTTCTACAACCACCTACCCCTCAGCTACCTGCCCCCCCTACCCCACCCCAACCCCACCCTACCCCACCCAAATCTACTCTTGATTCTTTGACTCAAGTGCACTGCTTGGCCCTGGGATCAATCTGACCCTGTGACCTCCTGGCCCCTAAAGAACCTCCACTCCGCTGGCTTCTGCCCTCACCACCACCACCAGTCAGACATGGACTGAGTGCCAATGTCCTCCCTAGTCCTTATGCTAGACCCTGAGCCCACACAGACTAAAAGGACAAATCCCTAGTCAATCAGCTCATATCCCTGTTCTTTGTTGGCTGGTAAAAGAACGTATATACATTTGGAACGACATAGACCGACTTTGCTAACACTAACTATGTGGGCAAGAGAACACCATACTTCCTTGCCCTTAGGAGTTAGCATTGGCTACCAGTTTGCTATTTGGTTTGCGTTTCTGTAGCCCAGTTGTTTCACATTGCTAAGTGCTGTTGATAGATATGACAATGGCTAAATTTTGAGAAACGCACACTGAAATGGCGGTTAACAGTAACAGATGTGGGCATATAAAAACAAAACCTAATAAGTTACATATGCCTGCATCTGTTAGTGTTGGCTGCTGTTTCACCATTTTTTCTGCCTTGCATGAAATTCAGTCATTTTCATAGCAATCAACAACCCTTAGCAAGGTGAAACAACGGGGTTATGGGTTGATTCACTCTGGATAATTCCTTCAAGTCTGTGTACAGGTCTTAAGCCTTAGGGCATAGGGGGGGCATTGGAGTTCAGCCGTTGTGTTGGCCTTGCCTGTGCTTGCTCTGAACTCGCAGAACCCCTGTGTGACAATCCCAGTCACCTTGACAACCATCTACTGTATGTCCTAGCTCCCATAAACAGCATCAATGTGCAGCTAGGAGAAGCACTTCTGCGCTCAGCATTGATTTATAACATATCAACGTGTTTCATTTGATAGTATTAATACAGATGAATCAGACTTTTATGCTTTTAGATGAGTATTTTGATGTTGATATTCTGCAATGGTGAGCAAGTGTTTCTCCTATTTGCATTATTGGTCTGTTCATAGCAGCTAATTAACTGTTGCAAACCATCATGTTGTTGTTTTCTCTCACCAAATGTTTTGCCCTGGCAGAGTTGTCCTGTTGCAGATGTCACACACATACACACACACACGCACACACACACACACACACACACACACACACACACGCACACACAGCTGTGACAACATCTTTCTAGTTCCCCGGGTCATTGGAGAGGATTACCACAATTAGTCTTTCAAGTCTTTTGTCACATTAAATTAAGTACACAGAACATTCTGGACTGTGGTACTATGCTCTACAATAACCTGGAGAACCATCACATTCATGTATGATATGATTACAGACTGGATGATGGTGACTTGTCCTTAGCCCTACATGACATGTCAGTTTGTGCAACTTCCCCAGTGTTTTTTTGCCTTTCATTAAAATGTTGCGTATAAGTATATATTGTTTATTTGGTTATTATTCATTAAATACACTTAATAACTTATTTTCCTTCTTCTTTCCCCCCTCTCTTCTTCATCAACACTTATCTTTTTATATATATTTTCTTGCATCTCTCTCTTTTTTGTCTATTCTTTCTTATTCTTTTGTTTCTGATCCCTCGCTCCACTCTTCCGCCACGGCGGTTGCTCAGACTCTTTCTGCAACCTGGACATCCCCGCCATCAACGTGGAGCTGGACGGCATTCTGGAGGTGGCCTATGGCGCCCTCCACAGGCACTCTGTAGTCATGGCCGCTGTGGCACTGGAGGCCTCGGCGGCCAAGGCCGAATCAGAGGAAGACTCGGAGAGCACCATATTATGACGTCACAGCACTCTCGGCCAATCCCAGAGAACTACCACCACCAACTCCACTGCAAGCTCAAACAGCACCTCTGCTAGTCTACTACTTCCGGATGCTATGCCGCCCTAACCATGTTCACCATTAACACACAGGATAGCATTGCTTCACCTACTGCTACTGCAACTACAACTACGGAGGCCTGTAATGTCCAAAATAACTGCTTGCTTCACGCTAACTTCTCCAACTGACTATGAAATGACATTGTCAATAAACAGTATATAAGATCACTATGGCAACAGAGAAAACAAAACCAGGAATATCACTGGCAGAAATCAACAACTAAGCATCATTACGAATAACAGTTTGTTTGGTTTTTTAGCATCTCTACACATTTTATATTTTTATTTAATGTCATTTTTGTTGTTTTGTGTTTTTTTTATTTCTTTTTTTGCCTTACCCATTTTGCCTTTAATCACACAGGAGCACTGAACACAAGTGGACAGAAGTGAAATGAAAGCTACTTATATCGTCATCGCTCTGTGTCTGATTGATACAGTCTGGTCTGATTTCTCCACTGTCACCACTCTGTGTCTGATTGATACAGTCTGGTCTGATTTGTCCTCATGGTGTCAGTTACTGTACACACAGCATATCTGTTTTATTCAACCCGTTGTTTTCTCTCAAGACAAACTTCGTCATGTAAGGTAACGTAAGGTACATGCATTTGGTTAACACTTAAGAATCATAAGATTGTCCACAGAATAAATAGTTTATGATACCGTGAATTAAGAAAGTCAGTCTTTGACATATTTATGAGAAAGATAGGTGCAAAATAATTTTATTTTTAAAGATGGATTTAACATTAAAGTGTATAGATGTGTCTGAACAGGTAACGGAGGCCTAGAATGTACTGTGAGGAAAGACGAGGAATTCTGTTATTGGACATGAAAATTAACCATTGTGTGTGTGTGTGTGTGTGTGTGTGTGTGTGTGTGTGTGTGTGTGTGTGTGTGTGTGTGTGTGTGCGCGTGTATGAGAGAGAGAGAGAGAGATTCCTGAACTCCTCAGTCCAACCCTGTATCCTATGACCACACTCGTGATTGCAGGCCAGAGCATCCTATCATCATTGTGCATCCAGTGGCCGATGGCTTAGTAATTATTAGAAAAGAGGGGGGATTCTATCTGTTGCTTTAGTAACTTTTGGGGTCAAATCAATCTGCTCACCAAGCTACAGCATATAACAATGGATAGACTTTGGCTCAATCCTAGAGGCGGACTCAGTGTTGTCTTTCAAACTGGCTGTCACGCAATAGGATAGCGCTGCCACCAGAGCCATTTGAACGCCCTTTCTATGGCTCTGGCTATGGCCAATCAGTGTAATGATTCAGCCGATTCAAACTGCTTAACCCGCCCAACGACTCTCTACAGACATGGGTGACCTAACCAATCCCTACTAGAAACTATTTGACACCACAAACGAATGCAGATTAGGATTTCACACGCCAAAGTAATTCAGATTAGGATTTGACACCCCAAACTACTTCAGATTAGGATAGCCTGCTTTGGAGAGAAACTGCTCAGGATCTGGTACAGACACTAAGGCTTTTATA
This sequence comes from Sardinella longiceps, assembly GCA_027497455.2. NCBI lineage: Eukaryota > Metazoa > Chordata > Actinopteri > Clupeiformes > Clupeidae > Sardinella > Sardinella longiceps. The sequence goes on along the minus strand of JAODXP020000032.1, from coordinate 19,790,396 downwards.
TTGGTCAAAGACAGTCAGTGTCCTTCCGAGTTTTTGTTCATTGGTCATATGTATCTTTACTTAAAACCAAGGCCTTTGAAAGGGCAAATATTGCATGGTCCTGGGTCATAGCTCAAGCACTATTATTGCCAATCACATATGCAGACATATGCATTGTTCTTTGCATTTCTTTTCACACAATCACACACACACACACACACACGCTCACACACACACACACACACACACACACACACACACACACACTAACCATTAATTCAGTCATCTACCCATCTCTCTTTCAAACATGGTGGCCCCCTGGTAGAAGAGCGTTTTTGATATAAAGATACTCAGTTCTGTGCTTGCTTGCGTACAGTAATATGCCATTCACCATGTTGTCACTGTACATACATACAGTATACAGTATAAGGAAACCTTGTAAATAAAAAAAGCAGTATGTGTATAAATGTGAAGGGATAAAGACAAACTATTTATAAAGAGAAAAGATGTCTATTATATATGGATCTATATATTGATATGGTGGTGTTTATTTTTAACTGCCTCTCCTGTCCTGAGCACAAGTTTTTTCAGTGTCACTTGTTATGCTTACACATAGTGAGCTTTTGCACTGCTTTACACAGCTATAAGCATACATGCAGTTTAGCAGTAAATGCTGAGGGAACACTAAACGAAGATACGAAAAAACGATTTTATAGCACAACTTAATGGGCAGTGCTGCAACAAGTTTGTGTGTGTGTGTGCGTGCGTGCGTGTGTGTGTGTGTGTGTGTGTGTGTGTGTGTGTGTACTGTACATGCATGAAGGCTATGTCACATTTCATTTCTCTCAATAAATGTGTTTATTAGCATCCATTGTGTGGCACAACAGAAAAGCATAGCCTACATTTATCATCGGTCATCTTGTCACAGAGATTTGTATGTCAAGAAAATAATTGAACAAAATAAAATCACAAAAAAAGAATATCAGCATATCACGGTCAGTTTAGTAAGCCAGCAACTAAGAAGTGATCAGACACATACACTAAACACAACCTTAATAAATAGAACACTCTTCTGCTTATTGCTAGCTGCAGATTTAGCAGTCAGCTTACTGTACTGAAGCTCAAGCACAGCATATTTACAACATCATACAGTCTTTGCAAACAGTCAGGATGAGAGAGAGGGAGACCCATCTCTGTAGGGGATTTACACCCATATTAGATGGCCATATTGATATCAGCAGTATTGTGTTTGAGCAAGCAGCCCAGTCCTGGGATCCATTTCCCGAAAGCATAATTCTTAGCTAAATTAGCCACTTTGCAATGTTGATTGCAATGTACTTTTCCATTGCCAACTATCTAAGATGCTAACTGGTTAGCAGCTCTGCTGGGCTTGGCACTAGACTCTTGTAGAATCCTGGAGAATGGGGGCCCTATAGCAAGGAGACTGAAACATCCATGGGTTTTGGCTGACGAAGCCTGCAACGCTTCTGCAAATACTGGCTACCATTAACACAGACTTTGGCCCAATATGTAATACTTCCGTCATATCTGGGCCTAGCCTAGGCTCGGTGTATGTTTCTCTTCGTACAGCGGTCTGGGATTCCAACAATTTAGAAACGATTTCTTGCTGGAGATGTTTAGATTCAAGAATATTGGATCAGTCCTTGACTGATTGTCTATCGTGTTCTGTTTCCTCAAAGTTCGCTGATTGGCTAGAATCCCAGACGGAGTACTGTAGGGAGATGAGAATCAAGCTATTTGCGTAGAAATGCAATGGCCAGTATCTTGACAAGCCAGACTATCACATAAAATGTATAGTATGGCCACGAGTGGTAGAACCTCGGGTAAGACGGCTAAAACTGATCAGTGCAATTAACAAGCAATTCAAACAACGCCAAGCCCGCCCAATGACTCCCTGTCCAGATAGAATATTGTGATTGGCTAAATGCCACGATGTCTGAATACAACCAAGAGCGTAAACAGCTAAAATAAACAGCTGTCATATTGATTGTCTGAGTACAACCTATGTCTGATGGCTGCACGTACTCGCTGAGCAAATAAAATTTCCTACAGCTAGAGTGCGTCTAGATTTCTAGGCTAAATGACCAGAGTAATGGCAGACCAAATCCAATTCATAATTGAGGTAGACCAGTTAGACTACATTAGCAGCTACAGTACAGTATCTGGACACCTACATGTAGGTTAGTATTCCTAGTCCTTAAGCAATAAGTGACCAGGTTTGATGTGAACAGACAGGCTGTGACAAAAGGGGAAGGTTTTATTGCAAACGAACTTTGTTGTGTGTTGTGTAAGAGCTGTTGGTACTGTAAGTGTTTTGTAATTTCATAAAATACTCCCTTCTTGAGGCGTACAGAAATTGTGGTACTGCAAAATGTAAAAGCAAAAAAAATATCAATTTGGATCTTTGTCTTTCTCAAGAATTCCATTGTAATTCATGTAAATGAAATGATGGGGGAAAAAATGTTTCTAAGGGTTGTGGTTTGATAATGTTTGGATAATCTGAACAACTGGGCTGTTTTGTACAGAATGTGTCTGAATCAAATGTTTTTGTGAGAAAGAAACCAGGTAGTGGCAGATTTACAAATTTATTTTTTACAGGGTTATTCCCAGTAATGTTCATTGGCCAACCCCATAAACAGTCAAATAGTGTGAATGGTCAGATTCCACAAGAGCAGAACCCTGTGCTTTTATCAACTACAAAGCCTTAGGCCTTGGATGGGTTAATGGTTACTCTGATTCTACTTGCCTAAATTAATTACCAAACCAAGTCGCTAAAGCCACCCTGGATCCATATTAAAATACAGTAATGACCAAATTTGGGCTAAAACTGGTTGTATCTGCCACTAACTTGCTAACGTGTTGTAAAGAAAGATTGTCTTAATGTAATGAGGTGTCAGTGCTTTGTACTGTACATACATATTGGCAACTTGAGCTCAAAAAAAAAAAAAAAAACTGTCCAGGAATTGATAATATTTTTTTTTATTTGAAGCATGCCCTTTCGAAAGACGAACAACAAAACTTTTGTAACAGAATGTAGCTGTTTATGCAGTTGTGGCTATTTATTTAAGTGGTGGGGAATTAGTGTGTATGTTGATATGACTATTGAGAAAAAAATGGAAGAAGTGTTGTTGGATAATCTGCTGTGGTGTTTGGATGTGGGGAAAGTCACTGTGATACTGGCATTATCTTGTTGATATGATCTTGCGTCTCCTCACAACTTCTCTGTTCCCCTTATTTTACATTAAAAAAAACAGAGCATTACAATTTAATGGTTGAAAATGCTGTTGTTGGTTGTTCTACGCAACCTTCGGTTGTTCTGTTTGAGGCTAATTGTCTAATTTGTATGCTTGACTCAACATTACATTTTTCCTTCTATGAGTTAGACAGTAATGTTCTTTTAGAGCATTTCCATTTTATGGGTTATGAGAAAACATGAACAAGCAAACTAGTGTTTAAAAAAAAAAATCTGTGAAGTTTTGTTTTTGTTTTCACGTAATCTCTCCACTTGAATGCAGCAGAATAATTATTCACATCATGTAAATCCTTAGGATGTTCTTATGACATTATGGATGTCAAAAAATATCCTTCAGTCAAACCTACTTTAGCCTTCTTCAAAAGCATGTCTTCTTGCTTCACGTCTCGTTTGTGTCTCAAATGTTTTTAAGGTCAAGATTGGCTTGGAAGATGGTGTGTGTGGAGACACTGAGTCTAATGAGATATGTTATATGTCATGTCACACTTTATTCGTCCATCAAACTTAAACGTCCAACAATCTCTGTAAAGTTGAATTGTGGTGGTGCATGCATTTTATTTGTGTTGATTTTCACATACATACAGACATACCATAAAGAAGTAATTCTTTGTTCTCCAATGACCGGGGCCAAAATGAAAGGATAGCTGTTTGTACTGTATGTCGTTTTATTTCACTGTCATGTTTTTTCTACAGAATGGCTTGTGTCAGGCACAATGGCAATATGCCTCCTTTTCCCCTCCCCTCTAAGACACTATGTGCTGTGCTTAAAGAAAAAAAAAAAAACTATTCTCATCAGAATGTGGTCTCTATTAAAAAATGCATTTGTAATGATTGAGGCCCCTGGCACTGTTATTGTTTCTCTTGGTCTTGGGTCAATAAGCATCTATATTTCATGTTTAGAATTTTCCTAACTATGTATGTCACAAGATAAGGTGGTTGGGGTCCCACAACATTGGCAGCCACTTAAGCAGCTGAGGGTAGTAAGAATGGATAATTGCAGAAATAAAGAGAGAAAAGTTGGCAGCCTCTTTGCAGCAGAGAACAATTGAGAAAAAGTTAGCTTGAAAAAGGCATAATATGACCACTTTAAAATGCATTATATAAACACGACTTGACTCGATGGATCTGCCAGCATCTACCTGAACACCCCCCTGAAGCCATAGCCTACAGGGTGTTCTCCTCTCGGCCCTGCCTCTCCATTACCCCAAAGGAACGTTAACTAGCGCATACCAACAGTTTGTTAATCCAGTCTGAGAAAGCAGGTCTGTTTGAAGTGCTGCAGAATATAGTTTGCTCATCCAGACTAGGCTGGCTTGCACAACTATATTCAGAAATGAACTGTGGTCTGGCAAAGCTAGCATTGCTTAGGAATTCCAGGCGGAATCTAAACGTCTATCAAATGCTATCAAACCTCTAGCAATGTTATGGGACAGAGATGGACAGTCATCTTAAGCTCGCCTCCTGCAGCCTGTTTGTTTCTTATTGGGTTCTGATTTTTCTGGGCTCGAGAGTTGAGGAAATTTTCTCCTTAGCCATACTGACTTGAACGTGAAATTTTATGCAGTGACAGGAAGTATGGTCGTGCCCAGGCTAAATCCAGACTATTTTCATTAAACGTTCTTACACTGGTGGAATCACATTTCAGAGCAAGGGATACCTTTCCCCCTTCAGGAAAGTCTTGAAGAGCCAGCCCTTAGGAGAATACCTCTTGATTTAACACTTGCAATACTTAAGATGCACTTAAGGAAAATGTCACACATAGCACATTTGAAGGGGAAACTCATTTATGGTGTACAATTTAGGTCCTGTTATGTTAGTCTTGGGGGCAGTAGCTGTAACAAAGGACTGAAACCAGAAAAACAGGTGAGACCATTTTCATGGGGGTGACAAGGTGAGGTGTTGGATGGATGCACACCCAAACAAGAAACAGAGTTTTGTCACTTAAGAAAGCATAATATTTTAATTTATATAGCCCCTACTTTATTTTTTAAAAAGTCCAATCCAATCAGTTGCAAATATTCAAATCCATATACCCATCCTTTAAAGATGATAGGCTAATTATTCATCATGTATAGGCCTTAGGAAAAACTATCAACTCAATGGCTCACGTATTCAAAAAATGATAGTAAATTATTGTCATTTTATTTATTTATTTATTTAATCATATCAAACTTTTTTTTCCTGCATTAGGACTACCTAGCCTACTCCACAATCCAGTAACAGAGGGACATGTAAAAATTAGGACTGGATAAATAGCATTCACCTTCACATAGTTTTGGATGCTTTTAATTTATTACAAAAGTTTGTCATATCAGTCTAAAGAAAAGCACAACATGCACCACCACCCATAACTGCACTGTTTGATATTTGGAATTTTACTGATCCCAGCAACGCAGGATCCTCCTGAAGTAGACATTCAGCATTGAGCCCCGCCCCACATTCAGTGTCTGCAGGTGTGCTGCCTGGAGTAGGCTACTCGTATAAAAGGTAAGGATACACCTGTGGATGGTGAAGCAGGAGGTAAAAACACCTGTACAAGCAAGGAGACGCTACTTGTCTTTTAAAACTTCTCCCCTGTTACTGTGCTTCTGAGGAGAGCAACATGTGTACGGTGACGCGAGCACTAATATTGATTTCCTTTGTAGTGCTACTTTGCGGTAAGTCTACCGATGTGTGAGTTTACTGTAAATTGTTTACTTAGGTGTGGTGATGATGGACAAAATGAATCTACGTGATCATGAAACTTTGTGCAATCACAACCATGGCTCTGCGAATCTTCTGAATCGAAAGGATCAAGTCTAATCATGTGGCCCTGGTGTGTTGCTTTATGGTCCGATGCCTGCTTAACGTTATTTTTCATGAGTGTATTTCTTTTGTGTATGACTACGCCTGTTTTAAACCTTGTACTATAGTTAGTCATAGGCTTGATATTTCATTTATCTGTGATATCAGTATGAAGGCAAAACATATGAAATCTGCTAAATGTGACCATTAAAATGTAGGTTGTGATCTGTTTTTAGATGGAGTTCCTCTTGAAGTAAGTGACCCCCAGGGTCCGTCCTTGGAAAAACTGAGTGGACGAGTTGGAGAAAGGGTAGGCCCACTATCAACTCAAGTCTTTAGCCATATTTGTGAATTGTGAGCTTACATTTTTCCAAACAATGTGTCAACCGTTTTATTCTGTGAAATCTTGTAAAATAAACAATCAAACAAAGAAAGACTGTAGAAAATATGATTTTTCGGTTTCTGATCAAATTGCACCAGTAGGCCTACTAACTAGGGTTATTGTACTAACAGTTAATAATGTTTCACAATGCAAACATTACAGGAACTTACATTATTTTTGTAATGTTGTAGGTTAAGAGAGAATACGGCCCCCCTGGCATCCACTTGCACCATGTAAGTAGCCTAATATTAATTATGCACATGCAGATGCTTCTGAATTATCAAATGTAGTTGTAAAGCATTCTTTGTTGTTCCTGAAGTGGGCAATATCAGTTCTTTTAGGTTTTTATACAGCTCCTGTCATAGATTAACTAGGCAACTAGGACTATCACGATTTTTTCCCTTCAGTTATCACTTATGTTTCTGGAAAAGAGGATTTAATTTAATTTAATTTAATTTAATTTAATTTAATTTAATTTGTAAAGTGTCATATACAAAACATTTGTCTCCTGGTGCTTTACAGACAGTAAACATTATAGGAACTTACATAGTTTTTACCCTGTTTTAGGTGAAGAGAGAATACGGTCCTCCTGGCCCCGCCTTGGACCTTGTAAGTAATATTACATATGCCGTTTGCAATTGTTTCTGGATTATTCTCTAAAGCTGTAAAGCATTCTTTGTTGTCCTGGATGCAGGCTTTTCTAGTTCTTTGAGGTTCTGAATACCACTCAGATAAATGAGGGATAGACTCTGTGAAAATCACTAGGAGTCCTATTATGGTGAACTTCGTGACTTATCTGGCCGTATAAATGTATACATGAAGCAATCAGATTAAAAAGACTCTAAATCCATTGTCCAAAATATTCAACAATCAAGTTGTTTAAATAACATTATAATTTCCAGGCAATTTCTCAAGTTTCTCAAGTACAACCAAATCAAGCTAAAACAGTAAAATGGTCTTTGGAGTGATAGCTAAAACATCTTATCAAAATTGTATTCCTATAAATTAAGTGCAACGGCACTGTGAGGCTTTTTCATCTCAACTCTTAAATACAAGCTAAGAGGTCAATAAGGCATTTTCTCCTGCATCTCCCCTCCTGTTTGTCTGTCCTCTACAGAACAGGCTGTTTCTCATTCCTACTCTAGTCTCATTCATATGCATGCGGAAATGCAACATTCTCATTTCAGTTAGCCAATGGTAATTGTTCTATTCAGTTTCACCTGTTGCCAATGGCAACAGAAACCCAAATTTTTTGAGTCAGCTGAAAAAATCCTAGTTGATTGTACACCAAAGCAGCTTGTAGTCTTTTATTGAGGTTTGTAGTCAAACCCCACTGACTGCTGCTGGGAAGTAATACGTCACTCACAAGAAATCCTAAATAATGCTAGAAGCTGCTAGAAGTCATATTTTGCGGTGGTATTTATGTCAGTATATCGGTGAA
>JAODXP020000032.1:19722631-19772931 GCA_027497455.2 Sardinella longiceps | reverse complement strand
ACAGTTTTGTAGCTGAATAAATACTTTGTATACTGTATCTTGAGTCCCTCGGAACTGACTCTTTTAAAACTGTACTGTACAGGTTTAATAGTAACAGTTTAGTGGGCTCCAATCTCAACTGGCTGACACTACCTGAATACAACTCTTGTGTAAGAATTGTAGAATGATATGCACTGAATTCACTACCTCTAGCGTGTCTATGTTCCCACAGCTCTATGTTCCCACAACTCTATGTTCCCACAGCTCTATGTTTCCACGACTATGTTCCCCCAGCCCTATGTTCCCACAGCTCTATGTTCCCACAGACCTATATTCCCACAGACCTATATTCTCACATTTCTAAGAGTTTTTTTTCTTTCTTTCTTCAAAGTCAGGTACTATTGCCACATTCCATTGAAAGTCTGTAGTCGATAAATGTGAGTCCGTTTCCCCGACTTCCACTCTAGATGCGTTCCAGTGGATAACCCCCCAATAATGTATGACTTGTTAATGTACACAATCTGTTAATGAGGACATAAGGGACCTAATACAGTACAGACCAAAGGTTTGGACACACCCCCTCATTCAATGCGATTCATTTATTTCCAGGACAATTTATATTGTAGATTCTCACTAAAGGCATCAAAATTATGAATGAACACATATGAAATTATGTGCTTAACAAAAAAAGTGTGAGATTATGACAAACTTTTGGACCTGAACCCGATCAAGATGGTTTGGGGTGAGCTGGACCGCAGAGTGAAGGCAAAAGAGCCGGCAAGTTCTTAGCATCTCTGGGAATGAATAACTCTTCAACCATTTCAGGTGACTACCTCTTGAAGCTCATCCAAAAAATAAAAAGAGGACAAAGCAGTTATCAAAACAAAAAAAGGATACTTCAATGAAACAAGAATATAAAACATGTTTTCAGTTATCTCACACTTTTTTTATTAAGTACATAACGCCACGTGTTCATTCATAAGTTTGTTTATTTTGTAGATTGTCACTGAAGGCAACAGTCATGAAAATAAAGGAAATAATTTAATGGGGAAAGTGTGTCCAAACTTTTGGTCTGTACTGTACATCACCATCAGTTAAGAGAAGGGGCGCATTATGGTCCTCGCTCACATAAAATGTAACCTACAACACAGTTTGAAACTATGTTAAATGTTTGGCAACTTTGCTGGAGCTATTAGCTACCATGTGGCTAACATAGCCTCCAACTGTAGCGTCAATTTTACCGACTTGGTCAACATCAATCTACCCCGAGTTAATGACTCGTAATTTCGACCTCATTGACTGTTCCATTGCATCCTCCCGACGCGAAGGTGGTTTTGTCCCGACTACCGACCACAATGGAACGCAGAATATAGTCCCACATTTCTACCCCTGCCTGGTAGACCCCCTATGTAAGTTCAAGCAAGATTCGATCTTTGGTATTATTTGCCCTCAATGGTGCCTTCCAGGTAGTGGGGTTTAGGGTAACGGTAGGTTCACACTGTACATGTCCGTTAACGGACGGCGGGGGAGGGGTCTGATGGAGGGGGAGTCAATTCTGTCGATTCTGATTGGTTGGACGGATCCGTCGCCAGCTAAAAAGATGAAAATTTTTCAACTTTTCGACAGGCGCAACGGAGCCATTGGGACAGACAGACCCACAATGCAATGCAATGCAATGCAGCTCTATTCAAAGTCAATGGCATCCGTCAACGGACGTGTACAGTCTGAAACAGCCATAAGGGTTAAGGTTATTTTATGCTGTGCTGCCTAGATTCATATTCACAATGAAAACGATCTTCATCCACTCTCGTTTTCAAAACGTTTTGCATTCACATTCCACAACAATTGTATATTCATCCACCTCAGCGATCATTTTTGTAATCAACCTCAGCAATCATTTTTGGAATCGTTTTCAGTTTCAGAATCCTCCATTCTAATGTGAACGGAAGGGCTAACTGGATAAATATTACCTGTGTTGGTATGAACATGCCCTTATCAGAACATATTGCTGTGGGAAAAAATCTTTGTAATGTGAGAACATGGGGCTGTGGGAGCAGCTAATTTCCAAAAATTCTGTGAAAAACAAAAATTCCTAACAAATGTGGGAACATAGGGCTGTGGGAACATAGAGCTGACCCCCTTTATAATATGGTGTAAATTGATGTTTATTCAGTGAATATTAACAATACAAACAAATACTTTGAAAATGAGAGAATGGACCAGATAAAGACTATCTCTTTACAACCACACACAATCACAAAGACAACACTCTATGTGTGTGTAATGGCTCGAACAGCAAGTCCGTTTAGATAATACTTTTACTACTTTGCCAAAAGTCCTGAGTGGGTCAAAAGCTATCTTACTGTGAACATCAGTGATAACTGTGGTCTTAAGCATCTTAGATCTGTGTAACGCTTTGCAGTGCTTTGATCCATTTTTGGAATTCACATGAAAAAGATGGAAATTGGGTTCAAAACTTCAACTCAGATAATAGGTAATTGGTGTTGCTTGTGTGTTTCTTTGTTGTTTGACGGTTGTTTTTGAAAGAGTGGATAGTTGAATTTAATACCAAAGTAAAAATGAGTCAATATTTCAATTTTCCATTTCTGCGCCGTAGTTGGACAGAACCATCTGCGCCGGGGTTTGTCTTGGTTCAGGTAGCGTCGTCTTTTAGAGGGGCGACCCTTGGCTATAAATGAGATGGATGGACTTATGAAGTCAGCTCGAAACCTACAGACCTGACAGAACTACTGGCCCACTTGCAGGCTAACCTGCAAACTTTCTAATACAGAAGCCTATGAAGTTGTTGTGATTTAATATGTTCACCGTGGCCAAGTTGGAACACATCGCTCTTTGCACTATCAATCAGTAAAGAAACTGTGATGCGGAATGTTGCCTATGCCACCTAGCTATATTTGGTCATGATATAAGAATAGGCCTAACATTGTATTTAAATCAGGGGTCTCCAACAGGTAGCTCGAGAGGTTCTCGCCACCTGGTACCTGTAACCATATGCTAAGTTCCGGCTCAGCTGATGTCTGCTTGGCTTTTGAAGTAGCCTAGAGGTCATTCACGAACTTACTTTGTCACATTATTAATGTACATCCACGTCTCTGTAGTTATAGCCAAATCTGGTGCACTCTACCAACTTAAATTCTAATCAGAGAGCATTAAAGCAATCAAGATTTTGTGATTAGGCTGTTATGGAATTTACATTTACATTTCCTGTGACTCTTTGAGCTACTCAGGTGGCGAGCTCCTGCTGCCTGTTATAGACAAGTACCCCCAGCTGCGGACTTGCAGCCTCTGAGCGCTGCTCAATGTTGAGCACAACCCTCGCCTTTTCACGCTGTAGCGGGGCACGGTAAGGCCTGTCTATGATAGGGCCAGAAATCTCTCTGGCTCTGGGTAGGACAGGCTAACAGAAAAATGAAACACACGCACCGGTTGCAAAGTTTCTCGTTGGAGACCCCGGTCTAAACAAAAATTGTATTCCTATATCGTGCCGGGTATCGTACCCAAATATAGCCAAGGTGGCATAGCCAACACTCGCATCACCGTTTATTCACTGATTGATTGTGCGTAAGGGCGGTGCCGGTGGACGTCCAACTCGGCCACGGTAAAACGCTGGTTACGAATGTAACCGTGGTTCTATGAAGGAGTGGAAGACCGCCAGAGGCAGTCGAAGACTAGTGGAATTCCCCATGCGCTCGCGCATTGGTCGAGAAAGTATAAACATTATGTCATCACGTGACCATGCCACCGCGAAGTACAGTATAAATACCAATAACGCGGGCATGACGGTCTCAATGGACATTCTCGCCACTCCGAGTGACCAGAGACTCTGGCGGTCTTCCACTCCTTCATAGAACCACGGTTACATTCGTAACCAGCGTTCTATTTCAGTCCTTACAGACCGCCAGAGGCAGTCGAAGACTAGTGGAAGACGTATGCCAACATGTCACGAGGACGCCATTTCAGGACCCGGAAAAACAGACTGCAGCTTAGCTGCAAGTGCCAGGGCCGGCGATGCCACATTCAAACGATAAAACCTCGTGAAAGTGCTCGGCGAAGCCCAAGTAGCAGCTGAACAGATATCATCCAAGGGAGCACCGCACAATGCTGCCCAGGAAGTGGATACAGCCCGAGTAGAGTGCCCCTTCAGGGGTGCAGGAGCAGCCTGCCCCCGACGCTGATAGGTAACAGATATCGTGTCTGTGACCCAATGTGAAAGCCTCTGCTTGGAGAGAGCTGCGCCACGGTTATTTCCTCCAAAACAAACGAACAGCTGGTCGGATGTCCGCCAGGGCAAAGTAACTGAAACATACTGCTTTAAGGCGCGAACAGGACACAAAGCCCTACGCCCCGGCTCAGATGCCGGATTGAACGCAGACAAGGAGAAAGGCCTATTTACAAACTGAGGCAACATGACCTTGGGAAGGAACGCAGGGTTAGGCCACAAGGTTACTGAACTGTTTTCAGGGCCCCAGCGCATGCACTGAGGGCTAATTGACAAGGCATGAATCTCACAGACCCGCCTAGCGGATGTTATGGCCAACAAAAAGGCAGTTTTGCACGATAACCACTTAATGTCACACGATTCAAGCGGTTCGAAGGGGGCCTCGCATAGGCCCTCCAAAACAAGGGGCAGATCCCATTGTGGGCTTTTCACGCGGCTTGGTGGGCGCAGACGAAAGGCGCCTTTAAGAAAAGCTGTAATGAGTCTATGCGTGCCCACAGACGTTCCCTCAATGAACTCATGATGAGCTGCAATGGCGGCTACATAAACCTTTATTGTGGCCGGGGACTTACCGGCGTCCAATAAACACTGAAGGTATTCAAGTATCTGAGGCACAGGGCATGAATAAGGGTTCAAGGACTGGTTGGAGCACCAGGCCGAAAAAAGCTTCCACCTATTGCTGTATAGGTTGCGTGTCGAAGGGGCGCGGGCGTTCAGAACAGTGTTCCGAACCCCCTGTGAACAATCCAAGAGCTGCAGCTCGACCCCAGTGGCCACGCCCAGAGCTTCAGCCTGTCCGGATGCGGGTGCCAGAGGGCCCCCTGCATCTGCGATAGCAGATCCTGTCTGCACGGTAGGGGACAGGGCTGGGCCGCTACAAGGGACAGCAACAGAGGGAACCATGGCTTGTGTGGCAGGTGCGGGGCTATCAGCAAGACCCGGCAGTTCGTCTCCTGGATTCGCATGAGAGTCATCCAGACGAGGGGGAGAGGAGGAAAAGCATAAAGCAGGCAAGCGGGCCAGTCGTGAGACAGAGCGTCTTGGCCCAGGGCCCCTGGTTCGTCCAGTTCCGCAAACCAAGACGGGCACTGTGACGATTGCTGGGTGGCGAACAGGTCTACTTCCGCCATACCGTACGTCCTCCACAACATTTGGACCACCTCCCTGTTGAGGCACCAGTCCGCTGCACGCAGAGCTCCCCGGGAGAGGGAGTCTGCTGTGCTGTTCGCAATCCCCGGTAGATGGGCCGCTCTGAGAGACAGTAGATTCCTGTCTGCCCAGGTGAGGAGCTTCTGAGTCAGGGCCAGACACTGTCCAGATCGTGTTCCCCCCTGATGGTTTATGAAGAACACCACTGAAGTGTTGTCGGTCCGCACCAACACATGCTTGCCCTTCAGGCTGGCTCTGAAGTGGCGTAGCGTTAGCCACACAGCTAACAGCTCCAACAGATTGATGTGCTGAGAGCGGAGCTCCAAGTCCCAGTTCCCCTGCACCCCTAGGTGGTTCCAGACCCCTCCCCATCCTGTTAAGGAGGCATCCGTCGTCACCACTTCCCGTCGTGCTGGCGGGGGGCCTAGTGGAACTCCCGTGGACAGGAGGGGTCCCTGCTGCCATGGTAGGAGCGCCTTCACGCAATTCCGTGAGATGCGTATGTGTCTGTACCTGTGCTGAACGGAGGAGAGGCCCTTGGCCTTCAGCCAGCGCTGGAAGGGGCGCAGGTGTAAGAGGCCCAGCCTCACCACTGATGTTGCCGCCGCTAAAAGCCCCGCCAGACGAAGCAGTGTCAGGTGAGTTAAGCACCGGCCTCTGCGGACCAGTGCCAGGGTGCCCCTGATGGAACGCTGTCTGGCTGGAGTGAGGGAGGCCAGCCTCCGCCTGGAGTCCAGGCTCATCCCAATGAACTCTATTGACTGAGATGGAGTGAGGGAGCTCTTCGCCCAGTTGACGGCAAAGCCCAAGTCTGTGACATGACTCAACAGCTGGCGCGTGTGCGCAGCCACCTGCTCTGGGGTGTGTGCAATGAGGAGCCAGTCGTCCAGGTAGGGTAACACCAAAAGTCCCTGGCGCTGTAATGGCTCTAGGGCAATCTGGACACACCGCGTGAACACGCGGGCTGCCAGAGAGAGGCCGAATGGTAGGACGCAATATTGAAACACTCTTCCCTGAAAGGCGAACCTGAGGAAGCGCCGATGATCCGGGGCGACAGGCACATGGAAATATGCATCTCTTAGATCCACTGAAGTAAACCATGCTTGAGGCGTTACTGCCTGAATAACATCCTTTAACCGCAGCATGCGGAACGACAGATGTTTGAGGTAGCAGTTCAGACCCCTCAAATCCAGGATGGGTCTGAACCCACCATCTTTCTTTTTGACAAGAAAGTAGGTTGAGTAGAATCCGGCCGGGTGGGCCTGAGGGTCCACCTGTTCTATTGCCCCTTTCCGCAGGAGCTCGAAAATTTCTGCTCGAAGAGCATGCGTCTGGCTTGGGTTGCGGACCACTGTGGGCCTTACAGTGGCATGCAATGGGGGTCGTCGGCGGAACTGGAGACGGTAGCCCTCCGAAAGCGTGTGCAGGAGCCAACGATTGGAGGTTATTTCTCTCCAACGGTTTAGATGGGCCCTTGTAAACCGTCCCGCCGGCGACCCGAGGGAGTCAGCGTCGTGGCGCAGTGGTTTTAGCACCCTTGGGGGGGCGCTGGCGAAACTGAGCCCCTGAAGGCCTAAAGGGCTGAGGCTCCCGGTGGCCGGATGCCTGCGCAGAGCCATGGGCGTGTCCCCGGGGGGCGGGGGGGCGAGGTTGGGCAGGGCGGGGAGGCGGGGCCCGAAAGGGGGCGGCCTGCTGGCGGGGGGCATGATCCCGACGCCGAGTCTGAGGAGCCTGGGAAGGGCGTCTAAAGGCGGGCTGGGGGCCGATGAGACGGTTCCGAGTTTCGGAGACAAGCATGCGGCGCTCAAGAGCTTCCTGCGCTGCCGGTCCGAAAATCTGTCCTGGAAGTAAGGGCAGAGCCCTCAAACTATTCCGACAGGGCTCTGGGAGGGGAGACTGCGCTAACCACACCTGCCTCCTGGCTTGTACTAGGAGCCCCAGGGCTCGGCCACCCTCATTGGCTATGGCACCGACCGCTTGCAGGGAGGCGTTCAAAGTTCAACCACTGTCGAATCCGCAGTGGGTGGAAGAGAGGAGTTCAAGGCTAGCAGCAGATGTGCTAAAGAGTTGCCAACTCTGCCCAGAGAAGCTGTAGCGCTGTAAGCTCTGCCGAGGAGGTCGTCCGTGCGGCGGCATTCTGGGTTAGGGCAGCGGATCACCTGTCTCAAGGCTTCGTCAGGAGAGATGATGAGTGAGGCTACGCAGGACTCCACATTGGGCATCCGTCCAAGGCCAACGGTGTCAGGCTCCACCATCGCTGCAAGCGCACGAATCGTACGGTCAGGCCTAGAAGCCATGGCCATGCCGTAAGCTTCAGTAAGAACGCCGGTGAAGTCAGGGCACTGTGGCATGCGGAGCTCCTCAGAGGTCCCTGCAGGGCGGCGCAAGAGGCTAGAGCTTCCCGGTGTAGCCTGTGGAACATCCAGCTTAAGCCTGGCTAGGGCTACTTTAAGCGTACCCTGGATGGGTAAGGCTGAAGTGGCCGCGGCTGAAACAGAGCTCCGCGGCTCTGAGCCACTTTCACTGTGTGAGCGAGAAGGGGGATGCTCCTCTTCGCCGGCCGCTGATTCTTCCTCGCCATTATCACCACGAGTGTGAGCTGTGAATAGGGATTCAGAGGCGGCTACAGAGAGCGCATCTTCTGCATCTGCATGAGAGAGGGTAGATGCACTATGCTGAGATGGGGGTGCGGGTGGAGCACGCCCCTCGCTGGCCTGTATTCCAGCGGCAGGAGCTGGGTGAGCATAGAGCAAGGCCTGCAACTGCTCAACAGTAGAGGACAGCTCAGCTAGCTTGCGAGCCATGTCTGTGGAGGAAGCTTTCTTTTTAGTTTTGCCACCAAGGGGCTCTACTGCTTTCCTCTTCCTGTCGTCAGCACACACCCCTGAGGGGGGGAGAGAAGTGTCAGAAGTAGCCTCTAGCCCGGCTAAGCGCAAGCGCCGCATCTCCAAGGGCATGATGCTACAGGCCGCGCAGGGATTGGTTAACGCCTCACGCAAGTGGTTAACGCCCAGACAAGAAGGGCAGTGATCATGGCCATCCAATACATTCATGGTGGCATTGCAGCGCACACACCAAACAGCCTCCATGGTGTTGCAATTCAGAACAGTTAGTGAGCAGCTAACAAATATAGCGCCACTGATGCACCGTGAACGGTAGCTAAAGTGAGTCCGTGAAACACTGGAGCGGAGCCGGTCAGACACGGGCGCTCGGTACTTACCTGATTACCAGATGCTAATATGAGGCAGCAAAGCTCAAACTAAGGCGTCCGGTTTGACAAAGCAAGAGCAGGATAGCAACACAATGATATAGCAGCCAAAGGGCGCTCAGTACTTACCTGAATACCGGATGCTAAAATGAGGCAGCCAAGCTCAAACTCAGGCGTCAGGCTTGACAAAGCAAGAGCAGGAAAGCGACACAAAAGTATGGCAGCCAAGCTCCAACTCAGGCGTTAGGCTTGGTGATGCAACGGTAGGGTAAGCAGCACAACAATTAGGCTGCCGGGAGAGGTGTCTGACTGCAAGCTATCTCGAACAGGCCAGCAGAATGGTCGTTCGAACAAGCAACAAAAAGAGTGGAGCCGATTAGCACACGGACACTCAAATACAATGGGTGAAGGGAAAACAGAAATTCCCGAAAGCCCAAAGGGATAAACAAAGCGTAGCCAACGAAAAAAATAATGAAATTCAATAAAGGCAACTCAAAGGAGGCCAGTAGGCTAATCACGGCTAGTCGCTAACTGCCGGAAAATGAGGGTAGAAGCAGACAGTGAGAGGAGCCGCTCAAACGCGGACACTCACTTAAACTTAGTAACGTTACTCACCTGAGAGAGAGAAACGGAGCTGTCAAGATGAGGGAGACACAGCCTTCGAGGGCAAGGTTGTTGCTGCTCGCTTGGCGGCTGCACAATGTCTCGATGCAAAACGAATAAATCCGGGTATAATCCAAAGAATCTCAAGACCAGGCGAGAATGGGAAAAAGACCGTCATGCCCGCGTTATTGGTATTTATACTGTACTTCGCGGTGGCATGGTCACGTGATGACATAATGTTTATACTTTCTCGACCAATGCGCGAGCGCATGGGGAATTCCACTAGTCTTCGACTGCCTCTGGCGGTCTGTAAGGACTGAAATAGAACATGAAAATATTAAATCATCACTTCATAGGTTTCTGTATTAGAAAGTTTGCAGGTAGGCCTAAGCCTGACGGTGGGCCAGTTGTTCTGTCACTCAGGTCTGTACGTCTCGAGCTGACCAAGTCCATCCATCTAATCTATAGCCTACCTGAACCAAGATATCCCGAAGCATGGTTCAGACCACGGCGCAGAAATAGAATATTGAAATATTGACTCATTTTCACTTTGGTATCAAATTCAACTATCCACTCTTTCAAAAGCAACCGACAAACAAGAGTGATACACACAAACAGCATCTATTACCTGTTATCTGAAAATGGAAAATTGAATTTCTGAACCCAATTTTCATCTTTTTCATGTGAAATCTAAAAATGAATTAAAGCACTGCAAAGCGTTACACGGACCGTTTGTGTTCTTCATTGTTTGACGGTTGCTTTTGGAAAAAGTGGATAGTTAAATTTGATACCAAAGTAAAAATGGGTCTCTATTTAAATTTCTGCTTATTGATTGGACTGAAGTTCTGAACCATGCGCACCGGGGATGTTTTGGTTCAGGTAGCGTCTTCTTTTGTAGAGAGAGGCCTAGGCTATAAATGAGATGGATGGACTTATCAAATCAGGTCGAGACGTACAGACCTGACAGAACTACTGGCCCACCTGCAGGCTAACCTGTAGCCTAAACTTCCTAGTACAGAAGCCTATGAAGTTGTTTAGCCTAATATGTTCACCGTGACTGCAACACTTCGCTCTTTGCACAATTAATCAGTAAAGAAACTGTGATGCCTATGCCACCTAGGCTATATTTGGTCACACGATATAAGAATAACATTTTGTTTAGACCAGGGGTCTCCAACAAGTGTATCGGAAGCCCTCGCCATCTGGTCGGGGTTACCGTGTACAGTTGCGCTGTAACCATATGCAAAGTTTCGATTCAGCTGATGTTTGCTTTGCTTTTGAAGTAGCCTAGAGGCCATTCATGAACTTACCCATGTCACATTATTAATGTAGGCTAGGGCTACATCTGCGTCTCTGTATAGCCAAATCTGGTGCACTCTACCAACATAAATTCTAATCAGAGAGCATTAAAGCAGGCTGTTATAAAATTCATTTACATTTCCTGGGACTCTTTGAGCTACTCAGGTGGCGAGCAGCTATCTGTTGGAGACCCCTTGTCTAAACAAAATTTCATTCTTATACCGTGACCAAATAGCCAAGGTGGCATTGTCAACACTCGGCATCACCGTTTCTTCACTGATTGATTGTGTGTAAGGGCGGTGCAGATGGACGTGTTCCGACTAGATCACGGTAAAACATGAAATTATTAAATCATGCAACAACTTCATAGGTTTCTGTATTAGAAAGTTTGCATGTAAGCCTGATGGTGGGCCAGTTATTCTGTCAGGTCTGTATGTCTCGGGCTGACTAAATCCATCCATCTCATTTACCCGAACCAAGACATTCCCCGGCGCGCATGGTTCAGTCCAACCATAACGTAGAAATGGAATATTAAAATGTTGACTCATTTTTACTTTTGTATCCAATTCAACTATCCACTCTTTCAAAAGCAACCGACAAACAACAATGAAATACACAAACAGCATCAATTAAGCTGAGTCGTCTGAAAAATGGAAAATTGAAGTTTTTAACCCAATTTTCATCTTTTTCCTGTGAATTCTAAAAATGGATCAAAGCACTGCAAAGCGTTACACGGACTGTCTTAACGTTATCATGCCTGTTTCTTCACTTCTCCATATCTAGGCTACAAGGTATTTTTTTGTAATCCCCTATACCAGCGTTTCTCTAACTGTGGGGCGCAGAAACATTACAGGTGGAGCGCAAGATGTCTTTTCGCGATTAACTGACGGCCACATCATGCCCCCCAATTCACCTATCACCTCTGTCAGATTACCGGTAGGCCTGCTCATGGAGCATTCGTCACAGCAAATTGAGCTTTACAAAGGTGTTATCTGTAGTTGCTGACGAGTAACCAGCTTACGTGAGTGAGGTTAGCTGATTAGCGGTTCGAGAGAAATTTGACTTTGATTTAGTAAATTAAATTCGAACCCACTCGAGGAAATATCTCAGGGCAGGTGAGACGTGAAAATTCTCAGCCTTTCAAAGTGTGGAATGACAGAAAAGGTTTGAGAACCGCTGTCCTATACAAAGGAGCAACACTAAATCACATTCACATCTTTCTACACTTTCAAATAAAATAAATAATCTATGTTGGCGTCTTACCTGTGTAAAATAGGGTCCTTATTATTCCAAAAAACGGCAGAAAATTTTACACCAATGTTTACACCGGTCACGCTATACTGTGAGTGACTTGGAAAATATCCATGTCACCTTACCGGTTTTACAAAAAGGTCACACATCTCAGAACGCATAGCCTCAGGAAAAGCCTCGGGACATTGAGGAAGTATGGTAGGCTGTTGTAATTTTAATAAAAATAATATATATTTTTTTTTTTACTTAAGCCTACAGTATGATTCTAAACTGGATAGTTCATAGACCATAACAGCAGCAGTGGAGCAAAGTATGGTAGGCTACTAGTGTCTGTTTTTCCTGTTTTTGCTAACTTAGTTAATGTCTATACTTTTGGGAAATGGACCCCAGTTCAAGTAAGTAAAAGTCCTACATGTGGCCAAGAAAAGGTCTCTTCTAGAGCCAATGAATGCCTGATGCTTTTGTCTGAGCTAGCCGAAGGCTGTCAAAGATGCCCAGAGGCATCAAACAAATCATCACAGCTGACGGTCAAATACTTTAGGCCTATATGTGGTAGGGCAGGTTAACCCTTGTTTGTTATTAAAAGTTGAGTCTCTTGAAGGCAGTGTGCCTTGTTCTCAGAAATTTTCAGAAAGAAATAACAATTTAAATTGTTACACATTATTGTGTCACAGGTACTTAAAATAATGTTTAATATCCACCATCGAAAGCCCAAAGCAACCCCACACTCCCACACATCCCTTTATAAACCCAGAACACAAATAGGCAAGGCAAGGCAATTTTATTTTTACAGTACATTTCAAACTCAATGGAATTTAAATGTGCTGTACAAAAATAAAAGCATAGAAGGAAAAAAATACAGTTACTGTATTGATTTTCTTAAGAAATAAATCATACAAAATAAAAGCATAAATATTCTAAAGTCCCGGTGATTGATTCCAGATGTTTTAGTGTTTTAATCTCTTTTTACCACTTCCAAGTACACTTTGGATTGATCTGTGTAAAATCTAAAAGTCAACCAGAATATGCCCCCCGTCCCCTTGCCATGTAGCTACTAGTCAACATCAGCTGAACTTTCTGGCTTCATGCACCAGGCAGACCTAATAGGCTACAACCATGGTGCAGTGGCAACCAGTGTCCACAAAGGAGGTGAGGCGCTGGACACCGGAAGCCATTGAAGGTTTACAGGAGTGCTTCGAGGTCACATATTGGGACGTGCTCTGTGAAACTCATGGAAATGACATCAACTCTATGACCGACTGCATCACAGACTACATCTCCTTCTGTTTGGATAGCATAGTACCATAGTAAGGGGAATGGAATTTCCCTTTGGGATGAATAAAGTATATCTACATCTATCTATCTATCTATCTATCTATCTATCTATCTATCTATCTGTATGTCTATCTATCTATCTGTCTATCCATGCAAATCCTTCTGCTGTCAGAAATACTGGCTGATCACATTCCCTGTAATATCCTGCCCTTCTTGTGTGTCTGTTATCTTACAGTAATCTAATCTAATATCTATGAGAAAATCCATACATGCAGTCAATTCAAAACAGAACTTATTTTGTTTATTAACCAAAGTTAACATCACAGTCTTAGTATAAAGTTGTACAGCAACTGAACACAAAATGCTCACAGGTAAATACTTTCCTTGCCATACTACACATAAGCCTAGAAAACTGTGACTGTTCAGTTCCTTTAACTACCTATCCATGGGAAAACTAAGACAGAATGAAAAGCTACTAGTCATGACCACAAGAGGGCTCCTTGCCCAATAACAGAAGATTACAAAGCATACAACAGGTATATTGCAGGTTGTTTTTTTGTGGTAAATATAAACTTTTTATGATGCCTAAATACAAAGAATGAAATAAAACTAGTCCTACATAACCTCTTTAGATTTTTGGGAGAAATCAGACATGACTGGTTTTACAAAAAGACCGGTTTTACAAAAAGGTCACACATCTCAGAACGCATAACCTTTGGAAAAGCCTTGGGACATTGAGGAAGTATGATAGGCTGTTGTGATGGGAAATGTATAATAAAAATAAAATAATAATACTAATTTTAATAAAAAAAAATAATGTTTTTTTAACTTAAGCCTACAGTATGATTCTAAACTGGATAGTTCATCATAGACCATAACAGCAGCAGTGGAGCAAAGTATGGTAGGCTACTAGTGTCTGTTTTTCCAAAGCATAGTACAGGGTTGCCAACACTCACGCATCTCGAGTGACAGTCACTCTATCAACGTCAATCTCACGGTCTCACTCTGAAGGAAAAAATGTAATTCTAAATTTGACATTTTTCCGAGTATCATTTTTTTTTTTCACTCAAATGCAATACATTCAGATTTAAAATGCACCAGATTGCAGGAAATGGCAACTAATTTTTCAAAAATGTCTTGGGGTAGAGCCCCCAACCCCCACCCACCCTAGTACTTCTCTTTACAAATACACATATTTTTAATTGATTGACAAGCCTTCACTGTTGTTGTGTTACAGGTATTGTTCACAATACCAACAACACTACTTTGAAGGTCATGATGCTGTTTTTTTATTTATTTATTTATTTTTTGAGCGATGCTGTTGGGCCCCGTCGGACCATGTCTCACTCCAAGCAATTTTGAAAAGTTGGCAACCCTGGCATAGTTTCTAACCAATTAGCAACTTAGATAGTTGGCAATGGGAGTTTGTTTTGCAACCAAAACACTTGCTAACTTAGTTAATGTCTATACTTTTGGGAAATGGACCCCAGTTCAAGTAAGTAAAAGTCCTACATGTGGCCAAGAAA
Organism: Sardinella longiceps; assembly: GCA_027497455.2. NCBI lineage: Eukaryota > Metazoa > Chordata > Actinopteri > Clupeiformes > Clupeidae > Sardinella > Sardinella longiceps. The sequence goes on along the minus strand of JAODXP020000032.1, from coordinate 19,758,401 downwards.
AGGTCTCTTCTAGAGCCAATGAATGCCTGATGCTTTTGTCTGAGCTAGCCGAAGGCTGTCAAAGATGCCCAGAGGCATCAAACAAATCATCACAGCTGACGGTCAAATACTTTAGGCCTATATGTGGTAGGGCAGGTTAACCCTTGTTTGTTATTAAAAGTTGAGTCTCTTGAAGGCAGTGTGCAAATCCTTTTGTTTTTTAACCCTTGTTTATTCTCAGAAATTTTCAGAAAGAAATAACAATTTAAATTGTTACACATTATTGTGTCACAGGTACTTAAAATAATGTTTAATAACCACCATCGAAAGCCCAAAGCAACCCCACACTCCCACACATCCCTTTATAAACCCAGAACACAAATAGGCAAGGCAAGGCAATTTTATTTTTACAGTACATTTCAAACTCAATGGAATTTAAATGTGCTGTACAAAAATAAAAGCATAGAAGGAAAAAAATACAGTTACTGTATTGATTTTCTTAAGAAATAAATCATACAAAATAAAAGCATATTCTAAAGTCCCGGTGATTGATTCCAGATGTTTTAGTGTTTTAATCTCTTTTTTACCACTTCCAAGTACACTTTGGATTGATCTGTCTAAAATCTAAAAGTCAACCAGAATATGCCCCCGTCCCCTTGCCATGTAGCTACTAGCCAACATCAGCTGAACTTTCTGGCTTCATGCACCAGGCAGACCTAATAGGCTACAACCATGGTGCAGTGGCAACCAGTGTCCACAAAGGAGGTGAGGCGCTGGACACCGGAAGCCATTGAAGGTTTACAGGAGTGCTTCGAGGTCACATATTGGGACGTGCTCTGTGAAACTCATGGAAATGACATCAACTCTATGACCGACTGCATCACAGACTACATCTCCTTCTGTTTGGATAGCATAGTACCATAGTAAGGGGAATGGAATTTCCCTTTGGGATGAATAAAGTATATCTACATCTATCTATCTATCTATCTATCTATCTATCTATCTATCTATCTATCTATCTATCTATCTGTATGTCTATCTATCTATCTGTCTATCCATGCAAATCCTTCTGCTGTCAGAAATACTGGCTGATCACATTCCCTGTAATATCCTGCCCTTCTTGTGAGTCTGTTATCTTACAGTAATCTAATCTAATATCTATGAGAAAATCCATACATGCAGTCAATTCAAAACAGAACTTATTTAGTTTATTAACCAAAGTTAACTTCACAGTCTTAGTATAAAGTTGTACAGCAACTGAACACAAAATGCTCACAGGTAAATACTTTCCTTGCCATACTACACATAAGCCTAGAAAACTGTGACTGTTCAGTTCCTTTAACTACCTAATGGGAAAACTAAGACAGAATGAAAAGCTACTAGTCATGACCACAAGAGGGTTCCTTGCCCAATAACAGAAGATTACAAAGCATACTATTCCCCGGAGGCTTTGAATATATTGCAGGTTGTTTTTTTGTGGTAAATATAAACTTTTTATGATGCCTAAATACAAAGAATGAAATAAAACTAGTCCTACATAACCTCTTTAGATTTTTGGTAGAAATCAGACATGAGTGTAGCCTGACATAGCCCGCCCATAATACGAATGTTCATCCGTATCCATGGTCTTGGAACGGTCCTCTGGGGCGTGTTTACATCGGTAGAGAGTCTACCGGCCAATAAGCGAAGCTGATTAGACGAGCTTTCCAATCGTTTCAAACCAGGAGTCAATGCCCTCCCCTCCACAGTATAATCGCGTCAGGTTAAAGAACCTCCAGACCATGAATACGGATGAACAGCAGTATTGTGGTCGGGCTATGTCAGGCTAACATGAGTGTGCAATAGCCTATAATCATGACTGCACTTCACAAATTTCGTTGTACCTGTACAATGACAATAAAGACATTCTATTCAATATAATAGGGAGCAACTGATATAAATACTGATTGGGCTTCCTCATGAATTACAATTTTTTAAAATGCTGATTTACGTGGGGAAGAAACATCATGAAGTGAGATGATATTGTAAGCTTCCTGTTAAAAGCAAATGTAAAACAATTATTCTGTATTAGTGGGGATCCCTGGTGGTGTTGGGGCCCTAAGTGAAGACATACTATGTGTATGCCTTGGGCCAGCTCTGGTGTTAATTGACCCAAAAACTCACTCAAGATTTTATGTGTGGACTTTTTACTTTTTACTGTGGACATATACTTTTTAAAGAAGTCACTTGTTTTTAATGTCAACAACAGAATGCTCCAGATGTTTTATAATGCTTTTATTGAAAGTGTTCTGGCCTACCGTGTTATCTGCTGGTTTGGCAATGCCACCGAGTCACCTATAATGACAGTAAGGAGGTCAGTTACAACTGCCAGCAAGCTACTTGGGATTGCCCTATATCTTTAGAGAGCATCTACAAGAATAGAAATATTAAAAAGCCTAATAATATAATCTGTGACTACACCCATCCTATGGCCTCTTCATTCAAACTCCTACCATCAAGCTTCTTCTTGGGTTGTGTTTGTCCAGATGGCATGGCGTCACAGTTTTCCAAAAAGAACTTTGAATTTTGATTCATCTGACCACAGAACAGTTTTCCACTTTGCCACAGTCCATTTTAAATGAGCCTTGGCCCAGAGAAAACGCCTGAGCATCTGGATCATTTTGTCTGAGTAACTCCTTTCTGATGTTGCACCGCAGTATTTGTGATCCTCTGCCCATCTTGACTTCTGAATGTCTCACTTTCAACATTTGCAATGATATCTATATTCTATTCTGAATAAAATATAGGTTTAAGAGATTTGTAAATTATTGGATTCCATTTTTATTCAAAATTTGTAAAGTGTCCCAACTATTTTAGAATCTGGTTGTATGGTATGGGTCACCAGCATTAAGAAACTGCCGGATACTAACTTGCATATGTTGGGCAATTTGCATGATTAGCACAATTTGCGTTAATTTGCATAATTATTATTATTATTATTACCTCCGCCAAGGAGGTTATGTTTTCGGTCTCGTTGGTTTGTCTGTTTGTTTTCTGTTTGTCTGTTTGTTTGTTTGTCTGTTTGTCAGCAGGATAACTCGAAAAGTACTGCACGGATTTGGATGAAATTTTCGGACAATGTGTATATTGGGACAAGCAAGAGCTGATTCAATTTTGGTGGCAATCGGTGATCGAGAACATGATCTGGAATGTATATTGTGTCACAAATTTAAACATAGAATTTCATTTTTTTTTTTTTTGTTTGTTTGTTTGTTTGTTTGTTTTTTAATAATCTCAAAGTTGCAAGTAGGTCAGAAAGTTTCATGGTGATATCTAAAAAAAAAGATCTACCCTATTGATTTGTAATGAGTTTTCTAGGTTTAAAACTCAAAATTCATGGGGGCACCGTGACTCAGTGGCTAGAGCGTCAGACCATTACTCCGGGGATCCGGGTTCGATTCCGTGTCATTTCCCAATCCCACCCCATCTCTCTGTCCATTTCTATACTGTCCTGTCTGATAGGCAAAAAAAAAAAAAAAAAAACTGGTAACACTTTACAATAAGGGTACATGAATTATCATGAATTCATGCATGATTTCTTTTGTGATTCATGCATTACTTCATCTCTGAATATCTAATGACTCATCAGGAATTAGCATGGATTCATTGTTTCTCATGGCATTTTTTGTTAAAAGTTGGCAACCATGCTAGAAGTTATCAGCATGGACTAAGGTTTCAGAATCACCCGGTTGCCAACATGGAACTTGACCTTTAGGGTCAAATTTGAAGGTCAAAAGGTCAAAAACAGTGTATATTGTGGTTGTTCTTTTTTGGGGGCATCATATACATTGAATTGTTTTTCAAATGTTGGTAACTTATATGCTAGCAGTTATCAGTAAGGTCTGAGGTTTCAGAATATAGTGGTTGCTATAATCATATTTGAAATTTAAGGTGAAATTTAAAGGTAAAATTAATAAATAAATCAATAAAATGTGTGGTTCGTCTGTTTTTGAGGGGTCTATTGATATGCTGTTCTTTTTTTAAAAGTTGGAAACTATGCTTGAAGTCATCAGTAGGGTCTGAAGTCATCTTTCAATGAGGATATCTTATCCCAGTATCCTAAAATCTGCCTCATCACTCCAGTATTCAAATTGGGGGATACTCTTGTGGTCTCAAACTACCGCCCCATAAGTATCAGAACAACTAATAGCCCATCTAGACTCTCTGGATTCATGTCTTACACTGAATGTTGATAAGACCGGTGAGGTTCTATGTTCTTTACTATTGGGTCTAAACTTAAGACGTATCCTAAAATTGTAGTAAATCAACAAATTATCAAACAGGTAGAAAATTTTGAATACTTGTGTAACTCTTGACTCAAATCTTACTTTTAAAAACCATGTTAAGAAGTTGTGCAATACTCTGAAATTTAATTTAGCAAACTTAAGATATATAAGAAACTCTCTTAAAACTGAGGCATCTAGCACATACTTAAATGCTATGATCCTTCCTCACTTTCTATATTGCATCACATCTTGGTCTCAAGCAAGCAAAACAGTTATAAAACCTTTAGAATCTCTATACAAAAACTGTCTCAAAACACATGATAAAAAGACTCGCTATCATCATCATTGTCAAATATTGGCCAGATATAGTCTACTGAGTTTTGACAATCTAATAAAACATTCAAATATATTTTTGCTACACAAGCTCATTTGCAGTGCTACTGCTCCCCCTTTGAAAAAGTTTGTTACACTCTGCTCTGAAAATTCTGAGCGAACTACACGTCGTGTCACAAGGGGGGAGTGTAGCATTCCTTGTCGAAAAAAAACAATTTGGGAATTCCTCTTTCTCATGTGTGGCCATGAGACAGTGGAATTCCTTTCCCACAGAATTCCTGTTATGTAGAAATTCCTATACCTTTTCTTGCTTGACTAAGAGGTGGATGTTGAGTAATCATATTTGCACACATTACTTTGGTTGGGTGTGTATCTGGGAAGGGAGGAAAGTGTGGGTGGGCTGCTGGCGCCCCAGTTCTATTAGCCTGCTGGTTATACTGTGGCCATCTAAACATCTGTAGTCCTGTTTTATTTATTTTATTTTGTGTTTCATTTTATGCCTTTTTAAATACTTGCCCAGGGACCACAGGTGCGAATTAGCATTGATGCTACAACCTGGTGCGTGGCATGTTCTCCTGTGTCTCAGGATAAATGTTTATCGTGCACTGTCCCTGCTTTTTCAAATAAACAGATTTTCCATTCCTTTCCATAAAAACCAGGACTGAGGAGGAAAGTGCATCACTCGATAGCTCAGTTGTTAATAATGGCATGGGCATTACCGAAACAAACAGGGGCGGTCCTACACTCTATGGCATACCTGGGCAAACTAAGGCCCGGGGGCCAGATGCGGCCTGCGCAGCTGTTTAATGTGGCCCGTGGAGCCTTCCCAAAATAAAATAATTTCTCATTTAGTCATGGTGACTTAGATTATAGGCCTTATTTATCAAATGTGTTGTATTCATGAAATGCAAATTCCACCCTTTTAAACCTGCATATTAACATGTCCTCTGAAGAAAGTGGGGCTACTGGCTTGAGCCAATCTACCGACATCAGTTGGTTAACTGTTAAAACCCGGCCCGTTAGTCAAAAACTAAAAGCCAATGTGGCCCCTTGGCCAAAATAATTGCCCACCCCTGCTCTATGGTGTCCTGGGCGAACACCTTATCTGCCTTATCATACTATCATGGCCTAGGATAAAAATATCAAATCAAAATTATATAGCCATTGCTGCTAATTTCCATGTTTTGCAAAACTCACTTATGTTAGTTACGGTTACACTTTATTTGAAGGTACCGTCATAAGACTGACATGACCTTGTCACTAACTATAACATGATGTGTCATGAATCTGTCATAAACTTTATACACCTCTGTCATGACTACTGTCATTAAGTGTCACCCGGTATTTGTCATGGTTAGGGTTAGGTTTGGGTATGACAGAAGTCATGACAGGTTTATAAAGTTTATGACAGATTCTTGACAACATCATGCCATAGTTAATGACAGTGTCATGCCAGTCTTATGATGGTACCTTCAAACAATGTTACCGTAGTTACTCTACTATATGCATGTCTAGCTTCTACAGCATAGGAAAAGATCTGAACCCAAACCCCTCCCCTTTCTTATGTGTGAAACTTCAGCACTGAAGTCTGAAAGCAGGCGAACCTTAAGGGATTTGGGGTGTTCATTTTCTGCAAATGTGTGATAGAAAACTGTTCTGTTCAAATTATAGATTTATCATAATGTGTGTTTAATGTTTATTTTTTGAGCTCTTGGTTATTAGATGGAACTCCAGCAGCAAACTCAGCCAAGTTTATAACACCAGGTAAAGATATTTCCCTCGCTAAAATCTTAAAATCTTCAAAGCGTCTGGCATCAAGTTTTCCAAGTCAACTGTGAATGAGTGAACGTCACCAGGTTAATTCGGGGTCAACACAGAAAAAAAAAATCAAGGAAACGTGAGTGCAGAGGTGGAAAAGTACAGAAAAATTGTAACTAAGTAAAAGTATCTTTACTTTGCTTAAATTCTACAAAAGTAAAAGTAGCCATCAAAATATCTACTCAAGTAAAAGTAAAAATTACTTAATTTTAAATTTACTGAAATTAAAAGTTACTAATTACATTCAAGTATTTGATGTAAAAAAAAAAATCATAATCAAAACCAGTGCTTTAGGGTTGCTTGGTTTATTTAGCAACCCCAATAATTTATAAACCACCTGCAATCAAACTTGTTATTATAAATGAATGAATGTTTATTGGTCATTGGTCAATTACTTCCATCTCCAAAGGGTAAGGGCTGAAGCTTCAGCTTTTTGGCTTCACTAGAGTGGTAGAGTAAGATAGCCGATTCGCTTTGAGATTTTACATATTGATGGTATTCGGGGTTACCTTTACCCTGGCTAGACCCAAATTGACCTGGACTGAAGCAATGGTTACATTAGCTGACGACGTTCATTGGATGAAATATGGTCAAGGATTTCCTTTGCTTTGGGTTAAACTCTTCCATAGATTTCTTTGGCTATTCTCAAGATTTACAGTAGGCGTACCGGACGCAGCAGCATCTAGGCTACAGTAAATAGTTTGAATTTACTTCCAGTTCAAGCCAAATGTTTTTTTTTTCTTCTACACATTGATTTTTTTTTACTCAGTAATCAGGAGGTTTTAAAAAAGTAGTGAAGTACAAAGTACAATACTTGCTTCAAAATGTACTCAAGTAAAAGTAAAATTACCTGTTTGAAAAACGACTTTAAAAATTAAGAATTACCCTAAAAAACTACTTAATTACAGTAATTTGAGTAAATGTAATTAGTTACTTTCCACCTCTGCGTGAGTGTGGCAAAACGTGTTTGTGCCATGTTTTTGTGAATGAGACAAACATTTGATTAACATTTAGGATGTCCACAGATGTATAGGCAGCAGCATTAGAGAAAGTGTAAATGACCCAATTTACATTTTTTGATTTGAGAAATATTGCACTGCTAAATTGCCATAAGCTATTATTATCCTTATGTATTTTTGAGTACATTTTTATGACTTTTATTTTGCCTTGTGTAAAAGGACTTTTATTTTGATACTTCCATGGCCGTAGCTACAATAGAGGACACCAAGGTCCGGACCTCAGTAATTCTAATAAAGTTCACTCCTGGTTTGAAACTATTGGACAGCTCATCTAATCAGCTTCGCTTATTGGTCGGTTGTCTCTCTACCGATGTAAACACACCCATGAAGACCATCCCCAGACCATGAATACAGATGAACATTCGTATTATGTGCGGGCTATGTCTGGCTACCAACAATTACCCTCTTTCCCCAGTTTGCCAAGTTATCCTCTTTCACTCATCACCTACACAATGTGTCTCTCACACACACTTAGTCCTTCTCAGGCATTGAACCCATACCCTCTAAGGCAGCACACATACTCACACTAGACCAGCACTCTTCCACTGAGCCACCTGGTTGTTGGGGGAAATTGTCTACATCATGTCTACTTGGGGAGGCTGACTGTATCAAGTCTAGCCGGGGAGACTGTCAATATCAAGGCAGAAATGCAGAACTTCCCCTGGCCCCTGTTGTGGCCCCTGTGCTGAACATGTAATAAAATTATTAAGTGCTGATATGCAACAGAACGCAGAGCAGTTCAATTGTGATTTCCAAAGAGGGTGGTGATTAACCTTAATGACTAATTTAATACCCAGCCTTGGTTAAACGATTTAATTTAAGGACTTGTAAAATTGTACTTCTTTTGTATTGTTGAGCATTGTATATTTGATGTTATTGTTCATTATCTTTTCTTGGGCATTTTAGCTTATACTGTGGCTCTTCAGCTAGAGCTAGCAAAATGGCAGCACAGTCAAAGTCAAAGCAAACTTTATTGTCAATCAAGCACTGCAAAAGTACATTGCACGCAGACTGAAATTGCATTTCTCAAAGCTCCAAATGTGCAAGTTAAAATTAAGACATACAGCTATAAAGTATAAGTAAGATGTATATAAGACATCACAGTGAAATCTTTAAAAAAAAGTGAGAGGAATTGTCAGGGTTAGGCTTTATCAAGTGAATATAGATTAATCTAGAATGGCAGAGCTTGCTATCTAGAAAGACCAAGAAAATAAATTTGAGAAGCAGTTTCCTGTGTTTAGCGTTAGCATTATATTTCGTATTTTGTTCAGGGCCTTTAATAAATTGCGCCCTCTGCTTAAAATTGTACTTGGGGGGTTGATCTGGGAGTCCTGTATAAGACCACACCACAAATCAGGCCAACAACTACTAACAGACAGCTAATGGAAAACACCAGGTTCTTGTTCAGTCCATCACTGGTGGTCACTGCAAAACAGAGAACAAGAGAATAGAAAAGTCAATTCCAGTCAGTCAAGGCCAATTACATTGAATATCTCTGTCAGCAAGTGATACTCAGTCATATGAAGTATAATATACTTATTATCTTAGAAATATACTGTATATATAGCCAACAATACAGAAAGTTTGCTCAAATTTTCATTTGTTGAATATACTCTTTTAACACATAGAAATTAATTATTGGCATTATAAAGTAATTCAGTATTTTGAATATGTGACATTGAGTTCTTACATCGTTTACATACAGTATGATTTAGCTAAGGCTAAATTCTCACTTCTAATTCACACATTTTTAACTGGTGGTGTCAGTGCCACCTCAATCTGAGATTGATATTGATTTGGGTATTTTGTGTTCAATAACGATCTTCCACTTAGGAGGGATCAATGTCACCTTACCTGGACTGTCAGACTGAGTCAGTCTTCTGAGGCGCAAGGGGCCTTGGGACACGAAATGGCCAGATGTTTGGTGAGATGTTTCCCTCTCGCTGATTCTGTGAGATCTTGAGACAAAGTGGCCGGACATTTGTTCCCCCACGTCCCTCCTATGCCTGAGGCTGGAACTGGTGTCAGGAGCCTCCCTCTTGCTCACCTTCTTACTAGGGTCGCAGCCCTGCGCACACCTGCTGTTGGTGTCCGCCTCACACAGCAGGACTGAACAGGTGATGAATACCTGTGCACAGAGTTCATTTAGTCAGTGTTCAACAGCCAATTCTGTTGATGTTGTATTAAATGTACTCTTTCTTTTTCCTAGGGACATCACTCAGTGACCTAAAACAGGTCTTTGGTATTTTTTGCCCTTCAAGGCACAACTCCCCTCAGTTAGGATGAGGTTTGAGGGGGTTAGGGTTAGGAAAGGTACAGTAGTGCCTTTTAGGCTCTGCTGCCTGGAAGGTGCCGTTGGGGGCAAAAAACACCATTGAGTCCTAAACCAATAGGTCTATCTTACCATACCACTTCGCACCACACATGGCACTCAACAAGAGACTAGCCAATGAAAAGGTCTCAAGTGATACAGTGGGGAGCAAGTATGAAAAAAGTATGGGTAATTGTTTTTCAAAATGCTCTACTCATTACCTGGTCATGACGACCCATGAACTTGAAAGCTTCCATTGCAAACTGGACCTTAGAATGATTACTGTTGGAATATATCTGGAGAGTTTTATCTGCCTTACATCTGTGGGAAAGATCAAATATCATTCAGAAAATAATTCAGAAGAAATATCCCCCAGAATACCCCGTTTCTTCATGATGCCAAACATGCATCTCACGGAATCATCCAAAAGTCAACAATTCTTCTTACCCATGTCGAATGATGGGATAAGAGATCGGATCGTGGGGATTGTTAGTGGGTGTAGCCGTACAGGACTCAGCAAACAGGTCAGTGTTGGGGACATCAGTGAAGGCTTCGATCTGCATGTACATCATCTCCCCAACGTCAAACTCCAGAGGGTAGGAGTTTGGGTCCTTCTGCTGCTTGAATTCAGATGTGTCAAAGAACTCCATCTGGTAGGTGAATGTGCCAAAGCCCTTCTGGGTAAAGGTCACAGGGGGCCTGTGTGCTATGTAACCCAGTACCACTTTTCCCCGTTTTGAATACTTGCAGTAGAACTCGATGTCCACATCGGCCTCCCTGACTATAATGGCCCGTGGGTCGACGTTTGACAAAATCATATTGCTGAAGATGAGGTATGTGCCGTCATCCTACGAATATCAAGAGAGAAGATAGGACCTTATATGAAGCAAGCATGTCTGCTACTGTACATTGCAACATTAAAATTTTAAACTCAGGTAACTAGTTCCTTTACCTCACTCACGTCAGATGTAGCGCTAACGCGCGAACATCTGATGATCAACGGTAGACTAGTTATTTCAGGAGCCAGAAATCCTTCAATCTAACTGGACAAACGGCTTGTCCATCAATTTAATTGATGTACACTTCAGCCAATCACATCGAAACCAACCGATGACGCTGGTTACGTTTGTTGGATTGGTTGGATTCAAAACGGTTGCTCTTCGCTACGTCACACCCTCTACAGCAGCCAGCAGCCCTGATTGGTTCGGTTAGAAAATATTAGGCTTGAAATCGCTCTGAAGGGCTTCAACATCAGATCATTGCGCGGAAGTGCCTTAAAGTTACGTAGCACATCATCTGACGTGAGTGAGGTAACTAGTTCCTATTCCTTGGTTTGCAAACCAATCCACATGTAATGGTGAGTGAGGGGACTGCACATACAAACTAGAGAACTAGAGTACATGAAAATGCAAACTGCAGTTGCTTGTAATCAGTGGTTAAAGTGGGATTTGGCAGGAGGGGGAACTCACATATTTTGTGTTGGCACAAACAAAAAAATAAGTATAGAAGAAGAATGGGATAATATTGTTCATTTATCTGAGGTGCCGGTACTGCGTACCCCCGCGTAACGTGTGTAACATCAGACACATTACAACACACCACTGTAGTGTTTATGACTACATCTGTCTGGCAAAGTGGTTAAAATTGTGTTTTTATGCATTGTTTACAAAACCGTTTCTTAAACAAACAATGTTTGTCTGCTTGCACAAATACAGTTTTAACATTAAAATTAGCAATAGCTGCTAAAATCTGGCCCAAGACATATTTCCCTACCACAACATTAATGTTTTTCTTTTGTGTGTGTGTGTGTGCGTTGTCCCTGTTTCAAGTAAACTAATTTCCATTCCATTCCAGTGTAGGACATTGGTGACAGTCAGCTAGTGACCGGAGGGGGTGTTTGATAGTTCAAAAAAATTAGCTCAGCATCTTAAAAGCAGAACTTTGTTGCTTTGTTTGTTGATTGAATGGTAGTAGTTTTCTTCTCAAATTTTAGGCCTTGTATTTGCATATTCCTAGTCTGGCTATCGAGTGATATTTAGTCTGGAGTGACCCACCTATTGTTTTTCTTTTAGCGGAAACTTAGTTTACGAATGTCCAGAACGTTATTGGGCGCCACGAATGTCTATCATAGCGTCTGTAAATAGCTCAGAGCCAATACCAGGGCTACCATGTGACGTAAAATGCAATTGAGGGCCGTGCAAGTCCCTATTTGTTCTGTGATTGGATAGTGGATATTGGACACCAGGCGAGAAAATCAGCCATGGCAACCATGCTGCTTTGCAAAGTCTAAAGAAATTGAGCGTATCTGGAATTTATTTATCGTGTCTTTGACCATATTGCCTTGGCGGAGGTCTGCGCTCTCTGAGTGCTTTTCTAGTTTGGTAAGTATCTGAGTAAAGAGATCTTGAGATATTTTTCCGAGATTAATGGTATAAGATGAATGCAGGAAATTAATGGAAATTCAATGCGAATTTTATAATTCTGACATCATAACTGGGTAGCACTTTATAATAACCGTCTTCTATAAATGGTTATTAAATAGCTCATTAATACCAGTTAGTAGTTACTTAACTGTTAATAGATAAAAGTTAGTAGTTATCTGACAGTAATTTTGAGAATTTGTGCAGAATAGTTTATTAGTTAGTTAACAGTTAATTTACAGTTTGGCTGATAAAATGGAAAAAAATTAATGGAATAAAGTCATCTAACTGATTAAAACCACTAACTTTCCAATTAATTTCTTCCTGATGTCAAAAAGCTATTTAATAATAATCTATAGAAGGCGGTTATTATAAAGTGCTACCCATAACTGTTAACGATATGCATTTGATGTCTGTGCGACAAATAAGTGGGTGAGAATTTACTTGCACTTTACACTTCATCATCGTGTGTGTGTGTGTGTGTGTGTGTGTGTGTGTGTGTGTGTGTGTGCGTACGTGCATTTTTCACTTGCCTTCATCTCTGTACCACATTCAGTGAGGGACATGTTGGCCAACAGGTGAGTGCCATTTGACTGCAGTGTGCAGTTGGGGTCACTGAGTCGCAGGTGCTGCTCATTAAGTGCAACAATTCCATTCTTTTCCAGTGCAATATGAATACTGTCCTCCAAGCAGGTGACTTCCATTTCCACTGTAAATGACGGGATACAGTCTGTCAGCAAGATTCTCTACATGTAAACATTCCTGAGTGAAGATGCCTTTCTAGTCACTTATAGACAATTTATATGTCTAGACACAAACATCTTGGAAATATTTATTTAAGTATCACTTAAATGCATAGGTGAGTCAGTCAGCCAATAAGTTGACAGGGTTGACAAGTACTGTTGATAGGCATTGTAAAAGGATATCAAAATTTCATACTGCAAACACTGAATATGTGAACAATTCATTCTTATTCATACCTATAGTAGCAGTCATGAACAACAGTGCTAGGATTAATTAATGTAGACTATTGGTTTAAAGGAATATTCCACCGTTATATGAAAATTGGCTTCCTTCTTACCTAGAGTTACATATGTGGGTGAAATTTGCTGTCAGTGCATGCATTTTCCTACTCTCGTATCTCCTGGTAGCTTATTCTGGCTTCTTTACTTTCCAGTGCCTATTGTTACCTCCGCCAAGGAGGTTATGTTTTCGGTCTCGTTGGTTTGTCTGTCTGTTTGTCCGTTTGTCTGTTTGTCAGCAGGATAATTCGAAAAGTACTGCACGGATCTGGATGAAATTTTCTGACAATGTGTATATTGGGACGAGCAAGAGCTGATTAAATTTCGGTGGCGATCGGTGATGCAGAACATGATCTGGAATGTATATTGTGTTTGTGACCACATTGCCTTGGCGGAGGTCTGCGCTCTTTGAGCGCTTTTCTAGTTACGGAATGGGTAGGGTCAGAAATAGAAGTCACACTTTAGACACTACACTGTCCTTTACCCATCCCCTGGGGGAGCTGGCTGCCTCTGCTTGTGGCCAGTCCTTAAGTAGCGTGATACATGAAGAAGGGGGGCGTCGAATTCCGTTTGGAGATGGCAAGCGGTGCCGAGGCTGAGTGATATTTGTATTCCCCTAGACAACAAGCTTATTGTGTATTTGTACCCTGCGGGTCGCCCCTCGTAACACTATTCTAAGTTAAAACTAAAATCTGGGTTACAAGACTAGGTAAATGCATGCACTGAGAGCCAAATACTTTCACACACATGCAATTCTAAATAAGTGGGTGAATAACCAATTTTCATTACAAGGTGCAATATCCCTTTAAGACCTTTACTGCTATTTAACATTTTGCTATTTGATGAAAGCATGACCAGTCTTTGCAGAACTCATTGACCACCCTGGGTTAAACCACTGTTCACCCCTTGGTATTGTTGTAGTTCAACTTTGCTAGGGATTTTCCCTCAAGGTATTCTGTTGAAAATGGTGTGACTGGAACAAGTAATCAGACTTGCATTTTAGATTCAAAGAAATGCCCTTACCTGTGTTGTTTGTGGATATTGCTGAGGGAAAAGACAGATGGAAAAATAAGAATGTCTAAAATAATCAATTAAATATTTGTGCTCACACGGCAGTGATGTTATTTACATCCAGTGAATCACAATGAACTATCCTTGTGTTGCAAGTGAATGCTTTGGCACAAATGTGTGAAACATGTAACCATCTAACAGCCAATTGCTCCCAATACGGGTCCAATGTAGGAATGTCCTCGGATTCTAAAGTGGCCCCATGTCATTCTCCCACATAGGTTCCATGCAGGACACTACACTGGGTTTCATCTGGGTCGCAACTGGACAACATATGCTGGATCCATCTGAGCCCATACCGTAAATTCTGTCCAGGTTCTATATGGGTACCATGTGGGTTGAAATATGTTTTTTTTTTTTTTTTTTTTTTTTGTGGGTAACCAAACCAAAATCTCTCATTCAGGTCAACAGGCACAGTACTGAGCCCCCTCTCAGCTCTAATAGCTCAGTGATAGGTTATAGAAAGGTCAGCACTCCGTGATCAACATGCACAAACACAGTTGGAGATGCAGTAGTATTTGAAGGGTGGTGTTAGCCAACAAAGACATTCAGTGTTCATCAAAGAAAGACATGTCAATGTAAGAAAACACTGATTCAAAATGGTTACATGTTCAACCTAATTTTCTTTTCAAAAGCTTTTGACTCTCATCTAAAAACCACTTGGAACCTTCTGATGTTGGCAAGTATGATTTCTTAAACACAGTGAGAAAACCTATAAAAATAAACCTATATAAATTATAATTCCTAGGTCCTGAGCTTGGAAATATGATTTCTTCACGCCTTCTTAACTGGTGAGACACAAGAAAATTACTTGACATGTTATGTTACAGCACCACATATCAACACACCATCATCTGTACCAACAGAAATAAAATTGTCAATCAATATAGTGCTTCACAATTCATTGGAGAAGAATAAACTTTGCTTGCAAATTAGCCTTGAAAATATGAAGAAAAACATATTTATCAATGTATTTTTCAAAACCACCTCAAATCGCTGTGGATTGTACAGTAGTAGCAAATACGGCTTTACAGACAAGTGCTAATTATACTCTAGAAGGCAATATTTTATAATGATATACGTACTTGTAGTTTTAGTTGATGTGGTTGGAGTTGTGGTTGGAGTCGTTGTTGGAGTTGTGGTTGGAGTCGTAGTAGGAGTTGTGGTGGGGGTTGTAGTAGGAGTTGTGGTTGGAGTCGTAGTTGGAGTAGTTGTTGGAGTTGTAGTAGGAGTTGTGGTTGGGGTTGTAGTTGGGGTTGTAGTCGTAGGAGTTGTGGTTGGAGTCGTGGTTGGAGTTGTTGGAGTTGTGGTGGGAGTTGTAGTAGGAGTTGTGGTTGGAGTTGTAGTAGGAGTTGTGGTGGGAGTTGTTGGAGTTGTGGTTGGAGTTGTAGTAGGAGTTGTGGTTGGGGTTGTAGTTGGGGTTGTAGTCGTAGGAGTTGTGGTTGGAGTCGTTGTTGGAGTTGTAGTAGGAGTTGTGGTGGGAGTTGTGGTTGGGGTTGTAGTTGGGGTTGTAGTCGTAGGAGTTGTGGTTGGAGTCGTTGTTGGAGTTGTGGTGGGAGTCGTAGGAGTTGTGGTTGGAGTCGTAGTAGGAGTTGTGGTGGGAGTTGTAGTAGGAGTTGTGGTTGGAGTTGTAGTAGGAGTCGTTGTTGGAGTTGTGGTTGGAGTTGTTGGAGTTGTGGTTGGAGTCGTAGTTGGAGTAGTTGTTGGAGTTGTAGTAGGAGTTGTGGTTGGGGTTGTAGTAGGAGTTGTGGTGGGGGTTGTAGTAGGAGTTGTGGTTGGAGTCGTAGTTGGAGTAGTTGTTGGAGTTGTAGTAGGAGTTGTGGTTGGGGTTGTAGTTGGGGTTGTGGTGGGAGTCGTTGGAGTTGTAGTAGGAGTTGTGGTTGGAGTCGTAGTAGGAGTTGTGGTTGGAGTTGTAGTAGGAGTCGTTGTTGGAGTTGTGGTTGGAGTCGTAGTAGGAGTTGTGGTGGGGGTTGTAGTAGGAGTTGTGGTTGGAGTCGTAGTTGGAGTAGTTGTTGGAGTTGTAGTAGGAGTTGTGGTTGGGGTTGTAGTTGGGGTTGTAGTCGTAGGAGTTGTGGTTGGAGTCGTGGTTGGAGTTGTTGGAGTTGTGGTGGGAGTTGTAGTAGGAGTTGTGGTTGGAGTTGTAGTAGGAGTTGTGGTGGGAGTTGTGGTTGGGGTTGTAGTTGGGGTTGTAGTCGTAGGAGTTGTGGTGGGAGTCGTTGTTGGAGTTGTGGTGGGAGTCGTAGGAGTTGTGGTTGGAGTCGTAGTAGGAGTTGTGGTGGGAGTTGTAGTAGGAGTTGTGGTTGGAGTTGTAGTAGGAGTCGTTGTTGGAGTTGTGGTTGGAGTTGTTGGAGTTGTGGTTGGAGTCGTAGTTGGAGTAGTTGTTGGAGTTGTAGTAGGAGTTGTGGTTGGGGTTGTAGTAGGAGTTGTGGTGGGGGTTGTAGTAGGAGTTGTGGTTGGAGTCGTAGTTGGAGTAGTTGTTGGGGTTGTAGTAGGAGTTGTGGTTGGGGTTGTAGTTGGGGTTGTAGTCGTAGGAGTTGTGGTTGGAGTCGTGGTTGGAGTTGTTGGAGTTGTGGTGGGAGTTGTAGTAGGAGTTGTGGTTGGAGTTGTAGTAGGAGTTGTGGTGGGAGTTGTTGGAGTTGTGGTTGGAGTTGTAGTAGGAGTTGTGGTTGGGGTTGTAGTTGGGGTTGTAGTCGTAGGAGTTGTGGTTGGAGTCGTTGTTGGAGTTGTGGTGGGAGTCGTTGGAGTTGTAGTAGGAGTTGTGGTTGGAGTCGTAGTAGGAGTTGTGGTGGGAGTTGTAGTGGGAGTTGTGGTTGGAGTTGTAGTAGGAGTCGTTGTTGGAGTTGTGGTTGGAGTTGTTGGAGTTGTGGTTGGAGTTGTTGGAGTTGTGGTTGGAGTCGTAGTAGGAGTTGTGGTTGGAGTCGTAGTTGGAGTAGTTGTTGGAGTTGTAGTAGGAGTTGTGGTGGGGGTTGTAGTAGGAGTTGTGGTTGGAGTCGTAGTTGGAGTAGTTGTTGGAGTTGTAGTAGGAGTTGTAGTTGGGGTTGTAGTCGTAGGAGTTGTGGTTGGAGTCGTTGTTGGAGTTGTGGTTGGAGTTGTTGGAGTTGTGGTGGGAGTTGTCGTAGGAGTTGTGGTTGGAGTTGTAGTAGGAGTTGTGGTGGGAGTTGTTGTTGGAGTTGTAGTTGGAGTAGTTGTTGGTGTTGTGGTTGGTGTCCTAAAATCAGTTGTGATTGGAATTGTTGGTGTGGTGGTTGGAGTCACAGTTGGAGTTGTGGTGGGAGTTGTAGTAGGAGTTGTGGTTGGAGTTGTAGTAGGAGTTGTGGTTGGAGTCGTTGTTGGAGTAGTAGTTGGTGTTGTGGTTGGAGTAGTTGTTGGAGTCGTAGTAGGAGTTGTGGTTGGGGTTGTAGTTGGGGTTGTAGTAGGAGTTGTAGTTGGAGTCGTTGTTGGAGTCGTAGTAGGAGTTGTGATGGGAATTGTTGTTGGAGTTGTAGTAGGAGTTGTGGTTGGAATTGTAGTTGGTGTTGTGGTTGGAGTCGTTGTTGGAGTAGTAGTTGGTGTTGTGGTTGGAGTCGTAGTTGGAGTTGTAGTAGGAGTTGTGGTTGGAGTTGTAGTAGGAGTTGTGGTTGGAGTCGTTGTTGGAGTAGTAGTTGGTGTTGTGGTTGGAGTCGTAGTTGGAGTTGTCGTAGGAGTTGTGGTTGGTGTTGTAGTAGGAGTTGTGGTTGGAGTCGTAGTAGGAATTGTGGTTGGGGTTGTAGTTGGTGTTGTGGTTGGAGTCGTAGTTGGAGTAGTTGTTGGTGTTGTGGTTGATGTCCAAAAAGCAGTTGTGATTGGAATTGTTTGTGTGGTGGTTGGAGTCACAGTTGGAGTTGTGGTGGGAGTTGTAGTAGGAGTTGTGGTTGGAGTCGTTGTTGGAGTAGTAGTTGGTGTTGTGGTTGGAGTCGTAGTTGGAGTAGTTGTTGGAGTTGTAGTAGGAGTTGTGGTTGGAGTTGTAGTAGGAGTTGTGGTTGGAGTCGTAGTTGGAGTAGTTGTTGGAGTTGTGGTTGGTGTTGTAGTAGGAGTTGTGGTTGGAGTCGTAGTAGGAGTTGTAGATGGTGTTGTGGTTGGAGTCGTAGTTGGAGTAGTTGTTGGAGTTGTAGTAGGAGTTGTGGTTGGAGTTGTAGTAGGAGTTGTGGTTGGAGTCGTTGTTGGAGTTGTGGTTGGAGTTGTTGGAGTTGTAGTGGGAGTTGTCGTAGGAGTTGTGGTTGGAGTTGTAGTAGGAGTTGTGGTGGGAGTTGTTGTTGGAGTTGTAGTTGGAGTAGTTGTTGGTGTTGTGGTTGGTGTCCTAAAATCAGTTGTGATTGGAATTGTTGGTGTGGTGGTTGGAGTCACAGTTGGAGTTGTGGTGGGAGTTGTAGGAGTTGTGGTTGGAGTTGTAGTAGGAGTTGTGGTTGGAGTCGTTGTTGGAGTAGTAGTTGGTGTTGTGGTTGGAGTAGTTGTTGGAGTCGTAGTAGGAGTTGTGGTTGGGGTTGTAGTTGGGGTTGTAGTAGGAGTTGTAGTTGGAGTCGTTGTTGGAGTCGTAGTAGGAGTTGTGATGGGAGTTGTTGTTGGAGTTGTAGTAGGAGTTGTGGTTGGAATTGTAGTTGGTGTTGTGGTTGGAGTCGTTGTTGGAGTAGTAGTTGGTGTTGTGGTTGGAGTCGTAGTTGGAGTTGTAGTTGGAGTTGTAGTAGGAGTTGTGGTTGGAGTCGTTGTTGGAGTAGTAGTTGGTGTTGTGGTTGGAGTCGTAGTTGGAGTTGTCGTAGGAGTTGTGGTTGGAGTTGTAGTTGGAGTTGTGGTTGGAGTCGTAGTTGGAGTTGTGGTTGGAGTCGTAGTAGGAGTTGTGGTTGGAGTTGTAGTGGGAGTTGTGGTTGGAGTTGTGGTTGGAGTCGTAGTAGGAGTTGTGGAGTTGGAGTTGTTGGAGTTGTGGTTGGAGTTGTTGGAGTTGTGGTTGGAGTCGTAGTAGGAGTTGTGGTTGGAGTCGTAGTTGGAGTAGTTGTTGGAGTTGTAGTGGGAGTTGTGGTGGGGGTTGTAGTAGGAGTTGTGGTTGGAGTCGTAGTTGGAGTAGTTGTTGGAGTTGTAGTAGGAGTTGTGGTTGGGGTTGTAGTCGTAGGAGTTGTGGTTGGAGTCGTTGTTGGAGTTGTGGTTGGAGTTGTTGGAGTTGTGGTGGGAGTTGTCGTAGGAGTTGTGGTTGGAGTTGTAGTAGGAGTTGTGGTGGGAGTTGTTGTTGGAGTTGTAGTTGGAGTAGTTGTTGGTGTTGTGGTTGGTGTCCTAAAATCAGTTGTGATTGGAATTGTTGGTGTGGTGGTTGGAGTCACAGTTGGAGTTGTGGTTGGAGTTGTAGTAGGAGTTGTGGTTGGAGTCGTTGTTGGAGTAGTAGTTGGTGTTGTGGTTGGAGTAGTTGTTGGAGTCGTAGTAGGAGTTGTGGTTGGGGTTGTAGTTGGGGTTGTAGTAGGAGTTGTAGTTGGAGTCGTTGTTGGAGTCGTAGTAGGAGTTGTGATGGGAGTTGTTGGAGTTGTAGTAGGAGTTGTGGTTGGAGTTGTAGTTGGTGTTGTGGTTGGAGTCGTTGTTGGAGTAGTAGTTGGTGTTGTGGTTGGAGTGTAGTTGTGGTTGGAGTTGTAGTTGGAGTTGTGGTTGGAGTCGTTGTTGGAGTAGTAGTTGGTGTTGTGGTTGAGTCGTAGTTGGAGTTGTCGTAGGAGTTGTGGTTGGTGTTGTAGTAGGAGTTGTGGTTGGAGTCGTAGTAGGAATTGTGGTTGGGGTTGTAGTTGGTGTTGTGGTTGGAGTCGTAGTTGGAGTAGTTGTTGGTGTTGTGGTTGATGTCCAAAAAGCAGTTGTGATTGGAATTGTTTGTGTGGTGGTTGGAGTCACAGTTGGAGTTGTGGTGGGAGTTGTAGTAGGAGTTGTGGTTGGAGTCGTTGTTGGAGTAGTAGTTGGTGTTGTGGTTGGAGTCGTAGTTGGAGTAGTTGTTGGAGTTGTAGTAGGAGTTGTGGTTGGAGTTGTAGTAGGAGTTGTGGTTGGAGTCGTAGTTGGAGTAGTTGTTGGAGTTGTGGTTGGTGTTGTAGTAGGAGTTGTGGTTGGAGTCGTAGTAGGAGTTGTAGATGGTGTTGTGGTTGGAGTCGTAGTTGGAGTAGTTGTTGGAGTTGTAGTAGGAGTTGTGGTTGGAGTTGTAGTAGGAGTTGTGGTTGGAGTCGTTGTTGGAGTTGTGGTTGGAGTTGTTGGAGTTGTAGTGGGAGTTGTCGTAGGAGTTGTGGTTGGAGTTGTAGTAGGAGTTGTGGTGGGAGTTGTTGTTGGAGTTGTAGTTGGAGTAGTTGTTGGTGTTGTGGTTGGTGTCCTAAAATCAGTTGTGATTGGAATTGTTGGTGTGGTGGTTGGAGTCACAGTTGGAGTTGTGGTGGGAGTTGTAGTAGGAGTTGTGGTTGGAGTTGTAGTAGGAGTTGTGGTTGGAGTCGTTGTTGGAGTAGTAGTTGGTGTTGTGGTTGGAGTAGTTGTTGGAGTCGTAGTAGGAGTTGTGGTTGGGGTTGTAGTTGGGGTTGTAGTAGGAGTTGTAGTTGGAGTCGTTGTTGGAGTCGTAGTAGGAGTTGTGATGGGAGTTGTTGTTGGAGTTGTAGTAGGAGTTGTGGTTGGAATTGTAGTTGGTGTTGTGGTTGGAGTCGTTGTTGGAGTAGTAGTTGGTGTTGTGGTTGGAGTCGTAGTTGGAGTTGTAGTAGGAGTTGTGGTTGGAGTTGTAGTAGGAGTTGTGGTTGGAGTCGTTGTTGGAGTAGTAGTTGGTGTTGTGGTTGGAGTCGTAGTTGGAGTTGTCGTAGGAGTTGTGGTTGGTGTTGTAGTAGGAGTTGTGGTTGGAGTCGTAGTAGGAATTGTGGTTGGGGTTGTAGTTGGTGTTGTGGTTGGAGTCGTAGTTGGAGTAGTTGTTGGTGTTGTGGTTGATGTCCAAAAAGCAGTTGTGATTGGAATTGTTTGTGTGGTGGTTGGAGTCACAGTTGGAGTTGTGGTGGGAGTTGTAGTAGGAGTTGTGGTTGGAGTCGTTGTTGGAGTAGTAGTTGGTGTTGTGGTTGGAGTCGTAGTTGGAGTAGTTGTTGGAGTTGTAGTAGGAGTTGTGGTTGGAGTTGTAGTAGGAGTTGTGGTTGGAGTCGTAGTTGGAGTAGTTGTTGGAGTTGTGGTTGGTGTTGTAGTAGGAGTTGTGGTTGGAGTCGTAGTAGGAGTTGTAGATGGTGTTGTGGTTGGAGTCGTAGTTGGAGTAGTTGTTGGAGTTGTAGTAGGAGTTGTGGTTGGAGTTGTAGTAGGAGTTGTGGTTGGAGTCGTTGTTGGAGTTGTGGTTGGAGTTGTTGGAGTTGTAGTGGGAGTTGTCGTAGGAGTTGTGGTTGGAGTTGTAGTAGGAGTTGTGGTGGGAGTTGTTGTTGGAGTTGTAGTTGGAGTAGTTGTTGGTGTTGTGGTTGGTGTCCTAAAATCAGTTGTGATTGGAATTGTTGGTGTGGTGGTTGGAGTCACAGTTGGAGTTGTGGTGGGAGTTGTAGTAGGAGTTGTGGTTGGAGTTGTAGTAGGAGTTGTGGTTGGAGTCGTTGTTGGAGTAGTAGTTGGTGTTGTGGTTGGAGTAGTTGTTGGAGTCGTAGTAGGAGTTGTGGTTGGGGTTGTAGTTGGGGTTGTAGTAGGAGTTGTAGTTGGAGTCGTTGTTGGAGTCGTAGTAGGAGTTGTGATGGGAGTTGTTGTTGGAGTTGTAGTAGGAGTTGTGGTTGGAATTGTAGTTGGTGTTGTGGTTGGAGTCGTTGTTGGAGTAGTAGTTGGTGTTGTGGTTGGAGTCGTAGTTGGAGTTGTAGTAGGAGTTGTGGTTGGAGTTGTAGTAGGAGTTGTGGTTGGAGTCGTTGTTGGAGTAGTAGTTGGTGTTGTGGTTGGAGTCGTAGTTGGAGTTGTCGTAGGAGTTGTGGTTGGTGTTGTAGTAGGAGTTGTGGTTGGAGTCGTAGTAGGAATTGTGGTTGGGGTTGTAGTTGGTGTTGTGGTTGGAGTCGTAGTTGGAGTAGTTGTTGGTGTTGTGGTTGGTGTCCAAAAAGCAGTTGTGATTGGAATTGTTTGTGTGGTGGTTGGAGTCACAGTTGGAGTTGTGGTGGGAGTTGTAGTAGGAGTTGTGGTTGGAGTTGTAGTAGGAGTTGTGGTTGGAGTCGTTGTTGGAGTAGTAGTTGGTGTTGTGGTTGGAGTCGTAGTTGGAGTAGTTGTTGGAGTTGTAGTAGGAGTTGTGGTTGGAGTTGTAGTAGGAGTTGTGGTTGGAGTCGTAGTTGGAGTAGTTGTTGGAGTTGTGGTTGGTGTTGTAGTAGGAGTTGTGGTTGGAGTCGTAGTAGGAGTTGTAGATGGTGTTGTGGTTGGAGTCGTAGTTGGAGTTGTCGTAGGAGTTGTGGTTGGTGTTGTAGTAGGAGTTGTGGTTGGAGTCGTAGTAGGAATTGTGGTTGGGGTTGTAGTTGGTGTTGTGGTTGGAGTCGTAGTTGGAGTAGTTGTTGGTGTTGTGGTTGGTGTCCAAAAAGCAGTTGTGATTGGAATTGTTGGTGTGGTGGTTGGAGTCACAGTTGGAGTTGTGGTGGGAGTTGTAGTAGGAGTTGTGGTTGGAGTTGTGGTTGGAGTCGTTGTTGGAGTAGTAGTTGGTGTTGTGGTTGGAGTCGTAGTTGGAGTAGTTGTTGGAGTTGTAGTAGGAGTTGTGGTTGGAGTTGTAGTAGGAGTTGTGGTTGGAGTCGTAGTTGGAGTAGTTGTTGGAGTAGTAGTTGGTGTTGTGGTTGGAGTCGTAGTTGGAGTAGTTGTTGGAGTTGTAGTAGGAGTTGTGGTTGGAGTTGTAGTAGGAGTTGTGGTTGGAGTCGTAGTTGGAGTAGTTGTTGGAGTAGTAGTTGGTGTTGTGGTTGGAGTCGTAGTTGGAGTAGTTGTTGGAGTTGTAGTAGGAGTTGTGGTTGGAGTTGTAGTAGGAGTTGTGGTTGGAGTCGTAGTTGGAGTAGTTGTTGGAGTTGTGGTTGGTGTTGTAGTAGGAGTTGTGGTTGGAGTCGTAGTAGGAGTTGTAGATGGTGTTATGGTTGGAGTAGTTGTTGGCGTTGTGGTTGGTGTCCAAAAAGCAGATGTGATTGGAATCGTTGGTGTGGTGTTTGGAGTCACAGTTGGAGTTGTGGTGGGAGTTGTAGTAGGAGTTGGGGTTGGAGTTGTAGTAGGAGTTGTGGTTGGAGTCGTTGGAGTAATGGTTGGTGTTGTGGTTGGAATCGTAGTTGGAGTAGTTGTTGGAGTTGTAGTAGGAGTTGTGGTTGGGGTTGTAGTTGGGGTTGTAGTCGTAGGAGTTGTGGTGGGAGTCGTTGTTGGAGTTGTAGTAGGAGTTGTGGTTGGAGTCGTAGTTGGAGTAGTTGTTGGTGTTGTGGTTGGTGTCCAAAAAGCAGTTGTGATTGGAATTGTTGGTGTGGTGGTTGGAGTCACAGTTGGAGTTGTGGTGGGAGTTGTAGTAGGAGTTGGTGTGGAAGTCGTTGGAGTAGTTGTTGGAGTTGTAGTAGGAGTTGTGGTTGGGGTTGTAGTAGGAGTTGTAGTTGGAGTCGTGATTGGAGTTGTAGTAGGAGTTGTGGTTGGAGTAGTTGTTGAGGTTGGGGTTGTAGTAGGAGTTGTGGTTGGAGTCGTAGTTGTTGGTGTAGTGGGAGTTGTAGTTGGATTTGTGGTTGGAGTTGTTGGTGCCATGGTTGAAGTTATGATTGGAGCCATTGTTGGAGATGTGGTTGGAGTTGTAGTAGGAGTGATAGTTGGAGTCGTAGTAGGCATTGTAGTTGGTCTTGTGGTTGGAGTCGTAGTAGGAGTTGTGGTTGGAGTTGTAGTAGGAGTTGTGGTTGGAGTCGTAGTAGGAGTTGTGGTTGGAGTTGTTGGAGTTGTAGTTGGTGTTGTGGTGGGAGGTGTAGTGGGAGTTGTGGTTGGAGTCGTTGGTGCCATGGTTGAAGTCATGATTGGAGCCATTGTTGGAGATGTGTTGGGATTTATAGTAGGAGTTGTAGTAGGAGTCGTGGTTGGAGTTAGAGTTGTTGGTATCGTAGGTATAGTTGCAGTTGGTGTGATTGGAGTTGGAGTTGTGTTTGAAGTTGTTGCATATGCTGTATAGGAAGGATCCATACATATACACATTGTGATGTACCTTACTTATGTATGACACATATTTTTGGAATTAACTATTTTCTTCTTCATGTGAGTACATCATTTCCAGTTTTTCCTCCTTACAAACTAGTCCTTGTCCAGTTGGTAGCATTCAAGTAACCCCACTAACTCGAGCCCAAGAAATTTCACAACCGAAATGTAATGGACGGACCAATCAGGAGACCGTAGGAAGCGTCAGGTGGGATTAATGGCGTAGCTAATCTCTTACAAATTTACAAATCACAACTAACAGTTTTATATGAAAGAGACATCTATAATCTGGGAGCTAAATAGATTATTGTGGGAATTAGGCCACAGATACTGACGTTGGAATAGTTGGGAAACTAGTGTACAAATCATCTGACGTGAGTGAGGTTATTATTCAAGGGCAATATGTCTCATTATGCTTTTAAGCAAGGTAGAAAACATGTAATAGCATTACATTAAGGGTTGCTTTTTGTGATTTGATTACAGTCAAACAGGGTAAATAATTGATATCCCCTAATAATCATAGTTGATTGTGTACATTAAGGGCTTAAAGGCTGTTTAACACACTCACAAATGTAAACATCGAATAACTTACACAAGGTCTAATTCATTATATGTCTATAGCCTAGGTTATCTTTGAATAATTAATTCAGTATCATCAAAGAAACTAAAGTGAATGTGATTGTGCTGGATGGCTGCTCCATCCAGCAGACCGTCGAAGACTAGACAAATGGCAAAGCATTTCTGAATAGAAAACTAATTAGAAACCTGGTAGAAAGTTAGCAGCGCATTACTTGAAATCCTATTTTATAGCAATAGGACATGCAATGTTCATTCATGTCACAGCATAAATTGTTAAAATTGGAAACTTGTCTATAAAAATGTGCGTAAAAATAGTCTTGTCTGAAGAAGTATTGGGTAGTGAGGGTAAATATACATTTTACCATCTTGTATGGAGAATCACATTCACTTTAGTTGCTAAAAAAAGGAAAATGCATGCACTTACACCAAAATGCTTTCCCTCACATATAGAAATCTAGGCAAGAGTTCATAAAATAGTGGAATATTCCTTTAATGTAAGCTAGCTACTTATATAAAACATTTTCATAAAATAGTGGAATATTCCTTTAATGTAAGCTAGTTCAACTTTCTCCCAGCATGTGAAGAGGGTCGTGTGAATTACTCACCAAATGAGGGTAGGATACAGAGCACCAACAGCCCTGGAAAACACAGAGTTATGTTAGTGACATGATGTAATTGGAGAGGCCATCTTTCAAAGTTTCACCTTCAATAGTGCACTCTAAAAACACTACCTACGAATATTGAGCAGCTCGGAACAGATGCATTTGTCAAAAATGTTATCCAAACAATTTAGTATGTACTGTATTTATAAATATAAATGATCAAAAAAGCAAGTGTAAAACTGGCCCAGTAATATTGGTGTTATTTATGTAAATTCACTGTTCATCACAACACTAAGCATCATTAAAAAGTCATGCAGTTGCATATGAAATGTGCATGCTATTTGGGTGACAAGAAAAAAGGGGTATGGCCACCCGTCTCGAAGGAACAGGTTAGCATGCTGGACCTCAGGCACTTGTGATAGAATAGTAGATGACATGAACAAGCACTGTGTGCCATGGTTCAAATAAAATATTAGTTTGTTTTTAGTTGTTGCTAAGGTAGGCCTCTAAATTCTGTTTTCACTCACCTGTGAAATGTGTTACCCTAATGGCATGCACTGAGAAGAGACAAGGAGAGAAAATAATTTGAATTAAAGCAGGTAACATCAACATGAAATTCTCACAGTTGTCACTCACAGGTTTTATCGTTGTTGTTGTTGTTGTTGTTGTTGTTGTTGTTGTTGTTGTTGTTAATAATAGTAATTTATTTATTTTCCTTTTTTTTTTTTAACATCACATTGACATTGCATGTTAAAGGCGAAATTCGGCGGTGTGATAAGATCCCAAAGTATATTGTAACATCATAAAAAGTTGAAACACTTGCCAGGACCAGAATTTTGAAACGTTCTTGCAGGCTGGAGAAACCACTTGCATCCAGCTAGGTGTTATTAGCCAAATCATTGTTTTACACCTTAGAACGTCTCAAAATAACCCCACATTTTGTTTATAGTATAATGACATTTGCAACATTTAAAACTAAGCTTTGAAAACATCTCATCTCTGTATGTGGACAAGGGAGTGTTTAAAGGTGCAGTGGGTGATTTTATGTGTTTTGCAAACATAGCAATTTCTAAAACATAAAGACAATATCTCCTCATAACTCGCTTGCTCCTCATTCTCCCGAGTCACTGTTCTGAATTGTTTTTATGACACACAGGTTCTGACAAACAGTTGGGGGCAGCAGGAAGACAGAGAACACAGGTGAAAACTAGAAACTCAGGACATGAACTTAAGACACAGAAAACACAGGAGAAACTAGAAACATGAACTAAAGACAGAAAACACAGGAGAGACTAGAAACTAGAGACAAAAATCAAAGTCCAAAACCTTCACACCCAAGCTCTATAACAGAACATATTTACACATTCTCATTCTAAATGACACTGTGGATGAAAACAAAAAGTTCTAGAGGGCACAAAACAATAAAAAAGCATTTCCCAAATAACAACAAAGAATCACTGACTATGCCTTTAACTTTTTCCCCAGCCCGCATTTTTCCTACTGGTCAAGCCACCCTTCAATTAGAGGTCCAAGACCAGAAGAACACAGATGCTTTCTGAAAGCACTTAACATAATAAAGATTCCTTCAGTTTAAGCTGTCCATAAGTACATTTTATTTATGATTGGGCCTCACTCAACAAGCATTCTTACCATGACACGACATGTTTATAAACCCTATGCAGTTTTGCAATATTAGGAATAAAATGTTTTAAATGCAACCTTAAGAAAAAGTTAAAGAAAATCTTTGGTGAATTCTTGGTGATATTTGTGAATGATGCCTACTGTGAGGAGCACCAGAAGCTCCAATCGCAGAGATGAATCACCTATTTGTCATAATTTGTTTGGCCCTTGGATCTAAGCCCTTGTATGTCTTGCTTAGAAATGTAAATATAAACACACACACACACACACACAGACACACACACACACACATGTTCACACTCAGTGTTGGGGAGTAACTAAATACATGTAACGAAATTACGTAATTTAATTACAAAATAAAAGTAACAGTAATAAGTTACATTACCTAAAAAATGTGTAATTACTTGAAGAAATATCCCGAATTACAATTTAGTTACTCTTTTGCAGGGCTACAGTATGTCAAGTCAAGTCAAGTGTATTTATATAGCGCATTTTAACACAACTCAGTTGATCCAAAGCGCTTTACAGTGGAAGGGGGGGGGGGGGACCTCACTAACCACCACCAATGTGTAGCACCCACCTGGGTGATGCACGGCAGCCATCACAGTCGGCGCCAGAACGCTCACCACACACCAGCTTGAGGTGGAGAGTGAGGGAAGGGACAGGAGAGAAGGGATGAATGAGCCAATTACATTGGGAGGATGATTAGGGGGCCAGATTGAATGAGCCAGGTTGGGACTTTTAGCCAAGACACCGGGAAACTCCCTACTCTTTGCGACAAGTGTCATGGGATCTTTTATGACCACTGAGAGTCAGGACCTCGGTTTAACGTCTCATCCTACAGCACAGCGTCCCGTCACTGCACTGGGGCATCGGTATTTGATCTTTGGCCAGAGGGAAGAGAGCCACTTACTGGCCACCCACCAACACCACTTCCAGCAGCTAACTAGTTTTCCCCAGAGGTCTCGCATCCAGGTACTAACCAAGCCCACACCTGCTTAGCTTCAGCTTTTCAGCTGAGACAGGGTACCATTGGTCTGGCATTGTGTCTGATACTATTCTGATTGGTCCAACATGTTTTAGTTGGCAATTCCATATCCTTGCTATTGTATCTACTGTACAGTGACCTGTAGAAAGCGAATCAAAAAAGTAAATCAAATGTAATGTTGCATTACTTAGTTAAAGTAATCAAAATAGTTACACTACTATTACATTTTATATAGGGTAATTTGTAATTTTAACTAGCCTGGCGAATCCCAAACTAAAAATCACATGTGATATTTAGTCTGGAGACGTACTTATTGCATTTTCTCGTAGCAGAAGCATCGTTTACGATTGTCCAGAGACGTTTATTGAGCGCTACGAATGTCTATCATACCGTCTGTACATACCGTGGAGCCAATACCAGAGCCACCATGTGGCGTAAAATGCAATCGAGGGCCGTACAAATCCCTTTTTGTTCTGTGATTGGATACCGAAAGCAGGCAAGAAAATCGGCCATGGTCACCATGCTGCTTTGAAGAGTGAAATGACAGCGTGCAAAGGAAGCAGTAATTGGTAGAAAGTAAAAGCATAGTAAAGACATAAAATAATTATGCGAAAAGTAAAAAACAGGGCAAAAATAAAATTAAAAAAGACAAAGGGAATTAAAGGTTTAAATACAGTATATAAAATAAATGAGACTTTAGGAGAAAGCATCTGAGAACAGTTTGGTCTCAAGCCTAGATTTGAAACTGTCAACAGTAGGGGCAAGTAACTTTCCCAACACTGCGCACACACACACACATACACACACGCACACATACAGACACACACACACACACACACACACACACACACACACACAATGTGAATAAACTTTTTTCCATCACTGCCTTTGGTAGTAGGATAAAATGTGCCGAACATGTCTGTCTGCTCAATGGTGTTTTTTGCCCCCAACGACACCTTCCAGGCAGCACAGCCTAAAAGGCACTACCCTTACCCTATTCCTAACCCTAACCCCCTCAACCCTCATCCTAACCCTAAACTGAGTGAAGTGGTGCCTTGAAGGCAGTGCTACCTGGAAGGCACCGTTGAGGGCAAAAAACACCAAAGACTTGTCTGCTCGAGGTATTGTACTCACTGTTGCCCAGCTGTTATAATGGATGTAGCTGGTCTTTTGTTCCTTGATCAGAGTCACTTAAACGTTTTTCTTCCTTCGACAAAATAATCTATATTAGAAAGATAGATTAAAAAAAGCAACTTTTAATAACTATTCATATTGGAGTCAAAAGAGGTGTAAACAACGAAAATAAAAAAATACAACACAGGGATCCATTTTCCAAAAGCATAATGTAGGTAACTGTAGATTCACACCAAGAGCTACAAAGCTATACCGCTCTATCACTCATGATGTGCCCCTTGGCATTGCATTTACAGCAGAAAGTTCAGATTTACAGTCAAAACTGGAGGCTGATTGTTATCCCTCTTTTGTAAGTCGCTTTGGATAAAAGCGTCTGCTAAATGCATAAATCTGTAAATGTAAACGCAAAATGCATCATAGCTAATGTTTTTGCATAAAGTTGACTGGTTTTTAGCTTTCTTTTATTCATTTTAATCACTAGCAGCTTCAGTCACTTTAAGTGCTCTTGTCCATACAAAGTGAATTACTTCCCATTCATATCAGCATATTCAAGCAGTCCATGTTGGTTCCTACCTTTGTAAAGTATTGTCGTCTGATTTCTCCACACTTAGTTGAGCAGTTGTGGAGATGTGCATCAGTCCACCTGCCTTGGACATTTGTGTCACTTCGTACTGAATGAGGGTTATGTTGTATTCCATGTCACCATACTGGTTTATGTGGGAGGGAAAAGGGCATAAGGCTGCAGGGAAGACCTCAGTGTACCAGACCACATACCAGGCAGTGCGCTGAAAGAATGTGCAGGTCAACTAGCTGGCGTCCTGACTGATGGTCTACAACATCTCTCTGTGCTTCACCTGTTTCAAGAACACCACCATCATCCCGTACCAAAGAAATCCACAGTGGCCTGTGTAAATGACCCACCAGGGTACGAATGGGCCCCCAATAAAAGTGAGCTTTACTGTATGCTGTCTCACAAAATCATCAAACACAGCAGACCATTTTCAGATTTATAAAATACTGTATGATAGAGGCAGCTATTGTATTATAATCTACAATAATTGTGTCAAATTGTACTATTTAACTGTGTAATGTTTAATTGCAGTCATCTAATGTGTGGCCCTTTCCTTACTTTTCCAAAGTAACTGTGGCCCTCTCACTGAAACTGTTACCCACCCCTGTCCTAAGGGATTACTGATATTTGAGATGAGAAGTTTCAGAGTGTCTGCCAGTTGAGCTTTATATGTAAGAGATAACCTTCTGTGAGGTGGTCAATGACATTCAATGACAATGGTCGTTATCGTGGAATTTCTTCCGACAGAATAATGCAACACAGCCCAACATGAAGCGGAGGGCTCTGGCATCACTCTAAACTAAAGTGTCCCTGAATAGAGCATTCTAATGCACTATAAAGAGCTGTGTAGTGCAAACGATTTGTGTGTTCAACGTATAGCATCAATTTTAGAGCAATGGATGGTTTTTTGGCCACTAAACAATCCCTGGAATGGCTTTGACAGCCTCTGTGTCAGTTGGAGGCAACAGTAAGCTTTGACATCTGAATGTGTCCCAACTGTGTGACTCAGAGGCCCCTACGGCCATGTCCCCAGGGAACGTTCTGAACAGTCTTGCTAACAAATGGACTAACTACTACCAGGTCCGTCACAACAGGACAGGCAAACCAGGTAACTGCCTGGGGCCCCACTCTGCAAGGGGCCCCCAAGATTGACTGTTTAATGATTTTAGTGTGAACGGATAAATGTAGTTGGTGGTGTTTTTCAATTAGATATTACTTTAGGCTGGAGTTAGACAACTGTAATTTCAATAGAAATAATTATATAAATAAAAGATGCTTGAAGATTATAACACTGTGATTCACCTAGGTGTTTATGGGAGGTGAAGGGCCTCAATGTCCTGTTTGCTTGGGGCCCCCTAAGTACTTTGAAACGGCACTGACAACTATATTAGAAGGGGGGTAAATCTCTGAGGGGAGACAAATGTCAAATGTTTTAGCATTGCTGGTTGGAGAAAGAATGGAGGCCAACAATGGCGTGGGAGCAGGGCCGGTTCTAGCCTTTTTGGTGCCCTAGGCCAGATTTGAGTTTTGCCCCCCTTTTTCTAAAAATACAAGAAAAAAAAGTAAAAAGTAAGAAATTGTGATAACGCCCTGATGTTTGGTGCCCTAGGCGACTTTTGGCGATTGGCGCTACATGGGAGTGACGTCTCGGACACCAAGGTCCTTCCTCAGGCAGCACTCAGTGGATCTTTACGACCTGTAATTTTTTTTTTTTTTTTTTGGGGGGGGGGGGGGATACTGCACCTATGGATAAGACTATGAATGTGCGTGAATAGAATGTCAAGATGTACTATGAATGATTCATTTGGTGACTGACTGCTTTCCTGAACTATAACACACAAATGTAAATATCAAAATGCACACAATGACCCATTCAGACCAATAAGTAAGATGATGACATTGTGTCAGACCATAAAGCATCAGGTTTCAGAACAAACACCTTTTTTTCTGACAAATTCTTGTTTGCTGTCTTTCCATCTGAGACTGACCTGCAGTCAGGTGACTGACAGAAGTTTTCCTGACTCTTGATTCCGTCTCCCTGAGAATGTCCTCTATGTCCACTGTCATGGCCGTTGCAACAGGACAGGCAAACAAGGCAATTGCCTGGAGCCTCAGGCTGAAAGGGGGCCCCAAGATTGACTGTTAGATCATTTTAGTAGTTTTGATAGTATTGCTTTTCAATACAATGTGACTTTTATTAAAGGAATAGTCCACCTCTTTATGAAAATTGGTTATTCACTTCCTT
Organism: Sardinella longiceps; assembly: GCA_027497455.2. Taxonomy (NCBI): domain Eukaryota; kingdom Metazoa; phylum Chordata; class Actinopteri; order Clupeiformes; family Clupeidae; genus Sardinella; species Sardinella longiceps. Next base: position 19,726,284 of record JAODXP020000032.1, on the reverse strand, counting down.
ACTCTGAGTTACATATGTGGGTAAAAGCATTTTGTTCTCAGTGCTTGTGTTTTCCTAGTATGGCATCCCCAATTTTCCCCATTTCTTAGCTTTAGCTTAGCATAGGCGCTGGAATGCAAAGTTGCCAGATAGCAACTCTTTGGCAACTTTACTTTCCAGTGCCTATGCTAAGATAAAGGTAAAATTGGGGTTGCCAGAGTAGGGCTAGGTTAGCGTTAGGTGCACTGAGACCAAAATGCTCTTACCCACATATGTAACTCCAGGTAAGGGGGTGAATAGCCAATTTTCATAAAGAGGTGGACTATTCCTTTAAGACAAAGGTTCAACAAAAATAATTATTTGTAAAAATAATTGAAATGCTTGAAGATTAGAATAATGTAGTTGTTTATGGGAGGTGAAGGGCCCCTTTGTCCTGTTTGCTTGGGGCCCCCTAAATACCTTGAAATGGCCCTGTCCACTGTGAGAGACGGGGACAGGAAATGACCTCGTGCTGGGGCTGACCTTGGGCTTCCTGTGGGATGAATCATCAGTTTCTTTGAACACAAAGAGTGCCCGGGTGTTTGAACATTTTGTCATTCTGAAGGGGCAGATTCCACATAAACAATAAGAATGGGAGATAACTGTTGTTTCTGCTGTCTGTAACAGTTGTTTAAAATTACAATAGATTATGTCTGGAGGAGCTGCAGGGTTAAGGTGAGCAATATGCAAATATTAGAATATAATTGAAAACATGTGAATGGGCCAGTGCATGTGAATGGGCCATAAATGGGTATTTTCTAAGAGTGTTTAAATCTAGAAATGTACTGTAAATAATACACAGATGCAGACAAACCTATAATAATAATAATAATAATAATAATAATAATAATAATAATAATAGTAATAATAATAATGATATCATAGATAGAAATTTTAATACAGCTGTGCACCTCTATTAATGTCTGGTTTATCTGCATCTGTGATGCTACGACGTCGTTGATGCACCAGATGATCGCAGAAATGTGGTGGATCATTATTTATACACCATATGTATTGCTATTATAATGGTGAGGGGGCATTCTGAAGGAAGTGTGGAAAGTACGAGTGAAAAAGTGTCACAATGATGTATTGCATGAAAGTGATCATACTATGTAAATAACCGCAAAGAACACATTCAATATTCAATTTAATTTTTATTTGTAGAGCGCTCAAATAGCCTACAGTGCATTGTCTCGCGGCGCTTTACAGACAGTACGGGAAGCATCCATGAGAAACAGGGGCAAGGAAAAACTCCCTTCGCTTTGTAAATAATTTGTTTTGTAGGAAGAAACCTTGGGCAGATCCACGCCTCATGGACTCAGTCTACCTGCCTGGGGCCTAATAAAGTATCTGTAAAGTCTGATGCATTGACCATGGTTTACACAAAACAGCATGAGTACTGAATGTAGTCAGAGATGATATACACATAGTTTGTGTGACAGTCAGGGCCAAGGGATGGAGTCAGTAGTTGGAGTGGGATATCAACAGTTTATCTTTGCTGGGGCCTATTAGTAGCTACTGTATACTTGCTAAAGAAAGCGGTCCTTTTTATCTCCATAATAGTCAGGATCCCTGACACATTTACAACTGATGCAGATGACACAAGGCCATGCGATGTCCCCAGACTGAAGGGTGTTTGACAGCATTCCCTGCGCGACTCCGTGACAGGCTTGTTGTTTGGTGACATAGGCTGTGATATGGTGGCCTAAAGTGGAGGGCCCTATGTCCTCAGGCCATCGTGGCCCCATCCATCTCACAGCACACCTTCCCAAGAGCACTGACTTGACAGCGGTTGCAAAGGGCACAAGGCACAATATTCAAATTTGAACATATATTATAAATCGGGGCAAAAGGTTACAGTCTTTCATCTGTTTTGTAAGGTACAGCCTAAAAATGTGACTGATTTGGGTTGAAGGACAAGATTGAGTAAAAGAAATAAAATAACCCACCCCCACCTCTCAGGTGTACAGGCTGATTTGATCTTGGCTCTGCACTGGGGAGTGACTAAATACATGTAACACAGCTACATAATTTAATTACAAAATAGAAATAACAGTAATTAGTTACATTACTTTGAATATGTATAATTCATTTACAATTGAAGAAACATATATTTTCTAGTGAAACATTTGCTTTGTGCACTTAAAGGACATAGAATGAATTAATTGAATATTGTGCCTTGTTCTCTGATGTTAATATACAATATATTCAATTGTATATTGTCAAAAATAAGATCAAGTGATATTTTACAGGTCAAATTAGCAGCTTATATTTAAGATGTGTATTGATTATTATTTTTTTTTTTTTCCTAAACAACGCCCCGCTCTGGCCACCTCAATTGAACTGCATTGGCTTTGTGCTATTTGACATCACTTGTAAGCTTTGTTCTAATTCACCCATGTTTTAGTGGCTATTTCTAAATTTAAGATTTCCATATGAAAGAGGACAGAACCATGCCTCATTCTCACGGTAGCTCTTTGACCATACATAACCTCTTTATTCATCAAAGCAAATGTAAAAGTGGTTTTCCATTCTATGTCTCCTTTAACATTTACAACATTCTTCCTTTACAACTGAAAGTCTGATACTAATCTAATTATCTCATTGCTCCAATATTTTTTTTAGTTGGCAACACCACCTACTTTGAGCTGGCAATTGCAAGGAGGCCCACACTGTCAGCTAAAGACAACGTAGTCCAGGCCCATTGCCAGCAAAAAAAATTAGCTGTATGAGCAGGCATATTTGATTTAGTCGCTCTAGCAGGCCTAGCTATTCAAAGATCAGCATGATCTCACTTTAAGTTGAGGGGACACTGATGTGGTTGTGTTGAGGGAGTTTTAAAGGATTTTGGCAATTAGTGTTGAATAATGTGTGAAGGTTAATCCTATCAGGTTTCAAGAACTCAAAATGGTTGACAGTTGAAAAAAATGCTCAAAACAGAAAAAAAAAATAATCGAAGAGTTATCAAATGTAATCAATTACATTACTGATACTTTTTGAGACTAATAAAACCAAATAGTTACTACAGTTAGGGATACAGTTAGTCTGGGATAAAGGTGCTTTACATTCTTTAACATGGTATAGCATTGATTTTATTCTCAGCAAGTTTTTATGCTGTTCCATCTGCCTTACACAGTATATAATCCAAATACATCCAAATACATACATCAGAGAGAGAGAGAGAGAGAGAGAGAGAGAGAGAGAGAGAGAGAGAGAGAGAGAGAGAGAATCAGATATTTTTCACCCATGTATTTCAGCTCTATCAACCCCAAATCCAAAAGGAGCCCCTTAATTTAGCACGTGTATCCCCTGAGTGCTTGAGATCATAATGTAGCACCTTAACCTAGAAAATGAAACTCACTTTGCTCAAATACTTTTTTGGGGACATCAATGAACACCACTAACAACTCTGGATGTTGCTCATGTTTTAAGATAAACAACTATTCAAGACCAGCCCGCAATTGCCCTTAACTGCGTCAGAGAGTAATTCAAACCTTATAACTTCCACTCGGAAGTTTGAACAAAGTGTAAGAAGTCCTTAAATTAGAAAAGCTTGTGGCATTAGACACTTTTAAGACTTTGTTAGATGACATTCAAATTTACAATGTTCTTGTTTTTAATTGTTTGAATGCAAG
>JAODXP020000032.1:19707631-19715131 GCA_027497455.2 Sardinella longiceps | reverse complement strand
GAATGAAGATTTGCAAAATGAGATTTGCATGGATGTGCCTTGTAATATCATTTCAACATAGTTTCAAGATGCACCTGGAGTCACAGAATATGATATAAAATTCTATAATAAGTAAATGAATAAATAAATAAACAAGCTCAAATTTATTACGTGTCACTAAAATGATTTTTGCCACCAAGATGATCTTGAAGTTCTCATTACTCTATTCCTTCTACTGCTGCTCATTATTATTATTATTATTAGTAGTAGTAGTAGTAGTAGTAGTAGTATTATAACAATTAAAATGTGGCTTTCTTGGTATAAAATAGCATGTGACCAATATTTTTTTTTTGGCCCAATCTTTTGACAAGACATTACAGTGCCGAATAAATACTGTGTGGCAGTATTAATAAATACAGAATAAATATGTTTCATATGTTTATGTTCTGTTGTTTGTTTGCAGATACAGTGTTAAAAGTGTTTCCATTGCAACTTTTTATTATGTTTCTGAGAGTTACACAACTTGTCTGTCACTACACGCATACACAAAACTAACTATTTCTGGCAATATCTCAGATCTTAGATATTTCCTATTTATATCCTTCAATATATGCATTCATATACAGCTGTTTTTTGTATGGTTTTGTAAAAATATATTACAATCACGTTCTTTAGATAGCACCCGAACACATTCTCAGATAAACAAAGCTTTGAATTTACATTAATGTTCATATATGAATTTTCTACTTATTCATAATAGTCTTGTTTAATCCTTCACAAAAAAAAAAAAAAAACACAACGATAAACATTTCCTTACACACAGCCTGATATCTGGTAGTCTCCCCAGATCCCCAAGGAGCAACAGTGGCATGATGGTGCTGCCTAATGCTGCAGAGATGCTAATGGAAGTATAGACATTACAGATTAACTCCTGCCGGCTCATGTGGATCAGGTGCAAGTACCGAATCAGAACAACAAAAAGCACTGGAAAATAGGACAGAAGTGCCATGACAAGACTGTTGATGATGGTCTGCATTGCTCTCTGTTTCTGTGGGTGGACATCATGCCTTCCTGATGGATCTGGCTTCTTCAGAGAATAGAGGATAGACAGATCACAGAAAGCAATAACAGGAACTGAGAGACCGAGTGTGATACCTAAGGTGGCTGTAGTTGTGCCTTCCTCAGGCAAAGCTGCCCACACACACCCAAAAACTAGTGTTATAATCCAGGCCAACACACAGGTGATCAGCCTGTGTCTTCCATTCTTAATCTTCAGGTATGTGATGGGATGAACCACAGCCACGTAGCAGTCAACGCAAATCAATGCCATAAACAGAGGTCGTCCACACAGGTTGAAACCACTAGGGAACGTTAATATTTGCAATACAATAATATCATGCAAAGCAAAGTAATTGAATACACATGGGATTATAGTGATGTTGAAAATTAGGTCCATGATTGTGAGGTTGAGCATGTACACATTAAACAAGCCATTGCGTTGCCTCTGAATGAGCACCCACAGAAGCCACACGCCTGCAGGTACACCCACACATGCAGAAGGAACACTGATGATTCCCCAAACCAACGGAGCTGCAAGAAAACTAGTGCAGAAGACGTCGAGGCTATACAGGTACGTGCTGTTCATGAGGCTGGTTGAGTTTAATGTATCAGTGTCTGTCCCCATGATGAAACCTAGAAACGCATGACAAATCAGACAGCTGAGTACAGTAAAAAAAATATTTTAAAACAAACATGTATTTAATTTAAATGGGTACCAACAATTTGTGGTTGCTGTTAGTTGGACTTACTTGATGTGCAGGTTAAATGTACTTGATGGAGTCTGACAGATCGCAGGTGCAGGACTGAAAGTGGATATGGCTTTCAATTTGAATACTGGCGATTTATGCTGCAAACACAAATGTGACATCACACCAAGCAGCTGTTTGACTGTTTGACTGAGCATCCTATGCAAGTCTGTTTTTTTTTTGTTTTGTTTTTTTGGTTATGGGTTGGGGTTTCAATTGCTTTTTGCTGATGTCACCCTGGAGGTCTATGGAAAGGGTTTGGTCTTGCATCACTGAACTCATAATAAATAACAGAACAAAAGTTAAATACCATAATGCTTATTCTTTCCAACCAACTCACCATCCTTTGAAAAAAAAACATTACACACTTCCTCTAAGGAAACGCAGAAGGTCACTGGGGCACTACTGTAGCCTACAAATTCCAGATGCTTTTTGAGTTATTTTGCAAACAGACAAGCATCAGTGAAAGCAATATTCTCATTTGCTGACCTAAAGAAACAAATCTTAAACTATACGAACTATGAACACTTTAACAGCTGCAAAGTGGACAGAGCTCTTTGGTCAATTGGTGCACACTAAACGTTTTAGGTGAGAATAAGCGCATGAAGTTTTTGGTGCGTATAGCTTTATAGTAAAACTATACTACCTTTAAACTTTATTACTCCACGATTTGTTTTACCTTGGAAAATGCTTGGTAACAACATGGCGCCCTTGAATCACATAACAGGCTTTGAGCCAATCAAAAGGCACAACTGGTAAAATCATGTTGGCCAATTTCTCTATAGCGGTTCCATGTTGCTGCTGCTGTTCAAGCACCAGGGAGTGGACCTGCATACGCCAAGGTATGGTGGAAATGTAGCGTAAACGATTGAATTTTGTCTTTCAGCTGTCTATATCTCATTCAATTCAAACCTATTTCATGTGCATTTTGTCAGGTGACGCCAGACAAGACAAAACGTCGCGACAGTGATACACAGCGCTTAACGACTGGAATAGCGCTCACTCCAACCCAGAACGATTTGACAGCTCGTGTGTAAGGACACTATTCGTTGTCTTATAATGGACGTATAATTTCGGATGAAAACCTCGAGGGATAGAAGAGAGTAATGCGAGAAAGCCCATTACACCGGCGTGGAAACCCACCTTTTGATATTTACAGAGACAACTTATTTTGAGTGTTTAGTGCTCAATGTCCCTCCGTAGGTTATCGGGGGTCTCCAGCTTCGCTGGTGGAGGCGCCGTATCTCCCACGGTGGAAACATCCGGGGCTGTGGAAGGTGGCAGGGATCTATTCGAGGCCTGTCGAAACGGCGATCTTGAGCGAGTTAAAAAGCTCATCAATCCGGACAATGTCAATAGCCGCGACATAGCGGGAAGAAAATCCACCCCTCTCCACTTCGCCGCAGGTAATTCGAAAAGCATTTTAGTGGTCTGAATGTGGCGTAGCCCTAAAGCAAACGCTAACTGAATAGAACTTATATTGGCTAAATAATTAATAAGCTCAACCAGACAAAGATGTTTTGAAAGTCTGTTCCAAGCCAGAGCAATGGAGTTCAGCATATCGCGCATTTATGTTATTCGTTAAGGCTTCTTATTCAGATGAAAACGTGAACTTTTTATTGCCCTTGATTACAAACATTTAGCCTAAGGACTCAATGGATGCCTGTCCCCCAAATACCGTGATATGTGGTGCTGATCTCAGGATAAATAGGCTATGTATTAAATGATAGCATGGATTAAATCAATCATAAGAATTACTGTAAACTGATTAGTTTTGTTCTTGCAAGGTTTTGGTCGTAGGGACGTGGTGGAGTTCCTTTTGCAGAACAGGGCGGATGTGCATGCCCGCGACGACGGGGGTCTCATCTCCTTGCACAACGCCTGTTCGTTCGGTCACAGCGAGGTCGTGAGACTGCTCCTCCACCACGGAGCGGATGCCAATTCTAGAGACAACTGGAACTTCACCCCACTCCATGAAGCCGCCATCAAGGGCAAGATAGACGTGTGCATAAGTAAGACTTGTGTTTCAGAAATCACAAGATATCAGCCTTTATCATTATAAATTAGGTAGATTTGAGACAGTTTTGAGTTTTATGTCAATGTCTGTTCAGAGCTGAACACAATATAGGCCTGGCCAGGTAGCCTATACCCTAATGCAGTGTTTCTCAAACTTTTTCTGTCATTCCCCACTTTGGAAGGCAGATCACCCCACCTGGAAGGCTCAATTTGCGCACAATATCTCTGTGAGGAATACTTTGGGATTTTTGTCAATGTTAGAATATTTAATGTTAGGCTACTAATTCAAAGCCAGATTTCTCTCGAACCCCTCATCACAACAACAATTTACTGTCATATATGGATATCTATCGATAGCTGTGAATTCGGGGGCATGGTGTGGCCATTGGTCAATTGCAAAGAGATGTCTTGCGCCCCACCTGTCATGTGCCTGCGCCCCACTAGTGGGGCCCGCCCCACAGTTTGAGAAACACTGCCCTAATGTGTTATACTGTAATAAAGCTTTGTTAATTTGTCATGTTATGATGTTTCAGTGCTGCTTCAGCATGGGGCTGAGCTGACCATTCGAAACACTGATGGGAGATCAGCACTGGACCTGGCTGATCCATCCTCAAAGGCTATTCTCACAGGTGGGGCACACACATCCAGTTAAAATAATCTGTCATGCATCCACAATGCTGGAGAAATGATGCTCACTTTCTGCTATTGGTGTCACAGTCGGTTCTGTCTTGTTCTGTTGGACTTTTAGTTTGTAGTTTTGCCCTTGTGTTCTGTTCCCCGCTTTTGTGTTACTTCCTAGTCCTTGTCATGTGTCTCTATGTAACTTCCTGTTTGCTTCCTCCATGTGCTCCTTTGTTTATCCCTGCCTTGTGTCTCTAGCTCCGCCCCTCACCTGTCTCCAGTCTCGTTCCCTCATTATTAGTCTTGTTACTCCCTGCCTTAGTTCACCTGTTCCTTGTTCCCTTGTTTGTCCTGTGTATTTAAGCCCCTGCCTCAGTTCTGTCTTTGTCGGTCATTGTTTGTCAAGTGTCCATGTGTGTTCCATGTTCCAGTTGTGATTGTATCTCCTGCGCTTTAAAAGTAAACTCGTTGTTTTGGATTCCTGACTCCTTGTATCCTGCTTTTGGGTCCACACCATATACAAACCGTGACAATTGGTAGTGTTGTCATTTTGACGTGCTCAGAGCATCAAAATAAAATTCACTTTCTGTGGAGAAAGTGCTGTCATTTAAAAAATGATCTTGAGGCACTGCTTGATCTTAAAATAAGCTATGCTAACAATCTATTTTGTCAATTTTAGGTGACTACAAGAAGGACGAGCTTCTGGAAAGTGCCAGGTGTGATTCTACTGTTTTATTAGAGTGACATTACACTGTTCTGTTCCCACAGTTTTACTGTGATGAGGCACACAAACCTGGGATCTTTACTGTGTGAGAGTGATGTTCATCCACTCTGCCCTGCTCACATAAAAGCCTTTTCTTCTTACTAGTTAACTATCTTCAGTAGAACAGTAGTAGTGCATCTACTCAATATTATACTGTACACAAGAGGCAAGAAGTCGTGAAGAACCTTTGAGAACTTGAGTAGAACCCAGAATCCTACACCTCCTCGGTTGCCTGCCAAGGAACAGTAGCTGTTCTGCATGGGTCCACTTTTTGAAATTCTGTGGTGTATGGTAGTGCTATCATTTACAATCACATTTTAGTAATCCTTTTTTCGGTTGCACCAGCATTTTAGCCATTTGTATATGCTCTATTACAGTAGTAACTCAAAAGTTTAATCCACTTTTGTACACATATTGTTTCTTTCTGTTAGTGCTGTCAAACGATTAAAAAAATTAATCTGATTAATCACAAAATTTTTCAAAGATTAATCGTGATTAATCACTTTTAATCGCAACTCATTTCCTCCAGTTAGAATTTGGATGCTAGGGTATATTGGATCCTTATTTTGCCCTGTAAAGGCCCTGATACTAAATAGTTGCCTTTGTTCGTCTCAAATGGGGCAATTCACACCTGTCCCCTACCCCGGAGGATTCCCCAAACATGTTGTTGGACAGTCAGGAGCTAGGCCATAATCTTTGTATAGTTTGACTTGATAATTGATCCATTTTCTATCTGAAATTGAACATAATACATGCCATGAAAGTGGAACCATATCCATCAGGATTAATCTGAGTTAATTTTTTTAATCCGAGTTAAATTTTTGGATTAATCACGTGATTAATCAGTTAATTTTGCCAGCACTACTTTCTGTGTTTCTTGCCCCCTCAGGAGTGGGAACGAGGAGAAACTGATGACACTGCTTACGCCTCTGAATGTCAATTGCCATGCCAGTGATGGGAGGAAGGTATGGGACATGCAGTCTGCTTTACGTACAAACCCCTGTCTTGGGTTTGTTGTCACCTTGTCAATGACAACAAACCTTGTCAATGACAACAAACTTGTGAATGTGATGGTAGATGTTTGTGTGATGGTGGATGTGATGGTGATAGATGTGGGTGTGAAGGTGATGAATGTGATGGTGGTAGATGTGGCTGTGACCCCCCCCCCCCCCACACACACACACACATAATAAAAATGACGCAGCACACCTCATCATATTATCATGGCCTAGAACAAGAGGATAAAAATAATAAAACAAAGTTATATAGCCATTGCTGCTAATTTCCATTTTTTTTTTTTTTCTATTTTTTGCAAAACTCTTATGGTACTTATGGTAGCTATTAGTTACTCTACTATATGCATGTCTAGCTTCTAAGGCAAAGGATAAGATCTGAACCCCAAACCCCGCCCCTTTCTTGTGTGTGAGACTTCAGCACTGAAGTCTGAAAGCAGGCAAACCTTAAGGAATTTGGGGTGTTCATTTTCTGCAAATGGGTGATAGAAAACTCTTCTGTTCAAATTATAGGTCTATATCATAATGTGTAGTGATTGTTTTGGTTAAGTTTTATTTTTTGAGCTCTTGGTTATAAGATGGAACTCCAGCAGCTAAGTTTATCACCAGATAAAGATATTATAAAATGGGGGGCGATCTTTACACTGAAATTGAACGCCCTAATTCTCAAGCAAATACATTACAGGTGGCACCATTGTACTTTAATTTGATACCAAATACTTCTATTGTAGGCACAGATATACCAGTAACAAAGCTTCCCGAAAGACAATGAAGCAAAACCGGATCACTCACGATTGTAATTTTCGGCGCTCGGGTGCGCAATAATAATTAAAAAAAAACTTCGGAGTGCCTGTGATGCCGCCCTCACGACGATGCCGCCCTGGGCGACCGCCCATATCGCACATGCCAGAAACCGCTCCTGGTGATGGTAGATGTGGGTGTGACGGTGGTGGATGTGATGGTAGTAGATGTGGGTGTGACGGTGGTGGATGGGGATGTGATGGTGGATATGATAGTGATTGTGGGTGTGAAGGCGATGGTGATAGATGTGATGGTGATGATAGTGGATGTGATGGTAGATGTGGGTGTGAAGGTGATTGATGGGGGTGTGATGGTGATTGATGGGGGTGTGATGGTGATTGATGGGGGATATGATAGTGATTGTGGGTGTGAAGGCGATGGTGATAGATGTGATGGTGATGATAGTGGATGTGATGGTGATGGATATGAATGTGATGGTAGATGTGGGTGTGAAGGTGATGGATGTGGGTGTGATGGTGATTGATGGGGGATATGATAGTGA